>CM042056.1:43304930-43904930 GCA_023525745.1 Arctium lappa | reverse complement strand
CGTTTAATCCCTTGTAAATTTAGATATTTATTATTTCAAGTTATGTGTTTAAGGGATTTTTGGAAATTTTAAATTGTCTGATATTTTCAAATTCTAGGGGTGTTACAAAGAACACAAAAGCTTTCGTTCATTTATTGTTCGTCTTTGTTTGTTTGCTCGGTTAAGTTAAATGAACGGACACGAACAAGCCTCCATTCGTGTTTGTTTGGTTTGTTTTGAGTATTTAATTTTGCAATGCACATGAGCACATCACTGTATCAGCACAGTTGGAGCACGTTGTACAACTATAACAACAATTGTGATATTGCCTTATTGGACACTTGTTTTTTTTTTTTTTTTGAATAGCATAGATTATAAATTTTACAACTAATCATTGTTTTTTTTAACTTTTGTTTACTTTCAGATTTGACATTACCATATTAGATTTAGACTTTAGTCGTAGACCTGTAAATTTCTGAGTTTTGCTCTTTGCTTAATATGACATTAACTTCGATTTAATTTACGATATTAGTCAAAAACTAATTATAGTTTCCCTTATCTTTTAGTTTGAAGTTCCATTTATTGAAGTAATTGTTCTATTGTGCCAATTTCAATTTGGAAAAGGGAATGCAGGAAAAGAAGGAAGCACGATCTTAAATCATGTTTATCCTTTTATCATTCTATATTTTATAATTCGGGTTTTCGGTTTTTATGTCCCCTTTTGTATTTTTTTTAATTATAATTAACAAAAATCAACGTGAGGATGAACCACCTAACTTAACTAGATTCCAAACCCTTAAAAAATTTGTATGTTTCGTCGTTTCATTTGCTTAAAAAATAGACATAGGGCATTTTTTAATATTTTAGCACAAGACATCAAAAACCCTAGGACCGGCCCTGCTGTGACAGATGGCACGATTGTGCAGGAAGGATTGCTCTCGGTACTTGGGTTTATGCACTAGTTTGACACACTTTTAACAACTTGGGATCTTAGTTATTTGTTAAAGATAAGTGATTACTGACCAACCACTACGATAAAATTGGGTTTATAGGACGCCACTAACTTCTAAGTGTCTTAATAGACCACTTTATAAGTCTTAATTTTTAGGACCAAAAAAATAAAGTGTCTTATAAATCTAAATTGTAATAAGTTTATACAACGTTAACGCTTTTGGACATTGTAATAAGTTTTTTAGGACGTTTTTTTTATAAAAATGTGTCGTATTAGCTATTGTATAGAACACAATTTGAAAAAATGTCCTATAAAAATATGGGTTTATAAGACATTTTCTCAAAAGTGTCTTATAAAATAGCTAATGCTACACTCACTACAAGAAAATTCACAATTAGTAACAAAAAAATTTTGGTCACTAACAACATAAAATTGGTCACTATGTCTAGTGACCAAAATTAGAGTGGTCACTTTTTGTCACTAAAGGGCCGTCATTAATTTGCATTAGTGACCAAATATGGAAAGTATCACTAATTAGTGACAAAACTAAAGCGGTCACTGTGTTTGTAACGATAAATCTTGTCACTAAATTTCGTAATTAAAGCAATGAAAGCCGTCACTAACTTAACTAATTAGTGATCAAAGTTAGTGACCACTAACGAAGTAGGTCACTAGTTAACGGTTATGTTAGTGGTTATTAACTATCATTAGAGACCAAATACGTGGTTACTAGGCATTAATAGTTGTTAGTGACCAAAAAAGTAGTCACTAATATAAAAAGATTGTAACTAATTTCTACTACAATTGATATTTCTATAAAATTAACCCTACTAATTTGTAACAATTAAAATATATATTAATTTCGTTCTTATAACGTAAAAATCCTTCGATCCAAACTAAAAGTAAACACGTCTATATTTTGCCAATTTTAGGACCACAAAAAACACTTTACATAACCACTAAATGAAAACAAAACAAAACACTCCTTTAGCGTTTGATACTGTATTTATAACAACTAAAAGTAATGATATGATTCCTTCTAAAAGAAACACAACATAGATGCCATTTTCACGCCTAATTTTCAAGAAACATCCGATACCCAGGTTGTTCCCTGCTCCAGGGGATCATGAAAATGGTCTTATTCAACTCCAAACTGTATCATCATCCTCATCCTCATCATAAACTGAAATCAAGAGAATATTCAAAGTCAAAATCGTGAGGTGTTTTTTTAACCTAGCTTTTTCCTTGAAATGAACAAAAAAAAATAGAATCTTTTCTCTAGTTTGGTTCAAAGTTCATTACTTGAGCAGAGATGTTGCAAGTGTTCTCATTGTTTCATTTATGCTTCTGCCGATTGCAAGATTATTAATCATCGAGTGTTAAATAACCCCATCCTTGTCAATTATGATTTATGAATAACCCTCTCAATGATGAACTGATGGCATACTGTTTGTATGAACTCACAAAGGAAAGTTGAATGCAATTAGATAGACCAATAATCATTTGAACAAGATAATAAGAACCGGTTATAAGGTCTAGACAAAAAATTATTTCCTTGAGAAAGAAACAAGTCATCCTCGGTGCTACTTCAATATGATCAAAAATAAAGATAAAATTAACACTCTCCATTGATTACTTTTCACCTTATATAACATCTTTTGATCACATCTCAAATTATAGTGGTTAACTATACAATATACATAAGTCTTTAGTAACACGATATAAAATTACCTGTTTGCAAATTTGACAAAATCTAACTCACCAACTAAAGCCATTGTACACCTCTAGTGCTTAATCACCTCTATATTAATCTCTAATGTACCTGGTAAAGCCATCAGCGGGTCATATGTGTAATGTGTTGTGAGTGAGGAGAGCTTCCCTCACACAATGAGATAAGTGATGTAAACACACACACACACATATATGTATGTATATAAATATATACTAGTTGTGTACCCGCCACAATGTGGCGAGATGCAATGGATTTAAATGTTTTTATGGTTTTTGTAAAGTTTACTTCCCCAATTCTACAACTCAACTCTTTTTTGAAGAGCTAAGCGTTATGGTTGTTTTTTGGCAAGTTTTTTAGAAGTTGAATACCGCGTAAACTACATGATTAAAGAAACAATATATAAAACACATTATTTTTAATGATAAAATGTTTGGGACAATATTTAAATGAACGTTATGTAATTGCATGACTTGTAAAAGAAGTAAAAACATTGTTCAAGCATGACATTGTTCATCGCCATAATCAAAATCATATGTTTTGGGGATTTTAATGAAATCCCAATATTGCAAATCCATGAAATCCTTCCAACCAAACATGGGATGGAAATGTAATTCAATTACAAATCTCGCAAACCAAACGGGACCTAAGAGATAGTCGCCAACCAAAACCAAATCTTGAAGAAACAGAAACTCCAGCGAGAAACAGAGCAACAAAAGTTGCCGGAAGGAACCGTTGGGTATGAACAGTATGTCCGACGGTTTAAACCGAGACCAAAGCCTTGTCTTAAAGATGCAGCAAGCGATCTGAAAATCTTTATCAGTAAAGAACAAAGGGTTTGCCAAAATCATCATCTCTGTAATCAATCTGCATATTCCATTGTTCATGAACCAGTAGACCATAGGACCGATTTTTAACATGTGTATATTGACCAGCAAATCCATAACTGTTACAACAAGTTTTGAGTGCAATTAAAAGCCTGAATTCTAAATAGCAACAACAAAAAAGACTCAAAATAGCCATTAGCTATTGCATCGACAACCTTAAATCCACCTTCAATGATCATTTGAATCATTTGGTTCATTTTGATAATTATTAAAAAAACTCATGTTGATGGTTCTAAGCACAAATTTTTGTTTTTGGAAAGAATCTAATCAAACAGTGACCGGACTTAATAGGTTTAACCATTTTGATCAAGAGAGGACCAAATGAGTAAATTATCTAACTTGTACAAAGCAAAATAGAAATAAAAATCCTAATTAATCGAACCAATGATAAATTCTTTATCTCATTAATATCTAAAACTAAAACGTACAAAAATAGAGGAAAAAAAAGTTAGTTCGTTAATATCTTACAGGTATCTTTTTCTCCATCTCTTTGCATTGCCACATTGCCACAAAACCTCATCATCACATATAAAGAGACTTAAGAAAACTACAAAATAAAAAAAAACTAAAAATTGATAACCATCATGCCTTTCAAAAGCAAGCAATTAGTAGAAACATGCACGCGGTTGTGAGAATTAGAGCATAAGAAACAACAATGGAAATGCTCGGAGTTCTTCTTTCGCCTTCTTTTAGTTGCTCCTCAAATTTACTTTGACTCGATCACCGTCTTAGTATGAATAATCTAAAAGTCAACAAAACCTTTAGATAACTAACACGACCCAATCAAGATAACTAACACGACCCAATCAACTGGTTACCAACCAAAAACAACAGACTTAATTCGACATAGACATAAGTCATTATAAGCAACCAAAATTTTTGAAGCCTTTCCATCCTATATAACTTGGATTGAAATAAATCACCATTATCACTTAAGCGAAAATAAAAGAGGTCCACCGTCAACCATCCAAAAATGTGAACCAAAAGGGACACCATCCCCAATTTATCACAATCAGGACATACAATCTAATCCAAAAGGGGCCACATCCATTAAATATTAAACCTCATACAAGCAGTCAATAAGTGAAAAAGACAAAAACCTTCAAAACTAATCTGTTGCATCCAGAACACAGAAATAACTTGGACCAAATTAAGAGCAATTGATGTATCTCCCATCTTATGACAGCAACAAACATAACAGTAAAACCACAACCCAAGTTCAAATTGCAATATAAAGTTATAAACTCATCATGCCAGAAGCAAAGAAGCTATCCAAAAAAGAAACCAAAGCAGCAACATAAACAAACTATTGCAATGTTCATATTATGTTAGTAAATTTTTTGATGGCTTAACCCCGTTAAGATTCAAAACGGAATGAATTTTAGGGGAATGACAATTAGATTGGAAGAAAAATTAATGATTGTATATATGCCATTGAATTTGTTCATTGATCCCATGAAGAATTCTGACATGGGAAACCACGCAAGTTACCATTACTTTGCTTGGATCTTGTGGACAGAACTACAAATAAAATAAAGAAAACCAAAATTAGAACAATAATTATGAGAAAAAGACTTAAAGTTCATGTTTATACAAAGTACCAACCTGAAAACCAAGTATCCTCTTGCAAGGCGAGTTCTCTTTTCTATTTAAGCAACCCGGGTCAGAAGTGATTATCTTCTCCAGGAAAAGAGTAAATCTTTAGCATCTTTAAGATTCAAATGGGCAACCTTTATTTTGTAACCAATGACTATTAACAGATGCAATAAGAAGGACTTCAAGTTGCATAGCATAAAGAGAAGATAAAAACCAACTAAACAAGACTTCATATATGATCAAGATTAATTAGTAAGGTAGTGACAACCTAATTAATGGTGCATAGTAAACCAGAAAACAATAGCCCCTTAAGTTCGATTCATTATAGCTTAAGTGGAACATTTTAATAGGATTAAGACCAAAAACAGTAGCTGGTCAGGGCAGCAACTGTTGAAAACAGAACCAAGAACCAAACAGGTAATAGTTAAATTGAACCCATGAATAGATGAATGAACACTGGTAACCCAAATAAGGGAGAGATCGAACCATCAGAGGAGATGAATCAGTGTGAGATCGACAGTGAATGAGGGAGAACTTGGTTCACGACAACATCGTGTTTCAAGGTGAGGATGGATGGTGTTTCTTGGAAATCAATAATTTTATAGGATTGAAAAGAAATCAAATACCACCAAGGAGTTGCTACAATCATACAACCAAAAATTTAAATTTCCAAAGGAATCTATGATTGAATATCAGAGACAAAGTAAAGCTCAAAATCCTATGATGATAACCAAATAAGAGTAGAAATCCATTGATAGACACGTTCATCATCAAGAAAAAACATCAATCAAAGAAAAAAATGAGCAACAGAAAATATCAAGATACCATGAAATAACCTTTATGCTTTCTGTTTAGTGGATCTTTCTCGAACAACAAACTTCAAAATTCGAACTTCGGTTATGAGAAAGATATCGTTTATCGAGCAAAATAATACCATTCAATATCTTTAAGTGACTAATGTGAAGATTGCAAAAATGACAAAGAATAAAATAAACATACCTGCATAGAAGTCACTAACTATTTAAAACCGAAAAATCAAAGTAGGATGAACAAATATCTGACAAAGAATTTTGGGAAAACTTGCCTATGAGATTTAACCATAACAAAATTCAAGGATAAAGTGATCAACAGAATTACAAGGCAAAGCAATAAAATCACCCGTTTCGAGAAACAGGGACCAACAGTACTAAGGTAACGGTCACCAGCAGGGGACGACGAGCACGCAGTGGGACCATCAGTACTCTCAGGAAAAATAGGCAGAGCGAGTGTTCGGTGGAGCCAGCTTAATTTATATGCTAAGAAATCTTCCATTTATGTGTGCAAGTACCGACGGTATTGTGTAAAACGTGAATAGGTCAAAGAAAAATGGTATGGCTGTACTGTCGGTATGGAGACGTGAGGAGGAAGAGGTAGAAGAAAAAGGGAATGGTTGTACTATAGGTATGGGTCGACTTTTGCCTATGAAAAACCTAAAAGTGTTTCAAGTTGTACAATGTGCATTAAATTTTGTAGTTAAGAGTTTTTTGAATTTTATGCATAAAAGTGTAGCATCTTATGCTCTAAGGGTTGTAATTAAGACTTTTTTCCTAAATGCATATTAAGGTACTATAAATATATTGTAGTACCAATAGTGGTTTGATAAGAGAAAAACTCAGAACGTCACAAAATTCCAACACCACAAATCCTGTTTAGAGAAACTAATACAGATCAAAGAAAGGGAATGAACCTCGTAGCAAGTTCAACAGTACGATGACATACCACACTTTCAGATATGTATCCAAAACCAACTTCATATATTAATATCTACTTCATATATGAACATCAAAATAAGTGTATTTATGAACATGGATTTTCAATTACCAATAACACAATCATATATGAATATCTACTTCATATATGAACATCAAAACAAAACTCCAAAACCACATTCATATATGAATATGTACTTCATATATAAACATCAAAACAAATGTATTTATCCAAAACAACAATCGTATATGAACACCTATTTTATACATTTTATTGTAATTCCATGATCTAACCCATGTGAACAAGATTTTTCAATTAACATAAGCACATCAAAATTCGAAACAAAATGGTGTTTAGGGAAGGGGTCGTGCCGAGAAATTTGGTTCTTGATTTATTTCATTGATTATCAATTAACATTTTTTACCCTTTTGCCGCTATTCATATGTGAAATACAATCTTAAACGAAAATGTTTTAATTTCTTTTAATTTAAAATATGTTTTAATTAGGGTCATCCATTTTCAAGATCAATGGTCCAGATTAGTTAACAAGGTTAACACTGTAACCTTGGTTAACAAGATAATGGGATTATATATATATATATATATATATATATATATATATATATATATATATATAGGGAGAGGTTCATTTGAGAAATGGTAAATATATGAGAAATAGAGAAGTAATCTTAGTCATTCATCTGGTCAACATTTGCGCCTTTGACCGCGAAGCACCGGATAATTCCTTGTATGGTCTATAGAAAATAGAGGGGTAATTTCGTAAAATAGACGAGATGAGTTCATATATGAATTTGTATGAATCACAAAGATTCATATATGAATTTGTTAATTAGTTTAACTGATTCACAAAGGTTCATATATGAATCTTTGTGATTCATACAGATTCATATATGAATCACAAAGGTTCATATATGAATCTGTTAGTTAGTTCAACTGATTCATATATGAATCAGTTAAAAGAGTTTAGTTGTGAATTGCACTGGTTCATATATGAACATATAGTTCATATATGAACATATAGTTCATATGTGAATTATACATGTTTACATATGAACACAGCCCGTGTGTTTTGTAAAATTTACGAAATTGTCCTTCTATTTTTTGGATAGCCGCAACTTTTGACCGGTCAAAGCCGCAACTTTTGACCGGTCAAAGCCGCAATATTTGACTAGTCAAATCCGATCTTGACCATATGAATGACTAGGATTACTTCTCTATTTCTCATATATTTACCATTTCTCAAATGAACCAAACACTATATATATATACATATACGTCCCCTTCTTTTGTTAACCACTCCATTGGTACTTAACTGTGTTAACCAACCACAACCGTAGATACATCAGATCAATGGCTATGATTAATAAAGATAATTTTAGTAATTCACACACGCTTTGCACTTTGTACATATGTGCATAGGGGTAATTTTGTCAAAACACAATAATTATAAACATGGTAAGTGCTATCCTTCCAAAACAATTAATCCGTGCATTTATTAACAAATTCAAATAAAATAACTACCAAATTTAAAAAATAGAAAAATATGGAAACAATACATGGAGGGAATCTTGAATTTGTGTACAGGTTTGTTGATCCTGTTACTCGAAAGATTGTCATAAGTCGAGATGTAAAGTTTGAGGAGAATGAAGGCTGGAAGTGGAAAAGACCGAGCAAGAAAAGAAAAGTGATGTGTTGGAGTGGCCGGACAGGGATCTGATAAAGGACAGGTAACAAAAGGATCAGATGTAAGTAACTCCATGTATTCTTGGTCAATCTCTCAAAACAGCGAAGACGGTTCACCATCAAACACACCAAGTAATAGCGCCCCAAATTCTCCAGGTGAAAGAAAGGTTGTCAGATTATGTTCCAGGTGATAGTCTTTCTGAAGAATAAGCTATGATGGTGTGCTCAGAAGATCCTCTAAGTTACGATGAAGCAGTGAAAGATCAAAAGTGGAGAGACGCGATGATGAAAGAAATAGAGTCGATAGAGAAAAGTAAAACTTGGGAACTCACAAGTTTACCAGAAGGATGCAAAGCTGTGGGTACCAAATGGATATTCAAGACAAAGTTAGAAGAAAATGGTGAAGTTGAGAAGCACAAGGCAAGACTTGTAGCTAAAGGGTATTCTCAGCAGTACGGGATAGATTACACAGAGGTCTTCGCACCAGTTGCTCGTCTTCACACCATTCGAGCAATTCTACCAACAGTAGCTCAGAAAGACTGGGAAGTTTTTCAAATGGACGTGAAGAGCGCGTTTCTTCAAGGGGACTTGGAAGAGATGGTCTTTTTTCAACAATCGGCCGGTTTTGAAGTAAAAGGAGCAAAAGAGAAGATGCATAAGTTTCACAAAGTACTCTATGGCTTGAAACAGGTGCCGAGAGCCTGGTATAATCGTACTGAGTCCTATTCTATTAAAGAAGGATTCAAGATATGTACTAGTGAACATACATTCTTTACAAAAGAAAAGGATGTAGGTGTATTACTGATAGTAAGTTTATATGTAGATGATCTGATAGGATGTGTGAAGAGTTCAAGAGTTATATGATGACTGAGTTCGACATGTTTGACCTTGGAAATATGAGACATTTTCTGGGAATGGAAGTCTTACAAAACACAAACGAATTTTTATTTGTCAAAGGAGGTATGCAAAGGAACTTTTGGGACAGTTTGGTATGGAGAACATCAACCCAGTTGGGAATCCAATAGTTCCCGGAACGAGAATTTCCAATAACAAGGAAGGAGCGAGGGTTGATTCTACCAAGTTCAAGCAGATTGTTGGAAGTCTCATGTATTTAACTTCAACAAGGCTTGATATTACTTACGCGGTGAGCTTGATTAGCAGATATATGGAGTCTCCTACTGAAAAACATTGGTGTGCAGCGAAGAGGATTCTGAGATATATTCAAGGCACGACTGAGCTAGGGATACTCTACAAGAGGAAGGAAAACTCGGAGCTGGTAGCTTACTCGGATAGCGACTTCGCTGGTGATGTAGATGATAGAAAGAGTACTACTGGTTCGGTGTTTCTACTTGATGGAGGTGCGATTTCTTGGTCGTCGAAGAAACAACTAGTAGTGACATTGTCCACCACCGAGGCCGAATACATTGCAGCAGCAGCGTGTGCGTGTCAATGTGTTTGGCTTAGAAGAATACTAGTAGCTCTTGGGCACAAAGAAGAAGGAAGCAGCATAATCCTGTGTGACAATAGCTCAACAATTCAGCTTTCAAAACACCATGTGTTTCATGGTAAGAGCAAAAACATCGACCTCAAGTTTCGTTTTTTAAGAGATCTGGTGAGTGATGGTACAGTGCAACTGAGCTACTGCAGTACTCAGGATCAAATTGCTGATGTTTTGACTAAACTCTTAAAGAAGGAACAGTTTGTTAAACTTGGAGGATCACTGGGTCTTGTTGAGATATCGGAAGTAAGTTGATACACTATGGTGTTCAGCTTAAAGGAGGGAATGTTGGTCTTTTGTGCTTTCGAGATGGTTCAGCAAAGTACAAGTCATCTATGCTTTGAACAATAAAGACCGATGATTCTTTAGCTTTCCTTTCCTGGAGGACCACGTCTATTTAGATAGGATTTGATTAATTTTGTCTTTGATTGTTGTTGATTTTTAGGCTTCTTATTTGCATCTTTCTCTCTTTGTAATGGCTATAAACGCCGGTAGTTGTTTTTTATTTCAAATTTTCAATAAGTAATCCAGATTGTGGCTTTTGATTAAGCTTGCTGTATTCATCTTTGTTCCTGTTCAAGTGACTTTCATTCTACAATCAGGTAGATCTCAAAGATGCTAATTAATCTTTTACGCTTGTAGATGAACATTTTTCCAATCTTTGTTTAATATAATTTCCACTCACTTGTAACTTTAAACTATTTTTATGCACTTATAAATTCAAATAATTTATTATGTTTCTGCATTTGAATGAACACAGAGAATTCATATATTTTTGTAGCGCTATATATATATCATAAATTTCTTTAAAATACCCTTCAATGATGAAGGGCATTATTACTGGATCAAAATAAGTGTCATCATTACCTTATACATATATAGTAAGAATAGGCATTTAGGAATTTTATCTCAGAAATTCCTATTGATGAAATGTTATATATTTATCAATAAACTATTGCAATTTTTATGGGAGGTAGAAAACTAGAGGCCTTTGAGTGTCATATATATAGAAAAGGTTCTTACTATACATAAAACGAGAATTGTGGATGGCAGTCTAATTAACGATAGAATGAAAGAATGAATGCATTTAATAGGAAAGCAATGGAACTTCCCTTACCATGTAGTAGTACAGCTTTCCAAAATTTGACATAATTAATCATCTGGATCACTACACAAGAAATCAGATTTGATTGTATCAAAATCAGGAAATTAATATTGTTATATAAAACTTAACTAACTAAAAAGAAATCAACGACATTAAACAATCTGGCAGGACAAAAGTTAATTAATTAAGGTGGGCTCTCTGGTAGTTAAAGACTAATTAATTGGATCTAATTGGGATAGGTTTCTAAGGGGTTCAAGTTTGATCCAATTAAGTGGGCATGGAGAAATATGTTGCAACTCTGTTTGAGAAGGTAGATCAATAAGCTGTGTGGCTAATTAATGTTTTTAGGTTCCAAATCACACAAGCTAGCTTATCAGTTTATCATATTTTCTGCAAGTTAAATCACATATATAGCTGTATGTCATTGTTGGTCAATAAGTGTATGTTGAGTTAAGGCTACAGATGTGTTATCCCTATTAGCATGTCAAAGGCATCTAAGTTTGTGTTGAAGACAAAAAGTGAGAACATATTATGCTAACAAGACACGTGTTTTGATAAATGATCATCATTATATATGATTGACTTGATTAGATTATTATAGGATCACAGACCTGGCTTGAAGCAGCTCCTACAGCACTTGGCGTTAAATTTAACCTTATTTGTTTCTTGGTTCTCAAGATCCTGGATCTTATCCGCATTGTCTGAGTGAACTTTGTCTTTCGGCACATGCACATCTTAAAAAAAACAAAATACTCATTTGTTAGATAAATGATCAATTTACATCCAAAAAAGCAAAAGAGAACTATATAACAACACATGAATATATAACAACACATGAAGATTTTTTATGTCATAAAATAATAAATTTAAAGGTTATAGTATTTTGGGTACAACTTCATTTTGTAAAATGTGGTTTAGGTTTAAAGGTTGGGATTTAAGTTTATCGTGAAAAAAATGGGTATTTGCAATAAACCAATCAATCAATATATAGTGCATCTCTTATCAGTTGTTGGATCATGCATCCATTTGGATGAGCTATCATGATCCACATAACTGGTTTATCATGGATTAATTAAATCAGCTGATCAGGATCCATCTATAAAAACATATATATGAGTACTTCATCAGGCCTATATGAATGAAGAGCAAGTGAAGAGAGACAAGAATAAACAAATCTTTGGTAGAAGTTATATTGTGCTCCACTAAAATAGGTGTCCCACTTTCCTGCAATAGACTTCAATGGGTTGGATCTTCCATCCTTCATTGTAGCTATGGATGGGTACTCCTTGATTAAGTCATAAGCAACATCTGCGAATAGGATTTACAAAACTAAAATAAATAAAGGGAAGGTATATGTGAGGATCCTGCTTTAACTAATTTGCTTGACCCTTGATTGTATAAACCAAAGATGGACGTGTCTCTTTTCATCTATGTGCATAATAGGGATTTTAAAACTCACCCATAAGCCCAATACCGATTATATTAACAAGAAGCGCGCCACTTTTTTTGCCCTTGAAGGGCCTCTCACATATAGGATGTTCTTCGGAGAGCTTGATATTTTCTTTGGTAACCCTAAGCAAATATAGAAATGTTTCTTTGTGTGAACCGAAAATAGCTCTATGGATAGGTAATAAATGCTGATTGTCGGTAGTGAATAGCCAGCGTATGTTTTCCTTCACCAACAACTGTGCAGCCGTGGTGTTGCCAACCATCGCAGCACGGTGTAGCGGGTTCAACTTATTCCTAGCAGTTAGCAGATCATCATTTAAAAGCTTCTCGTGTTTTATCTTCATCAGGAGATTTGCAACAACATGGAAATGTTTACATGTACTAATGGCAACATGGAGTGCCCTATCATGGTTGTAATTAAATTTAACAGTCAATGCTTTTTCGTCCTTGCTGAAAATGTCTTGGGCTTTATCCCAATGACCGTCCCGAATAGCTCCATACAGTGGTCGATACTTTGTCCAAACTGCCATAAGGAAAGAAAGATGACAACAGTTGATGGAGATATTCATATTACCGAGCGAGAATGATCAAAAAGAATTAATATGAGCTATATACCTTCGTGGCTGGTGGTGGTGGTGGGATTAGGGTCTAGGGTGCTGCAACTTTTTTCTAGCTCGTTCCACACATCACAAGCTGTGTCGAGGCCGACAACACCATCCATCACATGTTCACTTAATGAACCAAAGATCCATCCTTTAACAAGTGTGTCCGACCTTTTCCATTCCCTATCATGCCGCGTCACCTTCTCTCCCTTCTCTTTAGAATTATAACGTTTCCCGGGTTTTTTTGTTTTATCCTCAATGAAAGAAAGCATGTCATGGCTATCCAGAAGGCACTTGATCTGTTCCTGCCACGGGCGAAAATTGGTGACGCCAGAGAGCTTGATAGAGAGAAAGCTCGCTGCATTTACATGAGAAGGGTATGGGTATTGTGGTGACCCTCCTACGTTACGTAGACATGATCATGATAACATATGTATTTGATAAATTTTGTAATTTGATATATATTTAAAATAAAATATGAAAGTGCGTAGGGTGACGTATCGGACACAAAACAAAAGAAAAAAATTAAAAATATATATATTAAAAGATAAAATTTGTGGGGGTTAGAGATCGGTCACACTACTAGGAAAACCCTTAATACCGACCAATTATTACCGACGACAAAAATTCGTCGGTAATCACCAACCAATTTCCGACGGTTTGAAGCTATTTGCTACGAATAACATATCCGTCGGTAAATATAAACATTTCCGACAGATCACCGATGGGCCAAAAATTATTTTATTTTTGATTTTTTTTAAATATCTAATTTCGTCCGTAATCGGTCGGAAACCTTTTTAATTTAATTATTATTTTTTAATTCCGATAATCCGTCGGTGATCCGTCGCAAATTTCCAACGGATTACCGACGGCAATTGGGTCGTACGTCGGTAATCCGTCGGTAATTTTATGAATTATTAATTTTTTTTAAGAAATTCGTCGGTGATCCATTGATGTATATATGTGTGTCGTATGCATATAAGTGTGTGTATGTCATGTACATGTCTATATGTGTATGTACGCATGTATATGTCTATTTATAGATGTATGTATATAGTATATGTGTGTGTATATATTTAAGTATACATATGTATTGCTTGTATCTATATATATAGTACATATATATGGAGTCGGGTTCAAACAAGAACAATAACTATTTAAAAGAACACGAGAACTAACAAAATCATCAGTAATTTTACATTAACACACGAAAAAAAGGAATTTGGCCGTGCCTTCAGGTCCGCGTGGCTTTTTTGCGTGTTAATGTAAAATCACTAATGATTTTTTTAGTTCTCGTGTTCTTTTAAATAGTTACCGTTCTCGTTTGATCCTCTCTCTATATGGATATCATGTATATATGTGTATGTCGTATGCATATAAGTGTGTGTATATGTCTATATGTGTGTACATGTCTATGTATGCATATATGCATGTATGTATATATGTCTATATAGATGTATTGTATATATCTGTATTGTTTGTATGTATATAGCACATATATGTATATCATGTATGTAAGTATATATAAGTGTGTGTATGTCATGTACATGTCTATATATGTATATGTCTATAGATGTATGTATGTGTGTATATATTATACATCATGTACGTATTGCTCGTATGTATATAGTACCATATATATGTATATCATGTATACAATATATGTGTATGTTTAGTCGTCGGTAATCCGTCGCTGATATGGTGTCGTCGGTGATCCATCAGAAAGACCACGACGTCGGTGATCCGTCGGAAAAACCACGCCGTCGGTGATCCGTAGGAAAAACCACGCCGTCGGTGATCTGTCGGAAATTCAAACGCCGACCATATTATTTGCGAGGGCCTATTTCCGACGGATTTCCAACGGATCTTACTTTCACCGACGGATTATCGACGGAAATAGCCGTCGGTGATTGCCCTCTGTTTTGTAGTGTCATTATCCGCCAGAAAATGGATCAAGTTCGTTTTTCTTTTCTTTTTTTAAATTCTAACCAAATTTACGAGTTGATTAGTGACGGATAATCCAATCTATCACAAAGCTTTTTTTTATATCAACAAATAAACAATCAATTCATTAATATTTATTATTTACCCGTGGATTTGTGGTGGATCGGAACCACTAATTGCCGGTAACTATATTAATCAATATAATTTTTATTTTTGAGAAAATTAAAAAATCAAATTTATTTAATGGCAGATTAGTTAAACCAAATCCGCCACAAATCCATTTTCTTGAATTTTTTATTTTTAAAAATATTATTTTAATTAGTTAATATTAATGACGGATTAATTTAATACTTCAAATCCACCAATAAAATTAATTATTTTTATAATCATACAAATTTATGGTGGATTTGTGACAAAATATTTTAAAAAAGTTCGTCACAAATCCGCCAAAAAATTGATCAAAATCAAAATTTTAAGTTTTTTTTTAAACAAGTGGCCGAAGTCAACGAGAAGTTGACTTTCTTGATCCGCCACCGATTATCGATGGGTGAAAGTTTTTTTTAGTACTGTTTATGTATTTTCCATAAATTAAGATATATATTGTCACCATACCTTCCTTGATGCCGCTGCAATTGTTGGTGCTTGGGGAAGTCATTACAGTGGTAGGTAATAAGAGATCTGATGAAGATTAGTGCATGTCTTAGATGTGTATATATAATAGAAGAACTGACGAAGATTAGCTAGCGCTTGTTTTAGTTGTGACCATGAAGAGGGATCGAGGTAGGTGACCATTAATGTGGTAATTTATTATTCATGATGTAAGCCACGTTAAGTTTTCTTAAGTCATGATCTACTAATTATTTTGGACAACGGCGGACCTACATTGATTGATACGGTGGAACAGGCTATATCACTTCATGGTTCCATCGTAACAGAAAAAAGTACGTTTCTAAAGGATGACACAATATTATTTTGTTGTGTGCCACCATATAGTTTTTGAAACTGAAATTTAAACACAAGATTTTGATGGCAGAGATGGTTAATTATGTTTCTACGTTTTTACATAAGGCCTCAAATCCACTGTTGTCAAATTTATTATTTTTGAGCTGAAATTTTGGTGTTCTTTTATATACCTCTCGTGGTTTTAGAAAGATATGTAAATAGAACTCGAACATGGGTCTCTTTTATTGAGGTATAAGGAACAATAGATCTATACTAATTCGTGAAATTTGTCTTCAAAAGTTTTTTTATAGTTAAATTGTGTCCTCACTTAAAAAATTTATGGGTCTGCCTCTGTGAGAGAGGTTCCCGTCACCGATGAGCAGAGACCCAATTCAATGAATCCGAACTTTTGATTCTTTTTGTTTTCTTGCATATTCTCAAGAATCTAGTGTGGCAAAGCTTGCTATAATACCAGCAGATGAATGTCCTGTTGATAAAATCTTTTTACCTTCACAGCTTCCTTTGCATGGAAATTTACAGTTTGACTTTGAGGTCAACGTTCTTCCTGTTTGAATTCAAAATTCTTTTCAATTTCACTAAAGATTTTAACAAGAAATGCATTCCATTCAGATGTTTTCTTCCAAAATCTGTCCGACACCAATGTTTCACAATAAATGCAAAGAATCCACTATTGATCTTAGAGTTGAAAAACATTCTCTTTGACTTAAAAGTCAAAAACTTTATCTATTCATCTACGGTGCATTTGGTGCGTAAACGGTGTCGTATTTTAACGTGTGAAACCAAGACCCAAATCCAAGTTTGGTGCAATAAGTTTTTTTAGGTGCTTAAGGTGTGTTGCTATTGTGCAGGGCCGGCCCTGGCCACGTACAGTCCGTGCAACCACACAGGGCATCAGAGGGCATCAAGTTGTCATTAACTAGTTTAGGGTTTTATAACTTGGGAATTAAACCGCCGGGCTTTAAGTATAAAAACATATCAAGGCCTGTTAGTGATCAATATTAAATGTGCATTGTGAACTAGTGAAAGCCAACATTTCAACAACTCAAGTTGATTTTTATTTACATGTTAACAAACAAACACAAACAAACAAATTTTCTTAATGAGCGAATATGATCACAAAAAGTTTAGTTCGTTTACATTCGTTCGTTTAGCATCTTAACAAACGAACACATTTTCTTTATGAATGAACAAGAATACAAAAAATTTCGTTTGTTTAACATTCGTTTATTCGGTTAAGTTAAATAAATGAACAAGGATGTAACAACTGGAAAATCCAAGTGAATAATACCATAGATCTATCCCTCGTCTATCGCAATTTAACTTTTGGAAAGGTTTGATTAATAAGAATTCCTTTTTATGATCCTAAACCCACGACCTGATCGCAGAAGTCGGCAAAACGAGAGAAAATCGGAGCACAGACCAGACCGGCGACCAGACCGGCGACTACACCGGCGACTATGACATCTGTCATAGTCGCGTGTCAAGAACGCATCAGAGTAAAGGGACGTGGTACACCCGCGGAGAGTATGCCCCGCGATTGTGACTATTAGCACTATTGTCTGACCCTCTCGCGGAGGCTGTATCGTGAGTGGAGAGAGCTTGACGATTGTGTCCGCAACTTTGCCATAGGGTATAGTCGTTGGGCAAGGTCGTTCCCAGGTGTTGGGGGTATAAAACTCACTGTTGACCGATTTTAACTTCATTTCTCCTTCTACAACTCATTTTGGGTGATTTTGTGAGCATTAGGTGTGATTTTCTCTCCCTCAAAACCCTACCCTCACTTGTTGCAAACCTAAGGTTGATTGGAGACATTTATTGATCATCAAGAAGCACTCTAGGAACATATAAGTGTGGAAATCCAAACTATCAAGTAATTCATTTCATAATCTCCTTCACATCTAGGGTTTCATCAAATCCTTTTCAAAACCCTTTCCACTCCTTAAAGATTTGGAGTTTGAGGTTCACATTAGTGACCTAGAAGTATTTTTATTGGTGGATCAAGTTGTGGTTAAGATAACATTCTTTTCCTTCACCTAAGAAATTAGGGTTTTATGGCTCTCTTTTCTTTTCCATTATTGGATCTTGGTTTAACTTAGAAATGTTTGTAGCTAAGGATTGTGGTGGAAAACTTGGAGCTAGTTGAAGGATTCAAGACCACATCTAAGGAACTTAAGTTGTGGGTAAAACCTAGATTTAGTCTAAATCTAGCAAGATGAGTTCTAATTGCTTTATAAAACTATATACATGTCAAAATATAAATGTTTTGGGTTTTAAACATACATTTGTGTGCTCACTTTGTATTTAATGGTTTTTGGTGATTTTGGTATTCTTGGGCATATTGGATGTTAAAGGTTTATAAATGATTTACAATATGATATTGGGCAATTTGGCCGCCAAAAAGGATGTTGATCCACTAGTATGTATTTTATTGGATGTTTGAAGAATTGAGTAACTCATTTCATTTTTTTTATAATATGTGCAAATGGGTTACAAGTGGTTTTAAATGGAAGGATTTTAAGAGTCGGATCCTTATGGACAAGTATTTTGGTTATAGGTCATTTTTTGGGATTTTGTCCGATCTATGAGTTTTGGATGTTGTAAATTTAAGCTCTTTTGGCTTTAAAAGTGCGAGTTAATGGAAACGGTCATTCTTGACGTTATGAGTATTTTGGAAAATGTGAACCTTACGGTGTAGGCCTTTGGCCAATTGTAAGTTGAAAAGGTACCCATTTTGGGAAAGTTGTACTTCGGCTTATGTAGCCACATTGACTTTATCTTACTGTCAAACGTTTTATGATGTCTTATGGCTTGACTAATGCTCTAATGAGTTTTGGGGCGTTGTCCGGTTTAAATAGCTTGATATGGAGCATTTTATGGAAAAGCAATTATTGCACAAATGTTTGTTATTACATGTTTTGAAAGCATTAGTTCATTCATTTGGAGTCACATAATGTTTAGATTGTAATGCAATGGATCCATAGGCGTAGGAGTCGTTTTGTTCAGCATGGAGTTGTGATGTCCATGTTTAAGTCTAGTAAGTGGTCCCCAAGTCATGTATTTGTGTAACCTTGCAGTGGTGCTCTTGGAAAGCCGTATACGGAGCTAAGTCTTGCGGTGGTGCCCATGGTAAGCCGGATATGGGGACTTGTGACTTTTATGGTGACACTCATCTACAGGTCAAGTAGACACTAGGGTCATTTCGGTATCTTGTGGTGGTTGCTCAATGGAGCTGTATATGGGGATCCATGACCCTAAGAGAATCTCGTAAACGTTGATAAGTGGCTTAACTTTGTGTCCCGACACATTCGATGGAATCGGGTATCCCCCGTCATCGAAAGGTGTTATCTTCGGGTATTCCCTTACCCGTACTTTCGGTGTTGAAATGTACCACTTTATTTATATAAATAGTATTTTGATGAAAAACCTCGTGGGTGCGTTTTGGGGAAAATGGATGGTGATTATTTATTTAAAAATGTATGTTTGGTATTGGTAGGAACGTGGTTTGAAAGTAAAGCCTTTTTATAACTCACATTTCAGGATCGGGTGTTTTTAGAGTGAAATATTTGTGGTAAACGTCTTATGATTTATATGATAAAAACTGCTTTAACTCACTAGGCGTTAAGTCTAACACTTTTTCTTTTTTCTTTTCGACATGTATATCAGGTCTTAGATGGATCTGAGTGGCTTGGGAGCTTGGTAGAAATTCCGGTAGGATGGCTTTAGGGGTGTCATCCGGTTTTGAGAAGATAGCAGATTTGGTGGTTTTAGTAGCACCCGACATACTTGGTTCTCGTGTGTGGGACTAGATAGTTCCGTTGAAACTCTGATACATGTTGTAGCGTTTAATCCCTTGTAAATTTAGATATTTATTATTTCAAGTTATGTGTTTAAGGGATTTTTGGAAATTTTAAATTGTCTGATATTTTCAAATTCTAGGGGTGTTACAAAGAACACAAAAGCTTTCGTTCATTTATTGTTCGTCTTTGTTTGTTTGCTCGGTTAAGTTAAATGAACGGACACGAACAAGCCTCCATTCGTGTTTGTTTGGTTTGTTTTGAGTATTTAATTTTGCAATGCACATGAGCACATCACTGTATCAGCACAGTTGGAGCACGTTGTACAACTATAACAACAATTGTGATATTGCCTTATTGGACACTTGTTTTTTTTTTTTTTTTGAATAGCATAGATTATAAATTTTACAACTAATCATTGTTTTTTTTAACTTTTGTTTACTTTCAGATTTGACATTACCATATTAGATTTAGACTTTAGTCGTTAGACCTGTAAATTTCTGAGTTTTGCTCTTTGCTTAATATGACATTAACTTCGATTTAATTTACGATATTAGTCAAAAACTAATTATAGTTTCCCTTATCTTTTAGTTTGAAGTTCCATTTATTGAAGTAATTGTTCTATTGTGCCAATTTCAATTTGGAAAAGGGAATGCAGGAAAAGAAGGAAGCACGATCTTAAATCATGTTTATCCTTTTATCATTCTATATTTTATAATTCGGGTTTTCGGTTTTTATGTCCCCTTTTGTATTTTTTTTAATTATAATTAACAAAAATCAACGTGAGGATGAACCACCTAACTTAACTAGATTCCAAACCCTTAAAAAATTTGTATGTTTCGTCGTTTCATTTGCTTAAAAAATAGACATAGGGCATTTTTTAATATTTTAGCACAAGACATCAAAAACCCTAGGACCGGCCCTGCTGTGACAGATGGCACGATTGTGCAGGAAGGATTGCTCTCGGTACTTGGGTTTATGCACTAGTTTGACACACTTTTAACAACTTGGGATCTTAGTTATTTGTTAAAGATAAGTGATTACTGACCAACCACTACGATAAAATTGGGTTTATAGGACGCCACTAACTTCTAAGTGTCTTAATAGACCACTTTATAAGTCTTAATTTTTAGGACCAAAAAAATAAAGTGTCTTATAAATCTAAATTGTAATAAGTTTATACAACGTTAACGCTTTTGGACATTGTAATAAGTTTTTTAGGACGTTTTTTTTATAAAAATGTGTCGTATTAGCTATTGTATAGAACACAATTTGAAAAAATGTCCTATAAAAATATGGGTTTATAAGACATTTTCTCAAAAGTGTCTTATAAAATAGCTAATGCTACACTCACTACAAGAAAATTCACAATTAGTAACAAAAAAATTTTGGTCACTAACAACATAAAATTGGTCACTATGTCTAGTGACCAAAATTAGAGTGGTCACTTTTTGTCACTAAAGGGCCGTCATTAATTTGCATTAGTGACCAAATATGGAAAGTATCACTAATTAGTGACAAAACTAAAGCGGTCACTGTGTTTGTAACGATAAATCTTGTCACTAAATTTCGTAATTAAAGCAATGAAAGCCGTCACTAACTTAACTAATTAGTGATCAAAGTTAGTGACCACTAACGAAGTAGGTCACTAGTTAACGGTTATGTTAGTGGTTATTAACTATCATTAGAGACCAAATACGTGGTTACTAGGCATTAATAGTTGTTAGTGACCAAAAAAGTAGTCACTAATATAAAAAGATTGTAACTAATTTCTACTACAATTGATATTTCTATAAAATTAACCCTACTAATTTGTAACAATTAAAATATATATTAATTTCGTTCTTATAACGTAAAAATCCTTCGATCCAAACTAAAAGTAAACACGTCTATATTTTGCCAATTTTAGGACCACAAAAAACACTTTACATAACCACTAAATGAAAACAAAACAAAACACTCCTTTAGCGTTTGATACTGTATTTATAACAACTAAAAGTAATGATATGATTCCTTCTAAAAGAAACACAACATAGATGCCATTTTCACGCCTAATTTTCAAGAAACATCCGATACCCAGGTTGTTCCCTGCTCCAGGGAATCATGAAAATGGTCTTATTCAACTCCAAACTGTATCATCATCCTCATCCTCATCATAAACTGAAATCAAGAGAATATTCAAAGTCAAAATCGTGAGGTGTTTTTTTAACCTAGCTTTTTCCTTGAAATGAACAAAAAAAAATAGAATCTTTTCTCTAGTTTGGTTCAAAGTTCATTACTTGAGCAGAGATGTTGCAAGTGTTCTCATTGTTTCATTTATGCTTCTGCCGATTGCAAGATTATTAATCATCGAGTGTTAAATAACCCCATCCTTGTCAATTATGATTTATGAATAACCCTCTCAATGATGAACTGATGGCATACTGTTTGTATGAACTCACAAAGGAAAGTTGAATGCAATTAGATAGACCAATAATCATTTGAACAAGATAATAAGAACCGGTTATAAGGTCTAGACAAAAAATTATTTCCTTGAGAAAGAAACAAGTCATCCTCGGTGCTACTTCAATATGATCAAAAATAAAGATAAAATTAACACTCTCCATTGATTACTTTTCACCTTATATAACATCTTTTGATCACATCTCAAATTATAGTGGTTAACTATACAATATACATAAGTCTTTAGTAACACGATATAAAATTACCTGTTTTCAAATTTGACAAAATCTAACTCACCAACTAAAGCCATTGTACACCTCTAGTGCTTAATCACCTCTATATTAATCTCTAATGTACCTGGTAAAGCCATCAGCGGGTCATATGTGTAATGTGTTGTGAGTGAGGAGAGCTTCCCTCACACAATGAGATAAGTGATGTAAACACACACACACACATATATGTATGTATATAAATATATACTAGTTGTGTACCCGCCACAATGTGGCGAGATGCAATGGATTTAAATGTTTTTATGGTTTTTGTAAAGTTTACTTCCCCAATTCTACAACTCAACTCTTTTTTGAAGAGCTAAGCGTTATGGTTGTTTTTTGGCAAGTTTTTTAGAAGTTGAATACCGCGTAAACTACATGATTAAAGAAACAATATATAAAACACATTATTTTTAATGATAAAATGTTTGGGACAATATTTAAATGAACGTTATGTAATTGCATGACTTGTAAAAGAAGTAAAAACATTGTTCAAGCATGACATTGTTCATCGCCATAATCAAAATCATATGTTTTGGGGATTTTAATGAAATCCCAATATTGCAAATCCATGAAATCCTTCCAACCAAACATGGGATGGAAATGTAATTCAATTACAAATCTCGCAAACCAAACGGGACCTAAGAGATAGTCGCCAACCAAAACCAAATCTTGAAGAAACAGAAACTCCAGCGAGAAACAGAGCAACAAAAGTTGCCGGAAGGAACCGTTGGGTATGAACAGTATGTCCGACGGTTTAAACCGAGACCAAAGCCTTGTCTTAAAGATGCAGCAAGCGATCTGAAAATCTTTATCAGTAAAGAACAAAGGGTTTGCCAAAATCATCATCTCTGTAATCAATCTGCATATTCCATTGTTCATGAACCAGTAGACCATAGGACCGATTTTTAACATGTGTATATTGACCAGCAAATCCATAACTGTTACAACAAGTTTTGAGTGCAATTAAAAGCCTGAATTCTAAATAGCAACAACAAAAAAGACTCAAAATAGCCATTAGCTATTGCATCGACAACCTTAAATCCACCTTCAATGATCATTTGAATCATTTGGTTCATTTTGATAATTATTAAAAAAACTCATGTTGATGGTTCTAAGCACAAATTTTTGTTTTTGGAAAGAATCTAATCAAACAGTGACCGGACTTAATAGGTTTAACCATTTTGATCAAGAGAGGACCAAATGAGTAAATTATCTAACTTGTACAAAGCAAAATAGAAATAAAAATCCTAATTAATCGAACCAATGATAAATTCTTTATCTCATTAATATCTAAAACTAAAACGTACAAAAATAGAGGAAAAAAAAGTTAGTTCGTTAATATCTTACAGGTATCTTTTTCTCCATCTCTTTGCATTGCCACATTGCCACAAAACCTCATCATCACATATAAAGAGACTTAAGAAAACTACAAAATAAAAAAAAACTAAAAATTGATAACCATCATGCCTTTCAAAAGCAAGCAATTAGTAGAAACATGCACGCGGTTGTGAGAATTAGAGCATAAGAAACAACAATGGAAATGCTCGGAGTTCTTCTTTCGCCTTCTTTTAGTTGCTCCTCAAATTTACTTTGACTCGATCACCGTCTTAGTATGAATAATCTAAAAGTCAACAAAACCTTTAGATAACTAACACGACCCAATCAAGATAACTAACACGACCCAATCAACTGGTTACCAACCAAAAACAACAGACTTAATTCGACATAGACATAAGTCATTATAAGCAACCAAAATTTTTGAAGCCTTTCCATCCTATATAACTTGGATTGAAATAAATCACCATTATCACTTAAGCGAAAATAAAAGAGGTCCACCGTCAACCATCCAAAAATGTGAACCAAAAGGGACACCATCCCCAATTTATCACAATCAGGACATACAATCTAATCCAAAAGGGGCCACATCCATTAAATATTAAACCTCATACAAGCAGTCAATAAGTGAAAAAGACAAAAACCTTCAAAACTAATCTGTTGCATCCAGAACACAGAAATAACTTGGACCAAATTAAGAGCAATTGATGTATCTCCCATCTTATGACAGCAACAAACATAACAGTAAAACCACAACCCAAGTTCAAATTGCAATATAAAGTTATAAACTCATCATGCCAGAAGCAAAGAAGCTATCCAAAAAAGAAACCAAAGCAGCAACATAAACAAACTATTGCAATGTTCATATTATGTTAGTAAATTTTTTGATGGCTTAACCCCGTTAAGATTCAAAACGGAATGAATTTTAGGGGAATGACAATTAGATTGGAAGAAAAATTAATGATTGTATATATGCCATTGAATTTGTTCATTGATCCCATGAAGAATTCTGACATGGGAAACCACGCAAGTTACCATTACTTTGCTTGGATCTTGTGGACAGAACTACAAATAAAATAAAGAAAACCAAAATTAGAACAATAATTATGAGAAAAAGACTTAAAGTTCATGTTTATACAAAGTACCAACCTGAAAACCAAGTATCCTCTTGCAAGGCGAGTTCTCTTTTCTATTTAAGCAACCCGGGTCAGAAGTGATTATCTTCTCCAGGAAAAGAGTAAATCTTTAGCATCTTTAAGATTCAAATGGGCAACCTTTATTTTGTAACCAATGACTATTAACAGATGCAATAAGAAGGACTTCAAGTTGCATAGCATAAAGAGAAGATAAAAACCAACTAAACAAGACTTCATATATGATCAAGATTAATTAGTAAGGTAGTGACAACCTAATTAATGGTGCATAGTAAACCAGAAAACAATAGCCCCTTAAGTTCGATTCATTATAGCTTAAGTGGAACATTTTAATAGGATTAAGACCAAAAACAGTAGCTGGTCAGGGCAGCAACTGTTGAAAACAGAACCAAGAACCAAACAGGTAATAGTTAAATTGAACCCATGAATAGATGAATGAACACTGGTAACCCAAATAAGGGAGAGATCGAACCATCAGAGGAGATGAATCAGTGTGAGATCGACAGTGAATGAGGGAGAACTTGGTTCACGACAACATCGTGTTTCAAGGTGAGGATGGATGGTGTTTCTTGGAAATCAATAATTTTATAGGATTGAAAAGAAATCAAATACCACCAAGGAGTTGCTACAATCATACAACCAAAAATTTAAATTTCCAAAGGAATCTATGATTGAATATCAGAGACAAAGTAAAGCTCAAAATCCTATGATGATAACCAAATAAGAGTAGAAATCCATTGATAGACACGTTCATCATCAAGAAAAAACATCAATCAAAGAAAAAAATGAGCAACAGAAAATATCAAGATACCATGAAATAACCTTTATGCTTTCTGTTTAGTGGATCTTTCTCGAACAACAAACTTCAAAATTCGAACTTCGGTTATGAGAAAGATATCGTTTATCGAGCAAAATAATACCATTCAATATCTTTAAGTGACTAATGTGAAGATTGCAAAAATGACAAAGAATAAAATAAACATACCTGCATAGAAGTCACTAACTATTTAAAACCGAAAAATCAAAGTAGGATGAACAAATATCTGACAAAGAATTTTGGGAAAACTTGCCTATGAGATTTAACCATAACAAAATTCAAGGATAAAGTGATCAACAGAATTACAAGGCAAAGCAATAAAATCACCCGTTTCGAGAAACAGGGACCAACAGTACTAAGGTAACGGTCACCAGCAGGGGACGACGAGCACGCAGTGGGACCATCAGTACTCTCAGGAAAAATAGGCAGAGCGAGTGTTCGGTGGAGCCAGCTTAATTTATATGCTAAGAAATCTTCCATTTATGTGTGCAAGTACCGACGGTATTGTGTAAAACGTGAATAGGTCAAAGAAAAATGGTATGGCTGTACTGTCGGTATGGAGACGTGAGGAGGAAGAGGTAGAAGAAAAAGGGAATGGTTGTACTATAGGTATGGGTCGACTTTTGCCTATGAAAAACCTAAAAGTGTTTCAAGTTGTACAATGTGCATTAAATTTTGTAGTTAAGAGTTTTTTGAATTTTATGCATAAAAGTGTAGCATCTTATGCTCTAAGGGTTGTAATTAAGACTTTTTTCCTAAATGCATATTAAGGTACTATAAATATATTGTAGTACCAATAGTGGTTTGATAAGAGAAAAACTCAGAACGTCACAAAATTCCAACACCACAAATCCTGTTTAGAGAAACTAATACAGATCAAAGAAAGGGAATGAACCTCGTAGCAAGTTCAACAGTACGATGACATACCACACTTTCAGATATGTATCCAAAACCAACTTCATATATTAATATCTACTTCATATATGAACATCAAAATAAGTGTATTTATGAACATGGATTTTCAATTACCAATAACACAATCATATATGAATATCTACTTCATATATGAACATCAAAACAAAACTCCAAAACCACATTCATATATGAATATGTACTTCATATATAAACATCAAAACAAATGTATTTATCCAAAACAACAATCGTATATGAACACCTATTTTATACATTTTATTGTAATTCCATGATCTAACCCATGTGAACAAGATTTTTCAATTAACATAAGCACATCAAAATTCGAAACAAAATGGTGTTTAGGGAAGGGGTCGTGCCGAGAAATTTGGTTCTTGATTTATTTCATTGATTATCAATTAACATTTTTTACCCTTTTGCCGCTATTCATATGTGAAATACAATCTTAAACGAAAATGTTTTAATTTCTTTTAATTTAAAATATGTTTTAATTAGGGTCATCCATTTTCAAGATCAATGGTCCAGATTAGTTAACAAGGTTAACACTGTAACCTTGGTTAACAAGATAATGGGATTATATATATATATATATATATATATATATATAGGGAGAGGTTCATTTGAGAAATGGTAAATATATGAGAAATAGAGAAGTAATCTTAGTCATTCATCTGGTCAACATTTGCGCCTTTGACCGCGAAGCACCGGATAATTCCTTGTATGGTCTATAGAAAATAGAGGGGTAATTTCGTAAAATAGACGAGATGAGTTCATATATGAATTTGTATGAATCACAAAGATTCATATATGAATTTGTTAATTAGTTTAACTGATTCACAAAGGTTCATATATGAATCTTTGTGATTCATACAGATTCATATATGAATCACAAAGGTTCATATATGAATCTGTTAGTTAGTTCAACTGATTCATATATGAATCAGTTAAAAGAGTTTAGTTGTGAATTGCACTGGTTCATATATGAACATATAGTTCATATATGAACATATAGTTCATATATGAACATATAGTTCATATATGAACATATAGTTCATATGTGAATTATACATGTTTACATATGAACACAGCCCGTGTGTTTTGTAAAATTTACGAAATTGTCCTTCTATTTTTTGGATAGCCGCAACTTTTGACCGGTCAAAGCCGCAACTTTTGACCGGTCAAAGCCGCAATATTTGACTAGTCAAATCCGATCTTGACCATATGAATGACTAGGATTACTTCTCTATTTCTCATATATTTACCATTTCTCAAATGAACCAAACACTATATATATATACATATACGTCCCCTTCTTTTGTTAACCACTCCATTGGTACTTAACTGTGTTAACCAACCACAACCGTAGATACATCAGATCAATGGCTATGATTAATAAAGATAATTTTAGTAATTCACACACGCTTTGCACTTTGTACATATGTGCATAGGGGTAATTTTGTCAAAACACAATAATTATAAACATGGTAAGTGCTATCCTTCCAAAACAATTAATCCGTGCATTTATTAACAAATTCAAATAAAATAACTACCAAATTTAAAAAATAGAAAAATATGGAAACAATACATGGAGGGAATCTTGAATTTGTGTATACATGAACAAAATCAAAACCAGACATTAAACCATTACTTGAAATTCGTAAATAAAAAAATAAATTAATACATAATATCAAAACTTAATTTATGCATACATGCACGAATTAAAAAAACAGACATTAAACCATTTACATAATTTGTGCATACATGAACAAATTCAAATGAAATAACTACCAAATTTTAAAAAAGAGAAAAAAAATATGGAAACAATACATGGAGGGAATCATGAATTTGTGCATATATGAACAAATTCAAGAACAAACACCAAACATAGTTAGATGGTTAAACATTTGTGCATTTGTGTGTATATGTGCATGTGTGCATATGTGTATGTGTATATGTCCATGTGTGCATATGTGTACATGTGCATTTGAATTTAAAAAAACGTATTAATCAGTTAAAACGTATATGTTAATCGATATCTTCTTTGATACTAAAATTTTATTTTAAATAAAATAGATTTCGAAAATCAAGATAAACACAAATTTATCTTTTTCGATTCCAGAAAAATACATATCTTCTTCACTTTCAGTTATGAAAAGTCAAATGCAGTTTGATTAATTTTATGTTTGATATTTATCTATTAACTTTATTAAGAAAAGATAATTACAATAAATATAATTAGATAACTACCAAATTTAAATATGAGAAAATTATGGAAACTATTTAATCAACATTATAATCAATTAAAATACCAAAAATATCCTTTACAAAATTACTAGGTGTGAAATGAACATAAATCCTTGGTGGAATTTGATTAGTTAGGATTTGGTTAACACTAATGGAATGGATAACAAAAAAATGTTGTTAGGACACAGTCTCATTGGATTCAAGATCATACAATACGAAGATCGCAATCTGAAGCTAAAGCAGAAAAGTCGTCTCATTAATATTAGTCTAAGTCGTTTGTAATAAAATAGTCAAAGTTAGTTGTTATTGTATTTTATTGTTATTAAGTAATTAGTTAGTTTAGTTATAATATCTAGATATTATATTGTAGATACTATATTGTTAGTTGTTAGATAATATCTAAAATAGATATTATGTAGGTAAAGCAAGTGTGTTAACCAAAAACAATATATCAGATCACAATATACACACACACAAAAGGTGAAAACTAGAGAGAACACATCGAGAGCTTCAATAAATCAATCTTGTAACCATTGTTATTAATCTAAACAGGTTGGTAATCGTTTAATGTGTTTGTATTGATAAAACTTGATAGTATTGTGGACCTACAATTGGTATCAGAGCATTTCTTCCTACCAGTTTTGATGGAAGCGTTGCTCTTTTCCTCAAAAAGGGGGAGAATCTAAAGCTTGAAGAAATATCCAGTCCATTACATTCACAAGACATTGGAGAAGAGAAAAGCTAATCAAGAAATGCGAAATCAAAGTATTATGAAGATATGCTGATTTCAGATAAATTGTCTTTGAAGATACTTTGCTAAAGCATTATGAGCTAGAAAAAGAGATTGCATCTTCTGAGCTGAAAGAGAAGACCAAATTGCTAAATCATTTTAGTGATGATCTTGATCCAAAGGGGGAGATTGTTAGATCACATATCTATTGGATTCAAGATGATCCAATCTAAAGCTAATGCCGGAAAGTCGACTCTCGATATTAAGTCTAATGTCGTTTCTATAAAAATGTCGAAGTTAATTATTGTTTATTGTAATTTAGTATTTACTTTAACTTAGTTTAAATATCTAAGTTAGTTAGATATTAGTTAGTTAATATCTATGTTAGATTTATATTAGTTTAATTATAATATCTAGATATTAGTTTTAGTTAGTTTTAGATATTAGAGTAGTGTGTTTGAGAAGCTAAGAATCGTAGAACTCTCAAACAATCAGATCACATACACACACACACACTCAAGGTGTAAACTAGAGAGAACACACAGAAAATCTTCAATCGATCAACCTTGTAACCATTGTTATTAATCAAACAGGTTGGTAATCGTTTATGTGTATGAGTCGATAAGAACTTGATATATATTGTGAACCGACAAGGGATTTACAACAGTAGTTTGCATATAGTGATCTCCCTGTATCTTTTCCTTCCCTTTCCTGGAAGTTTCTCCATTCTTACTTTCAACATTCTCTTTTCCTATATTAGGCATCTCCACTTTCTTACTCTTTACAAATGGTTTACCCCCCCCCCCATCATTTGTAAGAATATGGTTTTCTAAGGGAATTTCCTTCTGGTCTTCCTTATTCTTATCCTCATTATTCTCTTCTTCAGACTCTTTCTCAATCACTACTCTGTCTAGTGGATCTACTTCAGTGGCTCCTGCAGGTAAGTCCTTCTTCTCTTGTCTTTCTAAGAGGTCTGAGGTGGGTGGAATGTAGTTGTTATTGTAAGGTGGAGGGGTGTTGTTATAGCCTATATCTCTCTTCAGTTTGTCATGAACTTGAGATTTGAGTAAATAGTCCAATGCTTTAGAAGCATTGGAAAATTTCTCAATATCTAATTTGGCCTTCTCAAATTCACTCCTTATTCTCTCACATTCCTCTCTAGCTTTTTCTAGCTTAATCTCTAACTCCTTCTTCTCCCACTTCCAATAGTTGTGATCATATGAATGTTGAATTTCATTAGCTTGGTATGCCTTAATCTGTTCTTCAAAATTCACAATGATCAAACTGGACTCTCTCCTATGTTTCTCCAATCTTTTAAGATCATCACACATGCTCTGATTGTGATCCCTGTACTTTTTAACAGTTTCAAGACAGGCTTGAGAGCAAAGTTTAGATTTTACCTCTGTGGGGATTGCTGTGCTTGAAGACTCTGAAACCTCAGCCATCAATGCTTGATTCTAGATTGCCTCATCTGCTTGGTCACTCCAATCAAAGCCCATTCCATCTTGTGAGACAAGTGCTTGAGATGAATTCTTGTTGTTGTTTCCATGTTGTTGAGACATTCCTCCTCTGCATTCTCTTGCAAAGTGCCCCAGTTTGTGACACTTGTAGCATTCCACCTTGGATTTGTCAAATCCAGCACCATCTTCTCTTCTCATGGCAAAATTGTTTCTTCCAGTCCTTTTAATGAATCTTTTGATTCTCATGGTGAGCATTGTCATTTGCCACTTGATGTCCATCTCTTCAAGATTATCAACATTGATCTGCTCCAGATCATCATTAATAAGAGAAGTTTTGGCATGGCTAGCAAGGAAGGCTTCCAAAACAGAATCATTGAGACCATTCTGTTTTGAGCCATAAGCAGGACTAACTGATTCTATATTTGCAGTAGAATCAATAGTAGATGATAAGAGAGCAACATTGTAAGAGTATCCAGATGGCTTCTTCTTAGATTCAACTTCTGCTTCAAACACCCTTAGATCATTGTAGAGATCATCAAGTTCCTTATCCTCCAGATTATCATTTTGTCTAAATGATACTGTACACATTACCCATTCTTCACCAAGAGATATTAAAAACTTTCTGTTGACATCATCCTGGTCCATCTTGACACCAACAGTGGCCAATTCTCCAATCAACTTGTTGAATCTATCAAAGGTTTGAGTCATAGACTCATTCTTTGTGGACATAAAGTTTTCATATTGTTGTTTGAGAATTGCTTTCTGATTTCTCTTAGTGCTTTTGGTACCTGAAAACCTGTTCTCCAAAGCATTCCACAGGATTTTAGTATCAACACAGTTGCAAAACTGATGTTGGTATTCATTAGGAATTGCCAAGAGCAGAGTGCTCAAGGCTTTCATCTCAGTCTGCCTCATCTTTCTTACTCCATCAGTCTTTGATGGAGGTCTCTTGCCATCTGCTCCGATCTCTCCTTCACTTGAAGGACCATTCTCAATGATATCCCACATTGAGTAGTCTGTAAGAAGAATGTACTACCTGATCCTGATTTTTCACATGTCAAACTCATTAGGTTTGAGCATGGGGACCTTTGAAACCAGAACACTGTCGCTTGATCCGTCCATGATGATTATTGATTTCTGAGTTCCTTTTGCTCTGATACCACTTGTCAGGATCGAAATTCAAAACAAGAATATAACTTAACACTCAGAAACTTTGTTAAAGAAGTTTGTGGAATAACACTTTAACAGTAAATCAATGGAACAGTGTATGACTGCAAATCATAAGTTATATTGAATTAACTTAATGATTACAACCAAAGCCTCAATCTGTTGAACATGCTCAACAGACGTTCAATACTTCTATAAAGAAAGGATTACTAACAATCTTGAGGCTAATTCTCTCTAAAAACAAAAACGTATGTATCTCTGTGTATCTAATAATCTAAGACTTCTAGACTATATATACAAAACAGATTACAAGATAATATTTAAATTAAAGTTGATCTTCAGCATCCAGACCATAATTATCTTCAATCTCCTTGTCTTTCGCTTTAAGCAACCAATCCATCTTTATCATCATGAGCAGCATTAATCTTCTGCAGCATCTTCTAATCAATAGCAGTACTAACCATGCTTGCAGTAGTAACTTCCAACATGCAGTATTAACTCTTCAAACAGTACTAACTACTAGCAGTAGTAATCCTTAATACTTCTAGCAGTAATAATCTTCAAGTAGCAGTACTAAAGTCTTCAGCAGTAGTAATCTTCAATACATAGCAGGACTAACTGGACTTAGCACATTTCAGACCCAATAAGTTTTTTTAAAAGTGTATTGGCAAGATAAATTAGAGAATATTATAGTAATATAAGTTGATTTAAAATTTCTAAAATAATAAATTTGTTGTAATTGAATGTAATACGTTTTAGAATTTTTTTTATTTTTTAATTTTAGAGAAACTATAAGAAATCTCATTTTGTTAGTTGAAACAAAGACATTTGACTTAAAAAAGAACCTTGGACAAGAAAATGATGACAAAAAGATCATACATAAAATATATGTTATATACAACTCAAAACCTATTATCTACTAGCTTAGCTAGACAGGTATCCATAGATTTTTTTCCCATTTTCTTAATATTAATATATGTATATATATAATTGGATTCATTTGAGAAATGGTAAATATATGAGAAATAGAGAATTAATTCTAGCCATTCATATGGTCAAGATCGGATTTGACTGGTCAAAAGTTGCGGCTTTGACTGGTCAAAAGTTGCGGCTATTCCAAAATATGGCACTTTCGTAATTTTTACAAAATACACGGGTTGTATTCATATATGAACATGTATAATTCACATATGAACTATATTTTCATATATGAATCAGTGTAATTAACATCTGAACTCTTTTAACTAATTCATATATGAACCTTTGTGATTCATATATGAACTACTTAACTGATTCACATATGAATTAATTAATTGTAAGTTCATATATGAATCAGTTGAACTAATTAACATATTCATATATGAACTTTTGTGATTCATATATGAACTAATTTTGTGATTCATATATGAACGTATAGTTCATATGTGAATCATATAGGTTTGTTAAGACACAGTCTCATTGGATTCAAGATCATCCAATCTGAAGATCGCAATCTAAAGTAAAGCCGAAACGTTGACTCTCGATATTAAAGTCTATGTCTATTTGTAATAAATGTCAATGTAATTCAATATAATTGTATGTTTATTATATTAGTTAATTTAGTTTAAATATCTATTTCTAATAGATATTAGATCTAGTTTCTAGTATTGTAATAGCTTAGTTAGTTATTAGTTACATTTATTAGTTATCTAGTTTAGTTAGTTATATAATATCTCGATATTGTATATCTAGATATTTTGTAGTTAGATATTAGTTTAAGGAAGTGTGTTCAACACACTAGGATTAGATATTGTGTCTCAATCTCTCTTACAATCAGAAGATATCGACACACACAAACACACACTAAAAGGTGTAATAGAGAGAAAACAGAGAACACATTCAAACCTTGAATCTGATCAACCTTGTAACCGTTGTTATATATCAATACAGGTTGGTAATCGATTAATGTGTTGTTTCTAAGAACTTGATATAAGTATTGTGTGGACCGACAATTGTTTCTAAGAACTTCTGATTATGTACAGATCAGGACTCGAACATCAAAGTCAAAATAGGTTTTTGGATAATGCAGTTCAAAACCCGAACATCAAAGTCAAAATAGGCTTTTGAACAAATTAGTTCAAGACCCGCACTTCGATAATCAAAATGAATATTCCAAAGTTGTCATATAAATATCTAAATTTGCAATTTCTCTTATGCAGACTAGTCATACATGGTTCTTGGACAGCGGATGTTCCAAGCACATGACAGGGCAAAAAGAGATACTGTCCAATTTTAAAGAAAAATATTGCGGAACAGTCAAATTCGGCAACGACCAGTTTTCTCCAATCATGGGATACGGTGATGTACAACATGAAGATGTCACGATCAAGAAGGTGAGCTATGTAGAAGGCTTACGACACAACTTGTTCAGTATAGGCCAGTTCTGTGACAAAGACTTAGAGGTCAACTTCAAAGCCAAGAGATGTTCAGTTCGCAATGAAGATGGCGAAGAACTCTTGGTTGGTACACAAGAATCAGACCTCTACACAATCAATTTATCAAATGTCTAGATTGACAAGCAAGTTTGTCTAATGACGAAAGCATCGATGCAACAAAGTTGGTTATGGCATCGAAGGCTCTCTCACCTCAACTTTCGGTACATCAACAATTTGGTCAGTGGAAAGCTCGTCAAAGGACTTCCAGAACTGAAATATGAAAGAGAACATCTTTGTGCAGCTTGTGAAAAGGGCAAGATGAAGAGGGCACCTCATAAACCGAAGCCTGAACCAAGTACCGATGCTCCGGTAGAGTTATTGCATATGGACTTTTGCGGTCCGATGCGAACTCAAAGCTTAGGCGGCAAGAAGTACATACTTGTGATCGTGGACGATTACGCGCGATACACATGGGTCAAGTTTCTACGTTCAAAGGATGAGACACCTGATATTCTCATCACATTCCTAAAGACGACCCAGGTGAATCTGTAGAAACCGGTCAAGTTTCTAAGAACAGACAACGGCACAGAGTTCAAGAACCAAAAGGTTGAAGAACATCTATAATCTATCGGGATTTCACATCAGTACTCTGCTGCTCGTACGCCTCAACAAAATGGAGTGGTTGAAAGAAGAAATCGAACGCTAGTCGAGGCTGCTCGAACTATGCTAAGTCAATCAGACTTACCTCTATTTTTGTGGGCAGAAGCTGTTTCGACCGCGTGCTACACACAGAATCGTTCCATGATACATCGAAGATTCAAGAAGACTCCTTATGCGTTAATCAACAACCGAACACCGACAATCAAATACTTCCACATATTTGGGTGTAAGTGTTTCGTTCTAAACGATAGGGAGAGTCTAAATAAGTTCAGTGCTAAGGCGGATGAAGGAGTCTTCATTGGTTATTCCTCGACGTCAACTGCATTCCGTGTTTATCTAAAGAAGTCAAAGACGGTGATTGAGAGCATCAACTACACCTTTGATGAAGAAATGGCTTTCGAACAACAACGTTCAGAACCCGTTATAACCGGAGTACTAGCTTCTGGGCAACTCAGTCCAGAACCTGCGTCTCAACAGAATAAATCAGACGAAGCTTCAACTTCAACTAACCATTTATCTGATTTAGATTTATTATTTGAATTGTTTTATGATGAATTTCTTGGATCTAATGTAAAGAAATCTGTTGTGGTTGACATGATGGAAGACTTAACGACTACTCATCCAACCAGTTCATATGTTCCTATTGAATCAAACGCCCCGATTCAACAAGAGATTCCAATTCAAATGCCGACTCCAACAGTTGAAGAAGTGACAAATGATAAAGAGACAGAAGTAGCTGAAACAGTAGAAGATTCTGTACAGATCAATCTACAGCCAGATCAAGTTGTACCTGCTGAGCCTTCTGAACCTGCCACTTCAACTGAAATCATCAATCCTCCTGCACAATCAGAAGAAGGTACAAATGGATTCGTAGATGATACAACCGACATACAATCATCTAATCCACTACCTCATAAACATAAATGGACCAAAGAGCACCCGCTAAGCCAGATTATTGGCGATCCATCAAAACCGGTGCAAACTAGGTCAGCATCAATGAACATGTGCATGTATGACTCCTTTCTGAGCAAGTTTGAGTCAACACGCATATCAGAGGAACTTGCTGATCCAGAATGGGTGATCTCAATGCAAGAAGAGCTAAATCAGTTCGATGCACTTCAAGTCTGGAGACTCGTACCAAAGCCTAAAGGTAAAACCATTATAGGTACGAAATGGGTTTTCAAGATAAAGGAAGACGAAGATGGTACCGTTATCCGAAACAAGGCAAGACTAGTAGCCAAAGGATATAGACAAGAGGAAGGAATCGACTATGATGAGACATATGCTCCTGTGGCGCGATTAGAGGCAATCAGAATGTTTCTAGCCTACGCAGCCCACAAGAACTTCACGGTCTTTCAAATGGACGTGAAGACAGCATTCCTCAACGGAATTCTGAAGGAGGAAGTCTACGTCTCTCAGCCAGAAGGTTTTGTCAATCAAGAGAAGCCGAATCATGTTTACTTTCTCGACAAAGCACTCTACGGTCTGAAACAAACACCTCGAGCCTGGTATGATGTCCTTTCCACTTTTCTAGTCAAGTCTGGGTTTTCAAAAGGAACGGTGGATACCACTTTGTTTATCAAAAAGGAAAAAGGCGATATCATTTTAATTCAAATCTCTGTAGATGATATTATCTTTGGTTCTACAAATCCAAAGTACTGTAAGAATTTTGTAAACCTTATGGTGTCTAGATTTCAGATGAATTTGATGGGAGAAATGAATTTCTTTCTTGGTTTACAAGTAAAACAATTTTCATCGGGTATTTTTATCAATCAATCAAAATACATTAGGGATATTCTTCAGAAGTTCCAAATGAAAAATTCAAAACTGATTGGTACCCCAATGGCACCAGGTACTAAGATTGGCACCGATCCTTCGGGAAAGGCTGTTGATGTTAGGACTTATCGAGGGATGATAGGTTCTTTAATGTATATTACGTCGAGTAGGCCAGATATAATGTTCTCAACATGCTTATGTGCGAGATATCAGGCCAATCCTAAAGAAATCCATTTGTCTGTTGTGAAGCGCATATTTAGGTATCTGAAGGGCACTGCAGATCTTGGTTTGTGGTATCCTAAAGATACTAGTTTTGAACTAACAGCCTACACAGATGCAGATCATGCAGGTTGTATGTTAGACAGGAAGAGCACGTCAGGAAACGTACAGTTCCTCGGTGACAAACTCGTAAGTTGGGCATCGAAGAAGCAACTTTGTGTTTCAACGTCCACAGCCGAAGCAGAATATGTAGCTGTTGTTCTCAGGTCTTATGGATGCGAACTTAATTACGAGACTACGGTTTACACTTCAACAAAATCCCAATATACTGTGACTCCAAGAGCGCCATCGCAATATCAGCGAATCCTGTTCAACACACCAAGACAAAGCACATAGATGACAGGTATCACTTTATTAAAGATCATGTTGAAAAAGGAACAATTGAACTTTTCTTTGTAAAAACTGATTATCTGCTTGCCGATTTGTTCACCAAACCCTTAGACGAAAAGAGGTTTAATTTTCTTGTCTCTAAGCTTGGTATCCTAAATCTTAAGATTTAATCGGTAGTTACCTAACAAAGTTTTCTAAAATTGTATAATTTTTCATCATTTCTTCATTCTTAACTCTGATTGATATCTGCACTTCTACATTCTGTTCATGATCCAAGGGGGAGAATGAGAAGAAATCTGGTCAATATTACTTCGAGGGGGAGCTCATAAAATTTGTGCATGTACCTTTTAATGTCAAATTTCTTTTGTAATGCAAGATTTTAGGGGGAGCTCTTCAAGTCAAAAGGGAGTTCGGATATGACTTCTGATTATTTCTGATCAGAACTCGTACTTTAAAAAGTTTTACTGATTCATTTTAAGTGAATAAATTTTACTTTGACTTGACATAAGAATTTTGCAGAATTTTTGAGAGAAGCTTACAAGTTGATATGTTTATGACTTAAAGCTTAGCTTCATGAGATGAAAGATCACACGTTAAGGTATAGTCCTTTATCTTAATCTCATATATGGTTGAAAGAAGGACAACTTTCAATCATTTGAAAACATTGTTTTTAATGTTCAAACCACTTCCCGATTTTTCATCAGATTTTATATTTTGGGAGTGTCTTTTAAATGTTTTCATGATCTAAATTGTGCTTTAACTGAAATAGTTAAACCAATCTGAGCATCACGTGCATCATAGAAAAACAAGAATCATTGTGCTAGGAATTAACACAACTTCTATGGAATCACCTTAACAAGTGATTTCTACCCAAGAAGTTAATCCTTAGTGATTGAGTGTGCAAATTGAAAAGAAATGAGTGTGGTTAGAGAAAGCAAAATGTTTAAAAGAAAGAGCGTGTAAGAACAGAGTTAAAAGAATATCACAACTCTGCACCAACTTTTTCTGAGCCGGGTAGCCACATTACTAGTGTTTCACAATTCTTTGGTGAACATTATTGAAACAGACAACTAACCCATGCCAACTCTTGATCAAACCTCACCATCTACTCATTTTCTTCTCAACAAGAAAGTGTTTCACATTTTCAAAAGGGATGCAACACATATGCTATCTGATTTTCATTCGGAAAATCTGGATATTGTAAAGAAGGAAGTCTGCCCCACCTTCACACTTCAATCATGCACATTGAGTCTGTGTTTAACTTACTGTTGTCTCAGTGGCTTACATAAATTTTGAGCCCAATAAGCAATCATCAAGTGCTTAATTCTTTCTAACACAAGCACGAACACACAAGGAATTAGTTTCTTTGTCATAACATTTATAGAAATTACCTTTGTGGTGTTTCGATGATTAAATGGAAGCCCTGGGGGAGTCAACATCAAACATCTCCTTTCCAATGTGTATTTGTTACACACAGTGACTTAGTGTTACTGACAGGCATGTTAACTGATTCATTAGTTGATTCAGGTGTTACACGACTATTTTGTCTGGATTTGAAAAGATCTAGATGAATATCTTTTGAATTGACGGATCAGGAACTCTAACCTCAAAAAGATTGACATTTCTTACAACTAATTTTGATGAAGTCGTTGCACTTAATATCAAAAAGGGGGAGAATGACTACACAAGAAATGGCAAAGATTACATGTTTCAAGAATCACTTCAAAGACTGAATTCTTCTAAAGAAAGTAGATTGAAGACATGTTGATTTAAGATCTTCCGAGCTGAACAAGAAGACTGAATTGCTAAAATCATTTTCGTAACGATCTTGATCCAAAGGGGGAGATTGTTAAGACACAGTCTCATTGGATTCAAGATCATCCAATCTGAAGATCACAATCTGAAGCTAAAACCGAAACGTCGACTCTCGATATTAAAGTCTATGTCTATTTGTAATAAATGTCAATGTAATTCAATATAATTGTTTGTTTATTATATTAGTTAACTTAGTTTAAATATCTATTTCTAATAGATATTAGATCTAGTTTCTAGTATTGTAATAGCTTAGTTAGTTATTAGTTACATTTATTAGTTATCTAGTTTAGTTAGTTATATAATATCTAGATATTTTGTAGTTAGATATTAGTTTAAGGAAGTGTGTTCAACACACTAGGATTAGATATTGTGTCTCAATCTCTCTTACAATCAGAAGATATCGACACACACAAACACACAATAAAAGGTGTAATAGAGAGAAAACAAAGAACACATTCAAACCTTGAATCTGATCAACCTTGTAACCGTTGTTATATATCAATACAGGTTGGTAATCGATTAATGTGTTGTTTCTAAGAACTTGATATAAGTATTGTGTGGACCGACAAGGTTCATATATGAACTCATCCTGTGTATTTTACGAAACTATCCTTTTACCTTCTACAGACCATGCAAGAAATTATCCCGTGTTTCGCGGTCAAAGCCGCAAATGTTGACCAGATTAATGTCTAAGATTACTTCTCTATTTCTCATACATTTACCATTTCTCAAATGAACCTCTCCCTATATATATATATATATATATATAATTGGAGTTACGACAACGATTACGCTACCCACTTAGCTTAGCATATATCCTTATCGGCTCAGTTTACTGCTTTTATGTAGCAGTATGGTGGACCCCCTCCCCATAGTTAGATTATGACTGGACCTTTGAATTTGGATTATTGAATTTTATGAATTTGTTATTTTTATGTTGTTAGGTAGTTTTTAGTTGGTTTTGAATCTATGGGTATATTTTGTATAAAGTATATGGGAAATGCAATATTTTTATTTAGTTTTCTTTTTTAATTAATCCGTTGGTAAAGAGAAGTGTAGTTCGTCGCTAATCCGTCGGTAATTAGCCCATCACTATTCCGTCGGTGATAATAGCCGTAGCTAATCCATCGGTGTTAGTGATCATTGGTGATTTTCGTCAGTGATAACATTACCCACCATTGTTGGCTGATGCATTATCACCGATGGAACACAGATGGAATTCACCATTTCCAACGGATTTCTGACTCTTTATTCCGTTGTTGATAGGCTCCTAACTTGTAGTGTTATTAGTTTAAGTAAATTAGTTAAATTTATATTTTTATTTCTTATTTAACTATAATTACTTTTTGTGTATACTAATTAAAGGGAGAGACTAAATCTTGTGACAAAAATGAAAGCAAAGGAAGAAACTAAATCTACTATAAAAATAAAAATAGACGGAGACACCAAATTTGTTATAAAAATTAAATTAGATGAAGGAGAATGGTTAATGGATGAAATTACTCCTTACTAACGGTATATAATTGACGGTGTTTTGAGAAAGGACCATATCCGTTATAAAAATAAAACTATAGAATTATTTATTTAAGAAACCTAGATCATATTTACATTTAACTCTACAATTAATAAAACTATAGTACATAGAATTTTATATTTAGACAAGAATTTACAACAATATATAAGATATTTTATTGATTTGAAGTTAAATGGTATTGACTATTGAAGCCAGCCATCATCCTCTTGGCTTTTAGTTAATTAGTTAATTAACTTGTTTTCAATGAATGGATTAACTAAATAGGGAGTCTTGGTTGGTTGTTGGACTATAATATACCATACTAATGATTTAAAAAAGAGCATATATGAATGCGTCTTAATCTAATATGTTTTGAATATTCAATATTGGTTTCATACGTAAAATTAACTTCTACACCATATATAGAGAGAAATGGGTTCATACGAGAACATCTATTTAAGAAAACACGAAAACTTCAGATCAAATTTAGAGTCCTTACTACCAACGACCACCTAAATTTCAATAGAAAACCAAAAGGCAACAAACTTATAACTACCATTAGACAAAATCAACAAAGGGCACTGAAATAAATACCTTGTAAATACATACAACACCAATACAAATTTGAGTTGTGAAGGGCAAAAAAGACGGAGATAAAAAGAAATTGCTATAAATTACGTTTGAATAAACATCTTGGTTGTCACAACAAATCCATATTGTCCAACAATTTACGAAGCCGAGAATATATGTATATATATATATGTAGGGGCCTAATCAAATGAGAACTCGGTAGTTTATGATAATTGTGAGATCCATTGTGAGCTAATCCATTGTAATTTCATAATTTAGAATTTTTACAACTAAGTAAAGTATTAATTGATTGAATCTAATCAATCAGTTACCTAAAATTATGGAACTTGATTTAAATTCCTTATGAAAGTTCTGATGCAATTAGTTTTCTAAAATTATTTTAAAATTTTGAAACCTAATAATTCATTCTCGATGTACTGCAATCTATTGAAATCTCTGTTGAGACACTTCGTCGGCCATCCTTTGAGGGTGCACTTCTTCTTTCCTGATGAACAACACCGGTGATGACTCAAACGGAAAAGCTTAGTGAATATCTTGTGTTCGATGGTTCACAGATCATGGGTGTTCACGGTCGCCGACGATAGTGAAGGTTAAGGGAGAAACAGAAAGGACATCGATGGTTTATGGGGTTATGTGCCTAATGAAGGTTACAAGAGAAAGAGAAACAACATCGGTGATTTATAGGGTTACGTGGATGATGAAGGTTAGGGGAAAAACATATCTCAGTTGTTGTTTCCTTCTTTTTATTTTCGTCAAATGTTGATAGGGTATCATTGTCGATATTTTCTTCCGACTAGATTTGGTTTCAACCCATATATCGAGCCTACAATGGTGGTGTTAGCGGTGTATCTCGGCGGTGGACGTCATCGACACCGATCTGTAGATCTCTCATCCGTCAACAATTCTGCAACATCAAAACAAAGAAGACATAACCGGTGATGATGCTTAGGGTTTTCTGAGAGGACCTGTTTGTTTTATGGAGGAAATGCTTCACCAGAAGATGGTGTCCAGAAAACTGAGAGTTTTATGACCAATCTGCCATTACCCCGATTCAAGACTGTTTGAGGTGGTTGTTTTTTTTTTCCTTTCTTTTCTTCAAATCTTGATGTGGGGTATCATATTGTGTGTCACAGTGGTTATGTATGGTCTAAAACCCATATCAGATCTAGTCTTAACTCATTCACAAAACAATATCACAGTGATATCACGATGGGTATCAAAGTGGGTTTGTGTCTTACCTTTTTAAAGTTCTTGGTATCATAGCGGTATCACGATGGGTATCATAGTGGGTACCACAGTGGTATAACGGTGGGTATCACACTGGGTCTTATATGTATTTTATTAATGACATTGCATTTTGTATCACGGTGGGTATCATAGTGTATTTTGTACCACATTTGTATCACAATAGATATTATAGTCTATTTTGTATAAAAAATGATATCACAGTGTATTTCGTCGGAGAGAAGAGAGAGGATATTTTTAAAAATACCTAAAATGTCCTTTAAGTATAATTTTAAATCAAAACTACCAAATTTATATATTTCCTAAATTATTCTTTGATCCTCCCTATATATATATTTCTCAATTTCAGGTCTCGTGGCGTTTTTGAACGTTAATGTAAAATCACTATGATTTTGTTAGTTCTTGTGTTCTTTTAAATAGGTATTGTTCTCGTTTGAAGCCATGCATACCGTCCAGATGAAAGTAGCCACCAAGGTGTTCCTCAATTTTCCTTTTTTTTAGGTTTTCCCGTGAACACCCATCTATATATAGAAGTGAGTTATTATGCAACCTTTTACATGGTGCAATCCGTGCAACCCACCTATCTTCCACTCATTTTATTTTCACATTTTTTTAATTAAAATGGTGAAAACAAAATGAGTGTAGATAAGTGGGTTGCATGGGGTTGCACCATTAAAAAGGGTTGGCATTTGAACACCTCTCTCTCTCTCTCTCTCTCTCTCTCTCTCTCTCTCTCTCTCTCTATATATATATATATATATATATATATAAGAAATTTTGTAGATTAAGTTTAGAATTTATGAGATTTTTGGTAGTGTCAACCCTACGAGTTGTGGAGAGCATGAGCATATTCACACTTATGGGAGCGGAGTCCCGTGCAACCCAACCTTCGTGTCTGCATGTAGGACACACACTCGTACACAAGTTCAGTGGTCCGAGCTTAATTCGACCCAGTTTTCCACCCCCCCTGCACGCACATAGAGAGAGTCTTTCTTCCAATAAGTCTTTCTTCATTCAATCATGGAATCACTTATAAACCGATATAAGTTTCACTTTTTCACCAATGTGAGACAAACTCATTTGCACTTCTCACATCCCATCATCTATCCTCTACTCACTACTTTGACGATCAATTTCTTATTCATATCTATCAACTCCGTTTTAAGCAAGCAGTATATCGAAACGAACCTTTCACCAAAGATTATGCAAACCCATAAATATCTCTCATCCCGAGCATGGGTTCATCTATATTTTTGGGTCTAGATTAGGTACAAAGGACAAATTTTCCAACAAAAAGTTCCTCGAAATTAACCACAAAACTTAAAAAATTCTCGAAATCAATTAAAAAACGTAAAAAAAATATCTCGAAATCAACCAAAAAACTTAAAAACTCCATCATAAATAAAAATTTGGCTAAAAACAAATCGAGTGACTTTGAGGACATTTAAAGATACACTCATTCGGCAAAAAGTTCCTTGAAATTAACCAAAAATTTAAAAAATTAAACCTCGAAATCAATTAAAAAACTTAAAAAAAACTCACGAAATCAACAAAAAAACTAAAAAAAAAATCCTCGAAATCAATTTTTGCGGTCGCCGCTGGTGGAGAGGAAATAATTGTTTATGGTGATAACAAAGACCTTGGTTTGTTATATTATAGCATCTCCAACAGCATTGCTAAAATAGAAAAAAATGGGTTTTTGTTTTTTATATTTCTCCAAGAACAGTGTTATCTTGTTTGATATAATAGAGAATCATGAAAAAATCTATAAATATATAGAACTCTCTATAATTCTCTAAATAGGAGAGAGAGAAGTATTATTTATTCCATCCCACCAATGAGATTCAATTTTTATCATCTTATTTTAAGTTTTTTTAAAAGGGTATTGGCAAGATAAATTAGATAATATTATAATAATATAAGTTGTTTTAAATTTTCTAAAATAACAAATTTGTTGTAATTGAATGTAATACGTTTTAGATTTTTTTTTTTTTTTTTTTGTTTTAGAGAAACTATAAAAAATCTCATTTTATTAGTTGAAACAAAGACTTTTGACTTAAAAAAGAACCTTGGACAAGAAAATGATGACAAAAAGATCATACACAAAATATATGTTATATACAACTCAAAACCTATTATCTACTAGCTTAGCTAGACAGGTATCGATAGAATTTTTTTTCCCATTTTCTTAATATATATATATATATATAGAGAGAGAGAGAGAGAGAGGGCCATTCATTTGCTAACCAACATATTGGTGCTAACCGTGCTAACCCATTTTAGACCAATCAGAATGCTCCGTCAATATTGATAATGTTGTTTGATTATAAGGGCAATAATGGAATTTACTTAGAGTTGACCAATCCAATCATATTCCAATCCAACGCCATTATCCACTTATTTACCATAATTCGCCCAGGTTTGTTATGGTAAGGATAATCAAATTAAATATTATATTTTCAAATTCAATTTTTGGTTTATTTTTTGTTTAAATCTGAAGATATTCAGTTACTTATTTTAAGGGATTCTTTATGTGATAAACCCGTTTATATTATTATCCAGAATTTTTTTGACAAATTGTTCGATTAATTGAACAAGTTTTTTTTCGTTGATCAAACTTCATATTTTTCTTGATAATAGCACAATGAGCGATGATAATCGAGTCACGAATGTTGTTGATAACGAGAGTTTATTGGAATCTATTTTCGAAAGTCAAGACGTTGATGCGTGCACACGTTATGATGTTCCTGTGCCGCCGTTGAATTCCGGAATATCCCAAGGGTTCTGTAATTCGACAGGACTTGATGAAATATCTGTCGAGACCAATTTTCGATAACATTCCATCTACTGGTTCAATGCATCTGGAAAATAATATCGGTAAAAGAAACTGTAATTTATTTTGAAGATGAGCATGTTGATATATTGTACATATATTTTTCCCAAATTGCGATGATTCACAGATTTTTTAACACATACGTTTATTGTCGAAAATTGATAAATTATATATGTTCAAATATGTCCAGATTGCAATTTATCGAGGACAATCATAATAGATAATTTGCATATATGCACATGACAAACGACCATGTTTTTTTATATGTACTACAATAAGGCGACCATGTAGGTATCATCTTATTTAAAATTTCCACTAATTGATTATATGCATAGCATAACCGTATGAACATATGCATACATGCAAAATGATAAATTGCCAATTTTTTTGCGATATTTTTATGCATTACATGGTTTCATGAATTTTGGATGCAAAAGGTAATTATTGAGGTTCACATATGCATTGTTAATGATTTGATGATGGAATTTTGAGCATATTAGCATGTTTAAATTCATTTTGTATGTGTCTGCATACATGCATATATAATTATTTTGATGAATGAATATGTGTGTATGGGCGTATATAAAATGTTAATGATTTGAGGATGGGATATGAGCATATGAGCATGTTTAAATACATTTGCAAGTGAACATATGCACGCATACAATATTTCAAATTATGCTAAGTTCACTCTTGCATGTAGGCAAACATGGATTATCTATAGGTAAAGGACATTTTAATGCATATATACATAGATAAACGACAATGTATTTTTATATGTACATAAAATTGGTAATTGTTTTGTGTGTTTCATATGTGTAGTATATGGGAATGATGTCGAGGTCGGTGAGGATGAGGATAGCAATAAGTTATGGATACCCACGGTACCTGATGAATGTAAACCGAAGGTGGGTGACCAATTTGCGTCTGTTATTGACGCCGAGGCTATGTACAGAAAGTATGCCGATAAGGCGGGCTTTGATGTTCGTTTGAAGGCGAAGAAGGAAAACAAGTACGGGTCGATACAGACCCGTTAGATAGTTTGTAGTAAGGAAGGGTTTCCGAAGAAGAAGAATTTTGATTCTCTTGAGCTCCGTTCCGGTGACCGTCGGGTTCGTAACTCGAATGTCAAACGTTTTGGTTGCAACGCGTATGTGAAGTTACATTTGACAAAGGACAAATCTCTATATGAGGTTTATGATTTTTCCGAAACTCATAATCATGTGTTGTTTAATGATAACGACTGACGCTTTTCTCGTAAAAACAGAATGATGCAGTACACTGATTGTAGGAATGTGTTGTATAGCGCTAATTATAAGGTTGGAGCAACAAGAGCGCATCGTATTCAAACTGCTTTGAAGGGTGGAGCCGAGAACGTTCGTTGCACTGTTGTCGATTACCAGAACTTTAAGCGAGACGTTGATGTGTTTGTGGGAAACAAGGATGCAAAGATGTTTATAAATAAATTGATCAATAGGAAGGAGTGTAAAAAAGATTTTTTTTTCGAGTACAAGTGTAATGAACGTGAGTTGCATGCGATATTTTGGGCGGACGAAGTGGCCCAGATTAATTATCGACATTTCGGAGATGTAATATCGTTTGATGCTACGTATAGGACGAACGAGTAAGTGTTTTTGTCTAAAAATCATTGTTTTCTAATATATTTATTTCATTTAATTTTTTGTTTTTTTAGGCATGCACTGGCATTTGTTCCGTTTTTGGCTGTTGATAACCACCAATGTTCAGTTATTGTCGGATCCGCGTTGATAGCGGGAGAAACTGTTGAGAATTTCAAATGGGTGTTAAGGGCCTTTTTAAGATGCTATGAGAAGCAACCATTGGTTGTAATTACTGACCAATGTTCGGCGATGAAACAAGTTGTTCCGTTCGTGTTCACCGAGTCTAGACATCGCCTTTGTATGTGGCATATAATGAAGAAAGTACCTTCGAAGGTATTTTTATTAATTTTTTTATATGTTCTTTTTTGTAACAATTACATTAGCCTGTTATTGTATATGCACAAATGTATATGAGCCTGTTTGGAATATGTTAACGTTTCTTTAATTTTTTTATATGCACAGATGCATATAAGTATGTTGATTATATGTTAATGTTTTTTTTAGGTTAGTGCTGCACTAAATCATGATCCAGAGTTCAATTGATTTATAAACAAAATCGTATGGAAAGTGAATATCATTCCTGATGATTTCGAGAGGTTGTGGCATATGATGATTGTGAAATTCAACCTTGTGGATGACCCATGGTTCACCGAGATGTTTGAAATTCGTAATTCATGGATTCCTGCCTTCTACATCGATACTCCAATGTCAGGTCTTATGAAGACCACTTCAAGATCCGAGAGTGCAAATGCTTTTTTTAATATTTATGTAGCATTTCACTCTGATCTTGTCCGATTTCTTAGCAAATATGACTGTGCAATCGAGGCGCAACGTGAGAAGCAGTCTGAGAATGAGCATTTAACCAGGAATACCTACCCACAACTTGTTAGTGCATTTCCTATAGAAAGGTATGCCGCCAAGTTGTACACAAGGAACATTTTTTTTGAATTTCAGAAAGAGCTAAAGAAGGCTATGTTGGTTTGCGAGGTCGAAGCTGTTGAAAGTGTTGGTGACACCAAGTCCTTTATTATTAGCCATAATAGTAAGATGGAGACGGGGAAGATTTTTTATAAGGTAATCTTAAATCATTTTTATAATTTTCTATACGGTTTGTTCTTATGTGAATAATCCTTTTGTTTTCTGTTCTGTTGTAGGTTGTTCGTAGTTCTTCTAATAACACCGTTGACTGCGAATGCAAATTCTTTGTTCGTAATGGGTTTCTATGTCGACATGCGTTGAAGGTGTTGATGAATGAACATGTCAATTCTATTCCAGAACAATATATTGTTAGAAGATGGTTGCCAGACTTGGTACCCGTTCAACTTCAAACTGCCAAAGTAAGATATGGTGAGGTCGACCCTGAGAAGGAGGAGTTAATAAATGGCGCCTATTCTAAGATGGATGGAATTATTAGTCGGGTTCGTAATGAGAAACCGTGGTTATCTAGACTTTCGAAAATTCTTGATGAGTTTAAAGAAGAGATAGATAGTCAGTTGGAACCTGAAGATCCAGGCAAGCAGAAAATCGATGCAATCAATGAGTACTTAGGTGTTCCTGTTCCTGACGAGGTTGATATATTTGCTCCTACTGGTCTTCGGAACAAGGGATGTGGTACCGGTAAACGTTTGGTTGGTATTTCCGAGAGGATACAATCCCAGAGTAAAAAGCCAAAGCGTAAGTGTAAGAAATGTGGCCAAAGCACAGAACATGATTCTCGTAACTGCCCCGTGGATCATCGAATGTGAATTCAATTACAATTTTTTTGTTAGATTAAAGTAATATGCGTTTGTGCATATGATCAACATGTTCATATGCACTTGTGCATATTAAATATTTGCAAGAAGGTTTTTTTTTCCTTATTATGACTATGTAATTTATAATTGGTTTTATTATTTTTAGTTTATTTAAAATGTTATTATTTTTTTTGTACGGATAATCATTTGGTTTATGATGAAAAGAAGTATTCAGGTGATTTTTGCAACTGACATTCTTCCTGGTTATTAAATGGAAAATCGGTATTATTCCTTTCAATAATGGTATATATATGTTGTTATTTTATTAGTTTAAATATTCAAGTATTAATTATATCTTGTTTGTTGGGAAGTCATTAATAGTGTTTGTTGAGGTTTGGTGTGTGCATTAAATCATTAAGTATAGATATACACGGTTAACAACTTACATGCATAAATCTTTGACAACTTTTTAATCTGTTTTCTCTCCAAGTTCATCCAACAATATTAAGTCAAAAGATGGCTAGTAAAAACAACCAACCCAATGTTCATGGTAATGGTACTGCGTTATCTCACATCGTTCAAGAGTATGAGAAGCTTATTGACGATATTCGTAGGCTCCGTATTCAGTTACAGGAGGTACCTTGTTAGAGATCTAATACTTTTGGTTCTCATGTTTTTGTTGTTCTTTTAATGTTATATTTTTTTATTATAATTTCTTCCTTTTAATAAAATCGGACAGGTTATTGACTCGCATGATTTTAAGGAACTTCAACTTAATCAAAGGGATGAAGAAATAGCCGATCTTCGGGAAGAGTTGTGGCAAGTTCGGCGGAAGCTTGCCCATGCCGAATGGGATAAGAACTCCATTGAGAATGAGTTTTGGTTGTACAAGGTTAAATGTACATGCAAGGAGTAGATGCCGATAGACATTAGGCACGTAGATGTACTATTATGATGTTTTGTTATGATAAGTATCTATTGTTATATGTTCTATGTTCTATGTTCTATGTTTCTTTAGAATGCAATCAATGTCTTAGCATCGTTTTTAGTTTTCAAATACAATGTGTATGCACTACCTTTTTATCGACCTTATTCGGTAGTATATGAAACTTACTCTATCAGCTCATTCTTATGTATAGTACATTGTGAAGTTACAGTTGTAGTAATTTAAGTTTGTATGTTAAATTTATTTGGCATTCCAATGTTGATGATGGGTTAAAATGTTAATTTGCATATAGGCATTAATGCATTATTAATATTCACATATCCCTGGAGTTTTAGAATTTAATGTACTCAGATTTGTTAGTTGGCTAATTAATATGCACAAAGTTTTTTTGAACATTCGAATTACAGAATGCATATATGCATATGAAAATATATAAGATAACCTCGTAAATCATGTCCACTAATATTAATATCAAAATTGTGCTTATATGCACTAAATGTAACCGGTAGACATGTTTAATGAAATATACTAACTAATGTTACCAAAATAAAAAAATAACCATAAAAGTCTCAAAAAACCATAGATGATGATCAATTAAAGTGGGTCAACAGTCAATCAATATGTCAACGACGTTTCCTTTGTAGCTTCATGTTGGCCTCCATCGACATATACCTTCCAACTTCAATTCCGATTGCGTTGTTTCTGATGTTCATCTCGCTCGATAGTATCTTCATTACATATTTTGAACGAAGTGCCTTCAGCTGACCCTTCTGTTTGGTGCTTTCCCTATATAATCCGGTATCCCACTTTGTTCCCGTTTCTTCATAATACATTTCCATAGAACGCATCAATAGTATTACCTTGTCATCTTGGTTCTTCTTTGCCCTCCATTTCATCTGTATAACAACCGATCCAACCTCTCGAAATGCATGCCAGTTTTTGTGGTTGTGGATTTGCAGATGATGAAGGATCATTGATTGCTGAAAGGAATTCAATTTATAAAAGTTGTTATTTTATATGTATGTAATTATGTTTTCTAATAATATATCCACAAATTATACATACCATTGCATCTGACTCCATTTCATACAAATCTTCGTAATCACCATCACGATCTTCGCTGTCTATGATTGTAGCGTATGGGGTTTTCAGGTTGAAAACAAGAAGATAATAGTGTAAACCATCTAACACCGGGAAGAAGACCTACGAAGATTGCAATTAATTACTGGGTTGTTAACAAATAAAACTATAACAATTTGAAAAACATGAACCAATAACTAAAAGTTTTTTAACATACCAGATCAATGTCCTTCATCGTTATTAAATCCGGATGATATTTTCCCAGATCATTGATATATCGTCGGAATGCTTCGTACCTTGTCACCGCAGGTAGTTGTAGGTCATTGAGCACCGGATCCATCTAAATTAACAATGTATCATTAATATGAATTCAATGTTTTGTTAAACATATATACTTCAAATATCAGATACCCATCTCCATACATGCAGTGAATAATTATCCATGTATATGTATCTTAAGTGTTGTTCGAATTTGCACACCTTTGTTTTGACAGTTTACTTTAATGTAGTATTACTAATGCTAAATGAATCGATAGTATGATAATAGGGTACATATTGGTTACCGTTATTGTTGTGCTGAAAAAAAATTTGCGTGGGGAGTCATTGCTTCGACGCCTTTCGTCGTAATTCAAAACCGTTGCCCAGACGTCAATGATTCGTCTTGGAATGGCTATCTCCCCAGCTAGGTACTGCATATCCCTTCTTTCTATCCTCATACCCATGTTATCTATGTACATTATCTCCCTGCAATTAATGTAAAACATGTTAAGCCAAACTGTAGTTTATATATTCTATAACCAACATTTTATAATAGTAATTGTTAAGATACTTACATAAACCCACCAATTCCCTTTAACACCCAAGATCTCAGATTTGTTTTGTCCTTTGTTACTTCAAAATTAACCGCTCGTGCCACATAAGGTGATCGAAACATGGGTCCCAATCTCTTTGCTCTTTTTCCAGGTCTTGAAGTCTCATCTACTGCGTCTCCACCTGCTACGTACCATGTTTTGCATACATGCAATAGTCATTTTATCATATGTTGAAATATTGCAAGTGTGCCTATGCGCATTTACAAAATGTATTTTAAATACGCTTATATGCACAAATTCCAACATCAAATCCGTGACAATGCATATATGCTCATACACACAGATTTCTTCCTCAAACCCTAAATAATTCCTATATTCACAAATCAACAAAGATTCATACATGCACATACAAAATTCAAGTTAAACATGATGATATTCTAAAAATCCATCCTCAAATAATTATCAATGCATATATTCACGTGTACAATTAATATTTTTATCCAAAAATATGGAAAACATTTAAGCCAAACAAATATCCCAAAAAAATGGAAACTTTTATCATTTTGCATGTGTGCATACAGTTTCATACAATTTTGATATGCATATAATCAATTAGTGTAAATATGAATAAGATGATACCTTTGACTTCACCTTCTTTTAATGCTTGATCTGGACTATTTTCTGTGCTTATGCCCAAGTCGAAAGATGGTGTTGATAATACTGGGAATGTCAGAAGCGGTTTATTCTCTGATCTTCCAACCTCTGTCTGTTTGCCCTTGTCTACATTTGTTATACTTGGTTGTTAGTAACCATGTGCATAGAAACAATTCTAATAGTATGTAAATATGCAGATTATTACGATTTTGTTTTGTGTGTGGTAAATGCATAACCATAATATGTGTATATATGCAATTTCCCAATGGATATTGACCTTACCTTTCCGATTACTATCTTCCAATGGGCGCGGGTGAGACTTTTGTCTGCTTATGACTAAGTCTAATCTTGGCGGTGATATGATTGGCAACATAACCGGCTCTTGATTTATTGTCCTGACCATCTGTATTTGCTTTCCCTTATCTACCTTATTCTCAATAGATTTCATGTTACCGTTGTCTGATGCATCTATTATCGCATTTGTTTTCACCAATCCAGTACCAGTCTTTTCAGCTGATAACATATCCACCTCTGCATGCACTCTAGGATTTTCCCAGTAAGGCGATAACGGGGAGTTATGATCCTGGTCCGTTATAGGTGTTTGTAACGACAACGGATAGCACACTATCTCTTGCTCCTCATTTATATTTTTTGATGGTGAAGGTGACCCCATTGTATCAAACGCTTCATGTGTCTTTCCAATTGAAACCAGTGGGCCGGTGTCCCGACTCTCATTATTGGACACCTCCCACTTGCTATTCTTAAAAATGCTTGCCAAGTCTAGCTTGAATCTTTCAAAGTCTGTGTCTCCTGTACACATTTAAACAACAGTTCACAAATTATCCATATGCCAGTACTACAATATTTTCACTTACACAGTTCAAATTTTATGAAAAGGAAAACAGTTAGAAACAGTCTATAATTTCTTTATATTCACCATTCACCTACTATTATGCTTAACTTTATAGCGTCCATATTTTAAAAAAGTCGTTAATATGTAAAGTTCATATGTGCAAAGACATCTGCATGTTCAGTGATAAGTTCAATGCATATGTCCAAAAATATTTATACATAGATAATGAGTTTAAATAATATGTGAATATTATTTACCATCGAATTCTTCTATAGCTGCAGTGAGCTCGCTGTCTACTTCCCATCGCGACCCTTGAATGTTGAATATAATGTCATCAATTCTTCTCATGACAGTCTGGATGTTGAACAATAAGATGATGTTGGTGAAATCCATATGATCGATTAAGAATTAATAGTTAATTCATATTTTAATGTATGCATTCCTTTACCTTCTTCCGTTCTAATCTTGCAACCTCTTGATTGATTTCAGCATGTCGACGGGTTGCACTTTCACTTTGTTCAGATCCACCTCCAATAAGCTTCAAGTCTAAATGACCAAATCCTCCTCCGCGTAACTCTAGATCTTGTCTATGCCTTAACCTGTCCATGGTCCATCGCTTCGTCGGTAATTCTGCTAGATGTACTTCAATTCCCGGAACCCATGTTGATTCAACATATAGGAGCTAACACGTTTGCATTGAGTTATTAATTTGTGATAAGGAAATATTGATTTGTATAGATTGATGTAAGAAATTGTTCAGATATACTTACAGTAAGAAATGTCAATGGACCAGCATAAAAAGCCTGGGAACTCTCTCTCTTCCAATTTTTCTTACTATTCGGTATACAGTCATATATGTATTTTGACCAATCAACATCAGGTATCATATTAACCCCAGTTATCTTTGTCAGGAAGTCAGTCTTGCACTGACCTGTACGACTACATTCTCCTAGTGTGTTCACCACAAGAACCAGGAAATTCAGCATAAACTTAATGTCACCTTCTTTTGTTCTGTTTATATCGTTAATGACGTCTTGTGGTGTAATCATAGATTTTATAAATTGTCTCTTCCAGAACAAAGCAAGGTTATCTTCCGCATCCGTTGAATCTCCATTCGCCAAGTCTACCCCCCCTTTTGGAAGTCCTAGAATATGATGTACTGATTCCACTGTAATTGGTATCACCCCTGTATGAACTTTCAAATTCATCTGTGTTGTGTTCAATGCTTCCACCACGTAGTAGCCTAACTTCAATGGTATTCCATCTATTGTCATACCTAGCAATGATTCCATCCCTATTCCCCTTACTGCCCTTTTTTGTTTTTCATTGAAGCTTTTAATTGGCTCGTACAACGCCTTTGGTGATGTCCTTGTACGTATTCCAGGCACTCCTCGCGGATCTTTTGGCTTTTTTAACCTTCGTGCAATCTATGTTTGTTTTGCTTTTTCCTTGACCCTGCACTTCATTCTTATTTTTTTTCCCTTATATTCAATACAGGTTGTTCCTCGAAATCACTGTCTGGATATAGCCCTGTTTCGCACTGTCTTCCTTGGTTTGATTTGTTTTGCGCATTTGATCTTGTAACTCGCTTTCTATTGTCAACCATCGATTCTTTTCCTGCAAGTTTTTCTCAATAATTTATGCAAATTAATCATACATGTTTGCATTGTTTTAAGTATGCTATACATGTCATAATACCAATCATCATATGACAAATTAGTTTTCCCATAAAGTACCTTTTCCAGTTTTACAAACAGTAGCTTGTTTGGATGTTTGTATTTTCTTTCTTCTCTTCAATGGTGTACCTATATGCGTTATTTTGATCATACGTAGAAATAATAAACACTTAAAGAATGACAATATCATTATAGTTAAAAAGATTTTAAATGCCATATATGAATTTCAAAATCAAGTTTGTTATATTCAATCATCAAATCAATAATAATGCCTATATGCACAAATCAATAAAAATGCGTATATGCACAAATTAATAACAATGCTTATATGCACAAATAAATAATAATGCTTATTTGCACCAACCTATAAGAATTTCTCCATGCAATTACAAAACTCATTTAAACATGCTTATATGCACATATTGCACTAAAAATGCCTAGATGCACAAATCAACAACAATGCTTATATGCACCAATCCATAACAATTTCTATATGCCATAAAACAATTTATTTAAATATGCTTATATGCACGGATTGCATCCACATTTTATTTAACAATGCATATATGCACAAAAACATATGTAATTCATATATGCTCAAATCCATAACAATGCATACATCCATTTAAAAGTTTCATTTTAAACATGTTCATATTGTTATATGACATCATATTATCATTACCAATTCATATATGCACAAATACATAACAATGCATTAATGCACTTACAAGTTTCAATTTAAACATGATCATATGATCATACTCGTTCATCAAATCATTAACAATGCATATATGTACAAGTCCATAACAATGCATACATGAACTTACAAGTTTAAATTCAAATATGCTCATATGCACAGATAGAATTTAATGTACTCAGATTTGTTAGTTGGCTAATTAATATGCACAAAGTTTTTTCGAACATTCTAATTCCCGAATCCATATATGCATATGAAAATATATAAGACAACCTAGTAAATCATGTCCACTAAAAATGCTTACATGCACAAATCAATAACAATGCTTATATGCTCAAATAAGGGCAATAATGCTTATTTGCACCAACCCATAGCAATTCCTCCATGCAATTACAAAATTCATTTAAACATGCTTATATGCACAGATTGCTCTAAAAATGCCTAGATGCACAAAACAACAACAATGCTTATATGCACCAATCCATAACAATTTCTACATGCAATAAAAGTATTTATTTAAATATGCTTATATGCATGGATTCCATCCACATTTATTTAACAATGCAAATATGCACAATTTATATATGCACAAATCCATAACAATGCATATATCTATTTGAAAGTTTCATTTTAAACATGTTCGTATTGTTATATGACATCATCATATCATTACCAATTCATATATGCACAAAATACATAACAATGCATTAATGCCCTTACAAGTTCAATTTAAACATGCTCATGTGATCAGATTCGTTCATCAAATCATTAACAATGTATATATGTACAAGTCCATAACAATGCATACATGCACTTAAAAGTTTAAATTCAAATATGCTCATATGCACAGATTCATTATAAGTCCACAATTAACACTATATCTTATTAAATAAATGCTATTTAGGCAAAGAAGTGTAATTTTTAATAGGGATGTAAGTGTTCATTGTTTTGCTTTCTACAAATTCAAAAAATACATGCAAACCCTTCATTTATTGTTCGATAACAATTACTCCATAGACATTCATATGCACAAACACATAAAAATGCATTAATGCTCTTACAAGTTTCAATTTTATCATGCTAATATGCACATGTTCGATCCTCAACATATTTCCACTGCATATATACACAACTATCCAAAAAAAAAAACAGTACATTCATAGTAAAAAATCACAGTACATTATAAGTGCATACATTGCACAAATATCTCAAATTATTGCCAATGCTATTATGCACATAGGCAGAAAACAATGATCCAAACAAATATCACAATAAAATGTACACTTTATCATAGTCATTTCAACATAGAGCAGAAAAAACATATCGCACAATATTAATAGTACCTTCATCTTCTGTTTCTGGGACATTACTTTCGTATTCTGCTTCTTGAATCGACCCATCTGTTTGAAGCCTTGTATTGCTTGAAATCTTTTGCACCAAATCGTTCAGTGCGTGTGTTTCTTGAAGGTCAACTTCAACTGGTGTGTCCATGGTGTTTTTGAATTTTGAAAGTCCCCCCTTCTTGAATATCCTCTCACTAGGTTTTCTTACTGTAATCGTGAGAAAGAACAATGCATATATGAGTGTAAACCTAATTTATAAACCGTGCAAATTTAGTGTTTTACCTCTTAATCAGCGATTCCCGCCTTCGATTTCATCCATTTGGCGCCTATTTCAAAGACGATTGAAAATTTGTTTCCTTTTTTTACGGTGTTTTGAATCAATCGATTGTTGTATCCTAATTTTCCTTCCTCTTCCCGTCTACGTTTCCATGTTCTTCGCCGAAGATCAATTACGATAAGCAATTCCTATTCTCGTGTTTGAAATCTCTTTCTCAATTAATGAAATCTCAATCTTCAATAAAGCCCTAATTTTACGCCTGAGTTTTTGGTGAGCGAGTTAGATATGTTTAATAAATGCATATGCAATTTTACAAGTTTACCCCTATGCGGTTATGCACATTATTTCAATTACGTTTTTATTTATTATAATAAAATTGAAATTGACATTAATTGTTAACCACTGATCTAAATAATCAACGGTTTAGATTGGTTAGCACGGTTAGCACCAATAGGTTGGTTAGCAAATGAATGGGACCCTATATATATATATATATGTAATTAGAGTTACGACAACGATTACGCTACCCACTTAGCTTAGCATATCTCCTTATCGGCTCAGTTTACTGCTTTTATGTAGTAGTATGGTGGACCCCCTCCCCATAGTTAGATTATTACTGACTGGACCTTTGAATTTGGATGAATTTTTATGAATTTGTTATTTTTAAGTTGTTAGGTAGTTTTGAGTTGGTTTTGAATCTATGGGTATATTTTGTATAAAATATATGGGAAATGCAATATTTTTATTTAGTTTTCTTTTTTAATTACTAAAAATTATTGACGGATTACCAACGGAAATCCGTTGGTAAATAGAAGTGTAGCTCATCGCTAATCCGTCAGTAATTAGCCCATCACTATTCCGTCGGTGATAATAGCCGTAGCTAATCCATCGGTGTTAGTGATCATTGGTGAATTCCGTCAGTGATAACATTACCCATCATTGTTGGCTGATGCATTATCACCGATGGAACACAGATGGAATTCACCATTGCCAACGGATTTCTGACTGTTTATTCCATTGCTGATAGGCTCCTGCTTGTAGTGTAATTAGTTTAAGTAAATTAGTTAAATTTATATTTTAATTTCTTATTTAACTATAATTACTTTTTGTGTATACTAATTAATTTAAGTAAATTAGTTAAATTTATATTTATATTTCTTATTTAACTATAATTACTTTTTGTGTATACTAATTAAAGGGAGAGACTAAATCTTGTTACAAAAATGAAAGCAAAGGAAGAAACTAAATCTACTATAAAAATAAAAATAGACGGAGACACCAAATTTGTTATAAAAATTAAATTAGATAAAGGAGAATGGTTAATGAATGAAATTAGCCCTTACGGTATGTAATTGACGGTGTTTTGAGAAAGGACCGTATCCGTTATAAAAATAAAACTATAGAAATGTTTTTTTTAAGAAACCTTGATCATATTGACATTTAACTCTACAATTAATAAAAATATAGTACATAGAATTTTATATTTAGACAAGAAACCAGGAAAGATGAATAGTGTTTTTGGTTTAAATTACAGATTTGGTCCTTGAGGTTTTATCTCCCTTTTAGATTTAGTCCTATGTTTTTAGAGTTACAGATTTGGTCCCTATAGTTTTATTTTTCTCTTGGATTTAGTCCCCATAATTTGTTTATTCCAAAATAGACTTTCGATTTTGCATTTTGGTAACGTTTTGGTTCTCGAAACTAAAAGTTGTTAGCTCCTGACCGTTAAGTAAATGACATTTCGATCATTTATAACTTTTTCATTTTCTAATTTAAATAAATAAAAGTTATATTATAAAAATTATTTTTATTATATAAGCATAAAATAAATATCCCTTAACATGCATCGCATCTCAATGACTGTGTCTTCTCCAACCCAAAATCTTCCGTCTTCCCCATCAATCCAAGCAAATAGTCGTAGGTGATTCACGCTCCAAATTTTTATTTATTAATAAAGTAATTTATCATAATTTATTTTATGTTTAATAATGATGTAAAATTTGTTTAATTCATATTTTTATTATAATTTAATTTAGGTTTAATAACAATGTAATTTTTTTTAGGTTTAATGATGTTTTTTTCTTGAATTTAATCCTCATAGGGTATTTTGTAATTATATTCATGCTGCTAACAGACACAAAATATTTTGTTCTCATAATTGGTTATGCTCAAATTTATGGTCTTAATATTTCTTTCCATCAACGCATACGATAACCCGCCGCAACGCACGGGCATTAATCCCACCTCGTTTACAACAATATATAAGATATTTTATTGATTTTAAGTTGAATGGTATTGACTATTGAGGCTAGCCATCATCCTCGTGGCTTTTAGTTAATTAGTTGATTAACTTGTTTTCAATGAATGAATTAACTAAATAGGGAGTATTGGTTGGCTGCTATAATATACAATACTAATGATTTAAAAAAGAACATATAATGCGTCTTAATCTATTATGTTTTCAATGTTCAATATTGGTTTCATAATTAACTTACACTATATATATAGAGAGAGATGGGTTTATACGAGAACATCTATTTAATAAAGCACGAAAACTTCAGATTAAATTTAGAGTCCTTACTACCAACGACCACCTAAATTTCAATAGAAAACCAAAAGGCAACAAACTTATAACTACCATTAGACAAAATAAACAAAGAGGAGTGAAATAAATACCTTATAAATACACACAACATCAATACAAATTTTATTTGGGAAGGGCATAAAAGACGGAGATAAAAAGAAATTGCTTTAAATTACGTTTGAATAAACATCTCGGTTGTCACAACAAATCCACATTGTCCAACAATTAACGAAACCGAGAATATATATATATATATATATATATATATATATATGTGTGTGTGTGTATATATATATATATATGAGCCTAATTAAATGAGAACTCGGTAGTTTATTATAATTGTGAGATACATTGTGAGCTAATCCATTGTAATTTCATAATTTGGAATTTTTACAACTAAGTAAAGTATTAATTGATTGAATCTAATCAGCCAGTTACCTAAAATTATGGAACTTGATTTAAATCCCTTATGAGAGTTCTGATGCAATCAGTTTCCTAAAATTATTTTAAAATTTTGAAACCTAATAATTCATTCTCGATGTACTGCAATCTATTGAAATCTCCGTTGAGACACTTTGTCGGCCATCCATTGAGGGTGCACTTGTTCTTTACTGATGAACAACACCGGAGATGACTCAAACGGAAAAGCTCAGTCAATATCGTGTGTTCGATGGTTCACAGATCTCAGGTGTTCACGGTCGCTGACGATAGTGAAGGTTAAGAGAGAAACAGAAAGGACATCGATGGTTTATGGGGTTATGCGCCTAATGGAGGTTACAAGAGAAAGAGAAACAACATCGGTGATTTATAAGGTAACGTGGATGATGAAGGTTAGGGGAAAAACATATCTCAGTTGTTATTTTCTTCTTTTTATTTTCTTCAAATGTTGATAGGGTATCATTAGGTATCATAGTCGATATTTTCTTCTGACTAGATTTGATTTCAACCCATATATCGAGCCTACAATGGTGGTGTCGGCGGTGGACGTCATCGGCACCGATCTACAGATCTCTCATCCGTCAACAATTCTGCAACATCAAAACAAAGAAGACATAGCCGGTGATAATGCTTAGGGTTTTCTGGAGAGGACCTATTTGTTTTATGGAGGAAATGCTTCACTAGAAGATGGTGTCCAGAAAACTGAGAGTTTTATGACCAATCTGTCATTACCCCGATTCAAGACTGTTTGAGGTGGGTTTTTTTTTCCTTTCTTTTCTTCAAATCTTGATGTGGGGTATCATATTGGGTGTCACAGTGGTTATGTATGGTCTAAAACCCATATCAGATCTAGTTTAAACTCATGCTCAAAACAGTATCACAGAAGTATCACAGTGGTATCACGATGGGTATCACAGTGGTAGTACAGTGGGTATCAAAGTGGGTTTGTGTCTTACCTTTTTAAAGTTCTTGGTATCATAGTGGTATCACGATGGGTATCATAGTGGATATCACAGTGGTATAACGGTGAGTATCACACTGGGTCTTATATGTATTTTATGTATGACATTGCATTTTGTATCACGGTGGGTATCATAGTGTATTTTGTACCACATTTGTATCACAATGGATATTATAGTCTATTTTGTATCAAAAACGGTATCACAATGTATTTCGCCGGAGAGAGGAGATAGGATATTTTTAAAAATACCTAAAATGTCCTTTAAGTATAATTTTAAATGAAAATTACAAAATTTATATATTTCCTAAATTATTCTTTGATCCTCCCTGTATATATTTCCCAATTTCAGGTCCTGTGGATTTTTTGAACGTTAATGTAAAATCACTATGATTTTGTTAGTTCTTGTGTTATTTTAAATAGGTACTATTCTCATTTGAAGCCTTACATACCGTCCAGATGAAAGTAGCCACCAGTGTGTTCCTCAATTTTCCTTTTTTTTAGGTTTGCCCTTGAACCTCCGTCTATATATATATATATATATATATATATATATATATATATATATATATATATATATATAGGGGCGTAATCAAATGAGAACTGACTATTTTGTGGTAACCATGAGATCCAACCACAACCAATCATTTAATATAATTATTGTTATTTACAAAAATAGAATAAAGGGTAATTTAGTAATTTATTTTGGTTTGACATTAAATAAAACCCTAAAATATATCAACCCCCATTTAATTTGGTTCTCCCTGCCTGGTCGCTTGCTCCATTCTCAAATCACCCTCCGCCGTCTCCCATCTTCCACCTCCCTCCGCCGCTGCTACCTCCTCAGCTCCTCCATTCCTCTGTTGGCTTTGCCTCGTCGTCCCCTAAAATCGACCCATCTTCCTCGTGCCTTCTTCCTCGATGGTGGTTATGGAGGCGCCGGTGGTTAGGAGGGTGTGGATAGGGAGGAGGCCATGACCGTGGATCACCCTCTTTTTGGTTTTAGATCTGGATGTCGAGAAGGATGGGAACGAAGAAAATGACGGTCCCAACTCTCGCCAGTGTCATACGACTTCGATCTCGCCGGTGTTTTGGTGTCGTTACGTTCAAGGACGAGGCAATGGTGGTGGTCGCCGTGAAGGAGGCAGTAGATACAGAGGCGATGGTGGTTACGGAGGCGGTGGATAGAGAGGAGGCCATGACCGTGGATCACCCTCTTTTTTGGTTTTAGATCTGGAGGTCGAGGTGGATGGGGACGAAGAAAATAACGGTCCCAACAATTGATTTGGAGTTGACGACATGGTTTTAGATCTGGAGGTCGAGGTGGATGAGGCGAAGAAAAGGACAGTAGATATTAAAGTGCATACACATGATTTGGTATCAAGTGGTATCACAACAGTGGTTACGTTCTTCATTCATTGAGGATTCTATATAAAATCTGTATTAATTTGTTTGAATTTGAAGGCTTTATCAAATTGGTACCAATAGTCATACTAAGATGGTAAGAGTTTTATTTGTGAGATTATATCTTTCCAAATTCATATTCCGAGTTGGTGTCAATGTATTTGAATCACAACCTACTTATAATGGGGATGGAAATACAATACAGGTTTCATATTGAGACAATGGGTATCACATTTGGTATAACAATGGGGTATCACATTTGGTATAACAATAGGGTATCACACAATGGGGTATCACATTTGGTATAACAATAAGGTATCACACAATAGGGTATCACATTTGGCATAACAATAGGGTATCACAAAATAGGGTATCACACTAAGTTTTTTCCTTTATTTTGATTATTTTGTTAAAGGGTATCACAGAAAAAAAATGCCAGAAAGAAGTTTGCTGGAGAGAGGAGAGAGAGGAGAGAGGATATTTTTAAAATACCTAAATTGCCCTTTAATTAAAATTTAAATCATAATTACCAAAATTAATAATTTCTTAATTTATCATCTGATTTGTGGTTGAGATTGGATCTCACAGTTATCACAAATAACCCAGTTCTCCCTTGAATGGCCCCCTATATATATATATATATATATATATATATATATATATACATATATACATATATAAGAAATTTTGTAGATTAAGTTTAGAATTTATGAGATTTTTGGTAGTGTCAACCCTACGAGTTGTGGAGAGCATGAGCAGATTTACACTTATGGGAGTGAAGTCCCGTGCACCCGACCTTCGTGTCTGCATGTAGGACACACACTCGTACATACACTCATACACAAGTTCAGTGGTCCGATGTAACACCCTAAAAATAGAGATAACAAAATCCGAAAAACGGATATGAGGTATACCAAAAATTGCGATAGCAAGATCCTCCCACAAATGGGGAATATAAAAACAACTTGTTTAATCACAGTTGTAATTTAACGGACAATAAATAACAACAAACTAATCTAATTTCTACAACTAGAAAAGAGATTGCAAAAGGGTTGTTATCTATAAACCCAACGGTTCATTCTAAAAAGTATAACACGTCCATGTGCAAAGTCCCCCAAACTCTCACCCCAAAGCATTTATGCATGCTTAGGACCGGCGCCGCTATAACCTGAGATACACATCGACACCAGACAAGTGTTAGGCCAAAAAGCCTAGTAAGTTGAACAATAATAAGCATACATATGCAGTTACAATTCTTATCAGCAGTTAACCAAAATTCAACGATTTGTGGAGTCAACGGGGGATACCCGTAGCACCAATCAATTCCACCCAATAGACAATGTACCTTAGTGCCACTACCAAGAATGACACCCAAAGGCCCGTCCCATCCGACAACTACAACCATGGCAATACCCCGAATAGCGGAGGTCTAGGCACATACCCACACGGTGGCGTCCAAGACTACATCCTCCTAGTGTCTACAGACTTGGTTCGTCCAACATAATGTTATCATCAAGTATTTGGACACATAAAGGTAACCAACATGAGAAATGTTATAATAATACAAATAGAAGATTATGATGTGTACCTAGTTTTAACAAAAGATTTAGTAAACTCACAATCTAGGTTTTGATCCAAAACCTAAAAAATAGGAAACCCTAGAAGTTGGATGAGAATGATGGAGACTTGGAGATGAAGCTTGAAGACTTGAGAAGAGTTAATGCAAGATTCCAAAGATCCAACCACCAATGTAGGTTGTATTTATGAGGGTTCGGGTTTGGTGAGAAAATGAACTGATTTATGAACTCCAAGTCGTCAAGAGAGAGAGAGATGTGAGAAAATATGGAAGAAAATCGGGCAAAGAGGGGTTTTGGGGAATGCAGGTCGATCGCGACTTGTGTCGCGACTTGTACCCGCGGCATAAGTCGCCCGTGTATACAACCATGAAGACTCCAGTAGGCTACGCGGCTTGTGCCACGACTTCCACCCGCGGCGTAAGTCGCAAGGTTCCTCAATACGTATACTCCAGTGGCTACGTGGCTTGTGCCGCGACTTCCACTCGTGCCTAAGTCGCGTAACACACTGCCCAACAAATGCTAGTCTAAAACTTCCAATCCGACACCAAGCAACTACCATAGACGGAAATGGCAATTAAGAATATAATTTCTACTTTAATAAACACATAAACATAAGATTAACAAGGCCTCAAATTTACTTGAAATTCCGGATGTTACAATCCTCCCCACCTAAACTGGATTTCGTCCCCGAAATCACCTCTACACAAATAAATTAGGATAACGCTTCTTCAAATCCTCCTCGGATCCCCAGGTGACATTAGCACCACGATGGTGCTTCCATTGGACCTTGACCATGACTACGTCCTTATGTCGTAACTTCTTTACTTTCGTTTCCAAAATCGCTTATGGTTCTTCTACACAACGGTTTCCATTATCTACTCGGATTTCCGTCAAAGGAATCACGCTTTCCTCTTCGGCTAAGCACTTCCGCAAATAACAAACGTGAAAGGTGGGATGTATCCCATCCATTTCCGGTGGTAAGTCTAACCGGTATGCTTGAAGTCCAACCTTTTCTAAAATAACAAAGGGTCCAAGGAAACTAAGGAATAAGCTTCCCACGCTTCCCAAACCGGATTATCCCCTTCCATGGAGATACTTTCAACATGACACGGTCGCCCACTTGAAACTCGACCGGTCTTCTTTTCTTGTCCGCATAGCTCTTCTGTCGGTCTTGCGCCGCCTTTAGCCTCTCACGAATCTCTTTCACCTTGTCGGCCGTCTCTTGAACAATTTATGGCCCGGTGAATTGATTCTCGCCCGCTTCTAACCAACAAACCGGGGTTCTACACTTCCGTCCATACAAGGCCTCGAACGGTGACATTCCGATACTAGAATGGTAACTGTTGTTGTAGGCGAACTCCACCAAAGGTAGATGTGAATCCCAACTTCCCCCGAAGCCTATAACACACGACCTTAACATATCTTCTAGTGTCTGGATTGTCCTCTCGTTTTGGCCATCCGTTTGAGGATGGTACGCCGTACTCAAATTCAGCCTAGTACCCAACTCCTTTTGCAAGCTAGCCCAAAAGTTCGAAGTGAAGCAACTATCCTGATACGATACTATAGATTGCGGAACTCCGTGCCTCAACACCACCTCGTCGATGTACAGTTTAGCCAATTTCTCCATTGGCAAAGTCTCCCGCATCGCAAGGAAATGCGCACTCTTGGTTAGCCGATCCACGATCACCCAAATGGTATCGTGACCGCGCAAGGTCTTTGGTAGCTTAGTTACAAAATCCATAGTGATGTTGTCCCACTTCCACTCGGGAATGGACAACGGTTGCAAACTTCCATACGGTCTTTGATGCTCTGCTTTGACTTGAAGGCACGTGACACACCTCTCCACGTAGCTAGCCATATCTATCTTCATTACCGGCCACCAATAATTTGACTTTACGTCCCTATACATCTTGGTGTTATCGGGGTGTATAGAGTACTTCGACTTATGCGCTTCCTCGAGAAGTAATTCACGGTTTCCCCCAACCTTCGGGACCCAAATTCGTCCTTGGAAGAGTTTGAGTCCACGATCATCTTCCGTTAAGAGTTCCCTTTGCTTACACATAACCTCGGCCTTGAGGTTCTCTTCTTTAAGTGCTTCCACTTGGCTCGTTCTTATACTCTCCAACAAACTTGATACCACATCGATACTTGTAAGGGACATTTTAACACCTCCATCATAACTCCTTCGACTCAACACATCCACCACCACATTGGCCTTACCGGGATGAGAGAGTAGATCGCAATCGTAATCTTTCAAGAGATCAAGCTACCTCCTTTGCCGCATGTTGAGTTCCTTTTGATCGAAGATGTATTTGAGACTCTTGTGATCGGTGAAAAGAGTACAATTCGTCCCATACAAGTAATGTCGCCACAATTTTAACGCGAACACTACCGCCGCCAACTCCAAGTCATGAGTTAGATAATTCTTCTCATGATCCTTTAACTGTCACGATGCGTAGGCTATTACTTTCCCCCCTTTGCATTAGGACACACCCAAGCCCCATCTTGGAAGTGTCGCTAAACACAACAAAATCTTCCGATCCCTCGGGTAAGGACAAGATCGGAGCTTCGCACAACTTCCTCTTGAGCGCCTGAAAGGCTTGCTCTTGTGCGTCGGTCCAAAGAAACTTGACGTTCTTCCTTGTAAGAGAAGTGAGCGGTGTAGCTATATTGGAAAAGTCTTAAATGAAACGCCGGTAGTAGCCCGCCAAACCTAAAAAGCTTCGAATCTCTGTCGGACTTGTTGGAGGCTCCCAACTCATCATTGCCTCGATCTTTGCCGGATCCACCTTTACGCCGTTCTTTGATACCACATGCCCTAAGAATTGCACCTCTTGGAGCCAGAATTCGCACTTAGAGAATTTCTCGAACAACTTCTCCCTTCTTAGAACATCCAATACTTCCCGCAAGTGCTTCCCATGCTCGGACTCATCCTTTAAATATATTATAATATCGTCAATGAAGACGATCACGGATTTATCCAATAATTGGTGACACGCACGGTTCATCAAATCCATGAACACGACCGGAGTGTTGGTTAAACCGAAAGGCATCACCAAAAACTCATAATGACCGTATCGCGTCCGGAAAGCCGTCTTCGGAATGTCCACCTTCTTCACTCTCACCTGATGATAACCGGATCGAAGATCAATCTTGGAGAAGCATCCCGCGCCTTGAAGTTGATCAAAAAGATCGTCGATACGAGGTAAAGGATACTTATTCTTCACCGTGACCTTGTTAAACTCCTGATAATCTATGCACATCCGCATGGATCCATCCTTCTTCTTCATGAACAGTATCGGTGCTCCCCAAGGTGACGAACTCGGTCGAATGAAGCCCTTCTCTAACAACTCTTGCAGTTGCGTCATCATTTCTTTCATTTCCGTCGGCGCCAAAAGATATGGAGCTCGGGCTATCGGAGCCGCTCCTGGAGTGAGGTCGATCTAAAACTCTACTTGTCGTTCCGGTGGCAATCCGGGTAAGTCTTCCGGGAAGATGTCCGGAAAATCTTGCACTACCTCCACATCTTCTACCGACTTCTTCTCTTTCCTTGCGTCCACCACATAGGCCAAATACGAAGGGTAACCCTTCGCTAGAAACTTGCGAGCCTTGAGAGATGAAATAATGGGATTATTCCTCTTTCTTTTCTCCCCATAAATGGTAACCACACCATTTTTCGACGATGACACTTGGATCATCTTTTTAGAACAAAAGATGTCCGCCTTATGTCTTATTAACCAGTCCATGCCTATAACCACATCAAACCTACCTATAGTCATAGGTAGCAAGTCTACTCCAAAAGGATTCCCATCAATTTCTAAAGTGCAATCACAAAAACGGTCTCGAATGATTACTTGATCCCCATTTGCTATTTCTACTACTAACGCATCAGGAAGAACACTAATAGGAATAGTGAATTGCTTACAGAAGGTATCCGACACAAATGAACATGTAGCACCCGAATAAAAAAAACACGAGCTGGCAAGGAGTTTACTAGGAACGTACCCGAAACAACATCAGCTGTCTCATTTGCCTCCTCAGTAGTCATCCTGAAAGCTCGACTCGGTGCCCTTGGTGGTTGCTCGACTCTGGCCGTCGAACCCACAAAATTTCCACCATTTCCTCTTACTAGCTTTGGGCATTTTCTTTTCATATACCCCGGTTCTCCACACTCATAACATACCGACCCCCGGATGGAGCACTCTCGAGTTGTGTGGTTCTTCTTACCACACTTGACACACCCGGCTGGACCGGAGTAAGTCCTTGTAGCGCATGGCCCCGAGTGCTTTGACTTGCACTTGTGGCACCACCGATCCTCACGGCGTTGATCACCCGCTCTTCCACTTGCAAAGGGTCTTGATTGACGAACGGGCCCAGATGGCCCTTCCCACTTTCGCTTCTCTCCTACGGCAATTCTCTCATCCTTCTCTGCCTCGAAGTCATCCTCTATTAGCAAGGATTCCTCGATCACATCTTGAAGGGTCACGCCCCTTGCATTCCTTACTGCCGTTCTCATCCTTGTCGGCAGTCCTTGTTGGTAAGCCTTTATCTTCGGTCTCTCATCCGAGACGAGATGTCCCACCAGATTCAGTTTTTCCAATAAAATCTTGGAGTAGTCTGCGATGGTTAGGGTCCCCTTCTTCAACCCTCGAATCTCCGCTTCCAGTTTGTCAAGTGATCTTTCGCTGCAGTATTTTTCCATGACCTTCTGTTTGAAAATCGGCCAAGTCAACTTCGCCAAAACTTCGGGAGTAAGGCGGACCGAGTGAGGTTCCACCAGATCAGGGCCTCACCCCGAAGTAATTGGGAAGCGAACTTCACCTGTTGCGAGATATCGCACTCGCTTGACTCGAAAGCCATCTCCACTTCCTTCAACCAATACATGCATGCCACCGGGTTTGCAGAACCCAAGAATGACTTCGGATTACACCCAAGAAACGCTTTGTAGGTGCATCATTTGCTTTTACCTTTGTTCCCATTACCCGTCGGTTCTTCAACCGTCACAACAACCGGTCCTCCCGACCCCATAACGATGTTTTCCGCCATCGTCTCTGGTTGTCGGTTACTGGTGTCTCGATCCTCTAGGAGTTTCATGAAAAACTCTTGCTATTGAGCCATGGCCGAATTCATGGCCAACATCATGCTATCCCGAATACGGGTCTCCATAGTCACTTCTTCCATGATGGCATTGTCCGCGTTGAGGTTCCGGTGAGGAATGTGTTCGGGTCCTCCTCCTAAGATTCTGGGTACGGGAGGTCCATCGGAGGTTACCCCCACAGGAGGTCGTACAGCTGCAGATTCCACTTCCGGTTGACCCTCTGGCATGTCCGGTAACTTACTTCAAGTGTTTACCATTTTAATCTGCCATCTAAGTACGAGAAATAGATTGAGAAAAGTCTAACGAGTTGAACTCATTGTGCGTACTAATACTTTCATCAATTATCATAACAATAGTAAATCAAGTATGCTCACGTAACAATGCATTCATAATAGCAGTAGCTAACTGAAATTATGAACGAACCATACACAAGAATTCTTGTTACCATCATCATAACTATCAATTAAAGTAATTCCGTAATCCTAACGCTCTCCCCACCTAGGATTCCTACCCCAAGTGGACAGTGAAACTATAAAGTCTAAAGCTTAAGTCTAGATATGCTAAAACAGTACCTAGTTCACTTAAACTAAAGCTCTGATACCAACTTGTAACACCCTAAATATAGAGATAACAAAATCCGAAAAACGGATATGAGGTATACCAAAAATTGTCATAGCAAGATCCTCCCAAAAATGGGGAATATAAAAACAACTTGTTTAATCACAGTTGTAATTTAACGGACAATAAATAACAACCAACTAATCTAATTTCTACAACTAGAAAAGAGATTACAAAAGGGTTGTTATCTATAAACCCAACGGTTCATTCTAAAAAGTATAATACGTCCATGTGCAAAGTCCCCCAAGCTCTCACCCCAAAGCAACTATACCTGCTTAGGACCGGCGCCGCAAGAACCTGAGATACACATCGACACCACACAAGTGTTAGGCCAAAAAGCCTAGTGAGTTGAACAATAATAAGCATTCATGAGTAGTTACAATTCTTATCATCAGTTAACCAGAGTTCAACGATATGTGGAGTCAACGGGGGATACCCGTAGCACCAATCAGTTCCACCCAAGAGACAATGTACCTTAGTGCCACTACCAAGAGTGACACCCAAAGGCCCGACCCATCCGAAAACTACAACCATGGCGATACCCCGAATGGCGAAGGTCTAGGCACATACCCACACGGTGGCGCCCAAGACTACATCCTCCTAGTGTCTACTGACTTGGTTCGTCCAACATAATACATATAGGAGGTCTTGAGGTATATGTCTACCAAAGCATTTCGATACCAACCATGGGTACTATGCTACCATCCTAACACATGAGTCCATCGAGAGACCCAAATACCAACATAATCAGTGTTTAGATATCAAATCGCCAAAAGGCATTCCAAGTAGAATTTATCATCTACTATACCACATATAATCCGTATCATGCCAATATGCCATCAATGTACATTTATGGAGCAAATCCCAATTATTCAACCCATAGAGTAAACATGGCAAATACCCATAGAAGATAACCCAACATATTGTACATAATGTTATCATCAAGTATTTTGACACATAAAGGTAACCAACATGAGAAATGTTACAATAATACAAATAGAAGATTATGATGTGTATCTAGTTTTGACAAAAGGTTTAGTAAACTCACAATCTAGGTTTTGATCCAAAACCTAGAAAATAGGAAACCCTAGAAGTTGGATGGGAATGATGGAGACTTGGAGATGAAGCTTGAAGACTTGAGAAGAGTTAATGCAAGATTCCAAAGATCCAACCACCAATGTAGGTTGTATTTATGAGGGTTCGGGTTTGGTGAGAAAATGAACTGATTTATGAACTCCAAATCGTCAAGAGAGAGAGAGATGTGAGAAAATATGGAAGAAAATCGGGCAAAGAGGGGTTTTGGGGAATGCAGGTCGATCGCGACTTGTGCCGCGACTTGTACCCGCGGCATAAGTCGCCCGTGTACACAACCATAAAGACTCCAGTGGGCTACGCGGCTTGTGCCACGAATTACACCCGCGGCGTAAGTCGCGAGGTTCCTCAATACGTATACTCCAGTGGCTACGCGACTTGTGCCGCGACTTCCACTCGCGCCTAGGTCACGTAACACACTGCCCAACAAATGCTAGTCTAAAACTTCCAATCCGACACCAAGCAACTACCATAGACGAAAATGGCAATTAAGCAAATAATTTCTACTTTACTAAACACATAAACATAAGATTAACAAGGCCTCAAATTTACCTGAAATTCCGGATGTTACATCCGAGCTTAATTCGACCCAGTTTTACACCCCCCCCTGCACGCACATAGAGAGAGCATTTCCTCCAATAAGTTTTTCTTCATTCAATCATGGAATCACTTATAAACCCATATAAGTTTCACTTTTTCACCAATGTGGGACAAACTCATTTGCACTTCTCACATCCCAACATCTATCCTCTACTCACTACTTTGACGATCAATTTCTCATTCATATCTATCAACTCTGTTTTAAGCAAGTAGTATATCGAAACGAACCTTTCACCAAAGATTATGCAAACCCATAAATATCGCTCATCCCGAGCATGGGTTCATCTATATTTTTGGGTCTAAATTAAGTACAAAGGACAAAATTTCCAATAAAAAGTTCCTCGAAATTAACCAAAAACCTTAAAATTTTCTCGAAATCAATTATAAAAAGTAAAAACATCTCTCGAGATCAACCAAAAAACTTTAAAAAAAACCCTCAAAATCAACCAAAAAAACATAAAAACTCCATCATAAATAAAAATTTGGCTAAAAACAAATCGAGTGACTTTGAGGACATTTAAAGATACACTCATTCGGCAAAAAGTTCCTCGAAATTAACCAAAAATTTAAAAAGTTAATCCTCGAAATCAATTAAAAAACTTAAAAAAAACTCACGAAATCAACCAAAAAACTAAAAAAAAAAATCCTCGAAATCAACTTTTGGGGCCGCCGCTAGTGGAGAGGAAACAATTATTTATGGTGATAACAAAGACCTTGGTTTGTTAGCATCTCCAACAGCATTGTTAAAATAGAAAAAATGGGTTTTTGTAGAACATTGCTATCTTGTTTGATATAATAGAGAATAATGAAAAAAATCCTTAAATATAGATAACTCTATATAATTCTCTAAATAGGAGAGAGAAGAATATTTCGTTTCATTCCACCAATGAGATTCAATTTTTATAATCTTATATTAAGTTTTTTTAAAAGTGTATTAGCAAGATAAATTAGAGAATATTATAGTAATATAAGTTGTTTAAAATTTTTAAAATAACAAATTTGTTGTAATTGAATGTAATACGTTTCAGATTTTTTTTATTTTTTTATTTTAAAGAAACTATAAAAAATCTGATTTTGTTAGTTAAAACAAAGACATTTGACTCAAAAAAGAACCTTGGACAAGAAAATGATGACAAAAAGATCATACATAAAATATATGTTATATATATACAACTCAAAACCTATTATCTACTAGCTTAGCTAGACACGTATGATAGAATTTTTTTTCCCATTTTCTTTATATATATATATATATATTTATATTTATATATATAATTGGAGTTACGACAACGATTACGCTACCCACTTAGCTTAGCATATCTCCTTGTGGGCTTAGTTTACTGCTTTTATGTAGCAGTATGGTGGACCCCCTTCCCATAGTTAGATTATGACTGGTCCTTTGAATTTGGATTATTGAATTTTATGAATTTGCTATTTTTAAGTTGTTAGGTAGTTTTGAGTTGGTTTTGAATCTATGGGTATATTTTGTATAATGTATATGGGAAATGCAATATTTTTATTTAGTTTTCTTTTTTAATTACTAAAAACTACCGACGGATTACCAACGGAAATTAACCCATCATTATTCCGTCGGTGATAATAGTCGTAGCTAATCCATCGGTGTTAGTGATCATTGGTGAATTCCGTCAGTGATAACATTACCCACCATTGTTGGCTGATGCATTATCACTGATGGAACACAGATGGAATTCACCATTTCCAACGGATTTCTGACTATTTATACCGTTGTTGATAGGCTCCTGTCTTGTAGTGTAATTAATTTAATTAAGTTAGTTAAATTTATATTTATATTTCTTATTTAACTATAATTACTTTTTGTGTATACTAATTAAAGGTAGAGACTAAATCTTGTTACAAAAATGAAAGCAAAGGAATAAACTAAATCTACTATAAAAATAAAAATAGACGGAGAGACGAAATTTGTTATAAAAATTAAAGTAGATGAAGGAGAATGGTTAATGGACGGAATTACCCTTTACTAACGGTATGTAATTGATGGTGTTTTGAGAAAGGACCATATAAAACTATAGAAATGTTTTTTTTAAGAAACCTAGATCATATTTGCATGCAGGACACACACTCGTACACAAGTTTAGTGGTCCGAGCTTAATTCGGCCCAGTTTTACACCCCCTGCACGCACATAGAGAGAGTCTTTCCTCCAACAAGTCTTTATTCATTCAATCATGGAATCACTTATAAACCCATATAAGTTTCACTTTTTCACCAATGTGGGACAAACTCATTTGCATTTCTCACATCCCAACATCTATCCTCTACTCACTACCTTGACGATCAATTTCTCTTTCATATCTATTAACTCCATTTTATGCAAGCAGTATGTCGAAATGAACCTTTCACCAAAGATTATGCAAACCCATAAACATCTCTCATCCCGAGCATGGGTTCATCTATATTTTTGGGTCTAAATCAGGTACAAAGGCCAAATTTTCCAACAAAAAGTTCCTCGAAATTAACCAAAGAACTTAAAAAAAATTCTAGAAATCAATTAAAAAACTTTAAAAAAATCTCTCGAAATCAACCAAAAAACTTTAAAAAATCCCTCAAAATCAACCAAAAAACATAAAAACTCCATCATAAATAAAATTTGGCTAAAAACAAATCGAGGGACTTTGAGGACATTTAAAGATACACTCATTCGGCAAAAAGTTCCACGAAATTAACAAAAAATTTAAAAAAAATCCTCGAAATCAATTAAAAAACTAAAAAAAACTTTCACAAAATCAACCAAAAAACTAAAAAAAAAAATCCTCGAAATCAATATTGGGGCCGCAGCAGGTGGAGAGGAAACAATTGTTTATGGTGATAACAAAAGACTTGCTAAAATATTTATGATGGAGGTTTGTTATATTATAGTATCTCTAACAGAATTGCTAAAATAAAAAAGATGGGTTTTTTGTTTTCTATATTTCTCCAACACCATTGATATCTTGTTTGAAGAATAATGAAAAAGATCTGTAAATATAGAGAACTCTCTAGAAGATAGAAGTATTATTTTATTTCATCCCACCAATAAGATTCAATTTTTATCATCTTATATTAAGTTTTTTTAAAAGTGTACTGGAAAGATAAATTAGAGAATATTATAGTAATATAAGTTGTTTTAAATTTTCTAAAATAAAAAACCTGTTGTAATTGAAAGTAATACTTTTTAGAGAATTTTTTTCATTTTTGAGAAATTATAAGAGATCTCTTTGTGAGTTGAAACAAAGACATTTGACTTATAAAAGATCTTGGACAAGAAAATGATGACAAAAAGATCATACATAAAATATATGTTATATACAATTCAAAACCTATTATCTACTAGCTTAGTTAGCTACACATGTATGGATAGAATTTTTTCCCATTTTCTTAATATATATATATATATATATGTATGTATATATATGTGTATGTATATATATGTGTGTATGTATTCGCAGGGCGGGAACCATAATTTTTTTCTAGGGGATGCCGAAAAAAAATGTAAGAAAAATTCATGATTTCAAGGTTGAGAAAACATTTTTTAGTATATATGTTTTTTACTAAAAAGTTATCTTAAAAATATTTGAAAAACATGAGTGAACTAAATAACATAACTATATATATATATATATTTATACAAACAAATAGAGTAAGCATTTGTCTTGTTTTGTTTTTGTGAAAATGTGGATAAAAAATACAGATACATAAAAACTGAGAATATTATTAACGAAAGAAGGAGCCTAGTCCATTACATTTTAAAATTGAATCCTAAAATTAATAATAAAAAAAAATTAAAAGGGTGAGGCTGCCACCTGGTGCTAAGGTGGCTCCGCCCCTGGTATTGGCCTGGATGCTATTTAAATTCAGCAAGAGAAATGACAAGAGTGAGAGAAATGCACATGTGAAACTTCTTCTCTTTCCACCCATTTTTTAAACAACAAATCGATGATGACAATAACATTCCAATTCCTTCTCCTCCTTTTTTGTTCCTTGATCAAATCTTCATCTTCCAAGACCACTCTTCCAATAGGCTCCTCTCTATCTGTTCAGGATGATTCAGACTTCATAACCTCCCCAGACAACACTTTTACTTGTGGTTTCTATGGCTTCCAAACCAACGCTTACTGGTTCGCAATATGGTTCACAAACTCCAAAGACCGCACGGTGGTTTGGACGGCCAACCGCAACACACCTGTCAATGGTCGTGGCTCAAAGGTAACGTTTCAGGGAAACGGAGCCATGGTTTTGACCGACGTGGATGGCATGGTCGTGTGGGAGACCAACACAACCTCCAGTGACGTAAAGAAAGCAGTGCTGCAGGATTCAGGTAATCTGGTATTGGAGAATGATCAAGGTAAGATTCTTTGGCAAAGTTTTGATTATCCAACTGATACTCTTTTGCCTTCTCAAACACTGACAAAGAGCAAAAGCCTGATATCTGCTTTGAGAAAAGGAACTTTTGAATCCGGATATTTTAGTTTGAGTTATAACAGTATTAACGTTTTAACAATGATTTATGATGGCCCGGAAATATCAAGTGTGTACTGGCCTAGTCCTGATCCTGGTTTTAATGTTTGGATTTATGGCCGAACCTCTTATAACAGTAGCAGAATAGCAGTCTTTAACAATTTGGGTGTGTTTAGTTCGAGCGATAGGTGGCAATTTGGTGCTTCAGATATGGGTTTTGGGATCAAAAGGAGGCTAACCATGGACCATGATGGTAATCTTAGAATTTATAGCTTGAATGAGTCGACTAGATTATGGTCGATTTCCCGGCAAGCTCTTGCAAAACCATGCGATGTTCATGGAGTCTGTGGGAGAAACGGGATTTGTATCCATGGAGAAAATCCAGAATGTTCTTGCCCGCCTGGTTATGAGTGGAGCAACCCTACTGATTTAACTCAGGGATGTAAGCCTACTTTCAACAAAACATGTGACAACTCGACAAGGTTTGGATTTTTGGGACTGCCACATACAGATTATTATGGTTTTGATCTTAACTACTCGTCACCTATTTCATTCGAAGCTTGTAGGGACATCTGCTTGGGAGATTGTAGTTGTGAAGCATTTAGTTATAGGCTAACTGGTGAAGGTTTATGCTTTACTAAAAGTGCCCTCTTTAACGGCTTCCAGTCTCCTAATTTCCCAGGAACAATATATTTGAAAGTACCAAGAGGCATTGAAAAAACAGGATTTGTGCCCATCCTTGCTAGTTCTAAGCCCACATGTGTAGATACCACCATTATGGTGGGTTCTCCATTTATGTATGCATCATTAATGAACAAAAAGGTGAAATGGGTTTATCTTTACTCGTTTGCTTTAGCTGTTGGTGTGGTTGAAGCTTTGATTATCTTATTGGGGTGGTGGCTTTTCAACGGAAAGAATGAACTCCTAGTCAACCTAGAATATGGGTATCATATGATATCAAATCATTTTAGGGGTTTTAGTTACCAAGAACTGGTGAAGGCGACACAAGACTTTAAGGTGGAGATAGGGCGAGGAGGCTCAGGGGCCGTGTATAAAGGGATTTTGGAAGATGAAAGGGTGGTGGCTGTGAAAAGATTGGGAGATGTGAGTGGAGGAGAGTTTTCGGCAGAAGTGAGCACCATCGGTCAAATCAATCACATGAATCTAGTGCGAATGTGGGGATACTGCTCAGAGAAAAAACACAGACTTATAGTTTATGAGTATGTGGAAAATCTCTCTCTTGACAAGAGATTGTTTTCATCAAGTTTTCTTCAATGGAAAGAGCGGTTCAAAGTAGCCATAGGTATAGCAAAAGGTCTGGCTTACCTACACCATGAGTGCCTAGAGTGGGTTATTCATTGTGATGTAAAGCCGGAAAACATTCTTTTAGATCATGCATTTGAACCAAAGATTGCAGATTTTGGTCTTGCAAAGTTGTTTGAGAGAGGTGGACAAAGTTCGGAGTTCACTAGGGTTAGAGGGACGAAAGGATATATGGCTCCGGAATGGGCACATAACCTGCCAATTACAGCAAAAGTTGATGTGTATGGCTATGGGGTTGTGGTTTTAGAACTCGTAAAAGGAATTCGGCTTTCTAGTATGATTGCACATGAAGGAGAAGAGGAAGAATCAGAGCTCACGAGGTTTGTAAAGATAACAAAAAGAATAATTCAAGAAGGAAATGAGTTATGCATAGAAGAGATCATTGATCCGAGATTGGGAGGGTTATATAGCAAACATCAGGCTGCAAAATTGGTTGAGATTGGTCTCAGTTGTGTGGAGGAAGATCGAAATAAAAGGCCAACAATGGATTCAGTAGTCCAAGTTCTAATTGATTGTGAATATGAGGAGGTGTGCTAAAAATTATGTATATGACTTCAATTTTTGCAAGCTCTAATTGATTATGAACATCGATATTTTCCCAAATTACATGATCCAAAAGTATTTAGAAATATATAATAATTTTCTTTGGAAATTAATGAGTTTTTGTCTATGGTTTGATAAAAGGGAAATTGACCCAAATGGCCACAACACGGGCTTGGATTTGCCTCCTAGCCCAATCTCGCCTCCGCAATGGAGCCCCTGGGCCCTTTTACCCTGATTATGCGCCGACCAGCTCCCCATTTTTTAATTACTCGATCCAAAATCCCACCTGCCGGAAACGTCTTTTTCTCCCGCCGACCGACAACAATTTTGCACGTTTCAAACGATTTGGGACCACAAATGGCTGAGGTTAGTGTCTTTTTCACTTATATTAATAGTTCTATTTTGTTGTTATGTATGGTATAATATAGTGTTAAATGGTTGTAGTTAAAAGCAATTTTTTGGATGATTTTGTTTGGTATATTTTTCATCTTCATTGTTAGATTTTGTTATTGTGTATGTTGTATAGTGTTAAATGGTTGTAGTTAAAAGCAATTTTTTGGATGATTTTGTTTGGTATATTTTCATCTCCATTGTTAGATTTTGTTATTGTGTATGTTGTATAGTGTTAAATGGTTGTAGTTAAAAGCAATTTTTTGGATGATTTTGTTTGGTATATTTTCATCTTCATTGTTAGATTTTGTTATTGTGTATGTTGTATAGTGTTAAATGGTTGTAGTTAAAAGCAATTTTTTGGATGATTTTGTTTGGTATATTTTCATCTTCATTGTTAGATTTTGTTATTGTGTATGTTGTATAGTCTTAAATGGTTGTAGTTAAAAGCAGTATTTTGGATGATTTTTTTTTGGTATATTTTCATCTCCATGGATAGGTTTTGTTATTGTGTATGGTTTAAATTTATAGTTAATAGCCTAGTTATAAAAATTGTAAAAATTTACACATTATACAATAATCCTTTTATTTTTTTAAAAATTACACTTTAAAAAAATTAGACATTATATATTAGAAATTTACACTTTTGGTGCCTTTAATTTTAAAATTTAGACTTTAGGGCCCTTTACTTGAGAAACATACACTTCAGGTCCTATAAATTAAGAAATTTACACTTTAGGTCCGTTTACTTTAGAAACATTCAGTTTAAGTCCCTTAACTTTTTAAATTTACATTTTAGGTCCTTGAAATTTATGAATTGACACTTTAGTTCCCTAAAATTTAGAAACTGAGACTTTTGGTCCCTTAAAATTAGATAGTGACACTTTAGGTCCCTAAAATTTTGAAATTTACACTTTAGGTCCCTTTACTTTAGAAACATACACTTTAGGTCCCTTAACATTTGAAATTTACACTTTAGGTCCCTCTACATTAGAAACTGACAATTTAGGTCCCTATAGATAATTATTATAACATTATTATGCAGGGAAGAACTTTCTACACATGAAAGTTGAATATTAAGAGTAAGACGTCCATGGTGGACTCGATTCGCCAGAAATTGAACTCCCGGCGATTAGATTTATTCAAGGAGACATGTTTCGGTCATTGGTTGCAATTGACCGATACATCTGCCGACCCGACCTTGGTCCACATATTCTTGCAGACACAGGTCTTCCCGGAAAATATACGGGATGACGAGATGATTTATGAGGTTGGTGAGCACGCGCTTCGGTTCGGCCGTGAGGAGTTCTATCTTATCACAACACTCCGTTTCGGACCGCACCCGAAGTTGCATAAGAATCGGTTCGGTGGGATTGTTAGACGGATGTTCCCACGAGGCCAGTTAACGGTGCGACACATCACAGATTTATTCAATATTATCGGCACTGCTGACGAGGGGCGGGCCCATATCGATGATGATTCTGCCGTCCGTATTTGTCTGATGATGATGGTTGAGACGTTCTTCCTCGGTCATCAGTTGTCCCAGCATATTCCCGACCCTGTACTTTGGGCAATTGATGATATGAACGTGTTTAATCAGTATCCCTGGGGATCCTATATATGGGCGCACACCTACAATCAGATGAATAAAGCGGTCCATAAACGACCGGACCATAAATATAGGATGTCGTTATCTGGTTTTTATTTGCCTTCAAGGTTAGTAAGTTGATATCAAATTAATATTTTTACAACCTACACGAATTCCCTATTTCTAGAAAATATTTACTACTGTATGGGTATTATAATTCACAGATATGGATTTTGGAGACCTTTCCTATGGCCAACACGTATTATATATTGACCACCAGGATGCCATGTGTGGTTCGTTGGGCTAGGTCTTCGACAGTTATTGGTAGCTATCATGCCCATAATCTCATGGATGTCTCGACGGTTAGGTACATTGACTACGACCAAAAATTTGTGATAAGTGGGTCCCTCGTGTGGATTTCGAACATGGTTATTTTTCAATATATTAGGAGGATAGGATGCCACATGATCGCCTTTTTCCAACGCCGTGGGAGGAGAGTCAGGAATGGTATACGGAGAGCCATCGCTGGTTTAGTAGTACGGCGGGGCGTCGACTGACGAAGAGGACTAGAGTTACGCAGGATGTTGACCAGGGTGAGAAGTCATTCTAAGTTATCCGATATTTATAATTTTTTTTTATAAAGAGAAGTCGTTCTAGATTATCTGATATTTATGATAATGTTGTTAATTGTTGGTATAGAAGTTCAAACTGATTCAGAGGGAGACGACCAGACTGACGATAACGCATGCGTCAGCAGGCCACATGGGGCCAGCTCTTACGAGGAGCTCCCATTTCGTGCAGGGCATAGTCCAACAGGCCACTATCAGCATAGTCCGCATGTTGACCCTATGCTGATCGGTGGGCTGAGTTTACGCGGTGGAAGGATGATTACCATGACTTTCGGACTTCTCATCGCACAGAGCATGAAGATCTTGAGAGACGGCAAGCCGAGAAATGGGCATCTGATCGTGCATACCAAGAAAGTCTTGAGAGACGCATTGTCGAGGTGGAGAGGCAGTTTAGCGCTTGGAAGGTAAGTGTTTAACTTAAATTATCGGACCTGGTTTTAATTGTTATCTTTTGAACCTTTACGTGGTTTAATATGCTTGATGCCAGATTCCATCCCAACAGCAGGGTGGACAGCCCTCCCAGCCCGACGACATACCGCATGGGTTCGGATCTCCGTACTTCGGAGGGTCGTCCCAATACACGGATAATGTTAGTTATTTCAATCGTTTTTAAACCACATATGACATCATTTTTAAACCACATATAACATCACTTAGATTAATGTGCAGAGTTCATCAGGCTTAGGCACGTTTGATGACCTATTAGGATCTCAGTTCGTTACACCACCACAAAAAATTATACATGTAAGTTATTCAATTTGGTGGGTAATTTGATTTTTATATTATGAATGGAAACTGAATATCCTCAATGTTATTTTGCAGGGCTTTGGGGCAGCGTACACGGGGATTACACAAGGCCAACATACTCAGCATGTAAGTTAAGAGATTTGTTTGTTACATTTGCTATTTATTTAATAGAACAAAGTTGTGAGGACTCAACATATTTTGCAGGGCACATTTGGGGCGTTGCTCCATGATAGTGGAGCGCAACAGATGGGTTTGGAGGGGTTTGTTGGGGCTTTGTTCCAGGATACGCCTCATCCTGCAGTATCCCAGGACACACAGATTCGTCCGTCGGTCGTTGTTATCCAGAGGCCGCAGCGCGAGAAATGTCCCGGGAAATCATTGTGCCCTCCTTTCACCGCTTTGCCTCCTAGTACACGCCCACCTATCCAGCACCGCCCATCGAAGGTCCCTCATCCTCTCGGCAAGCAGATGCTGCCACCACTGCTGCCACCACTGCTTCTTCTGCTTCCAATTACACTTCATCCGCTATTGCCAAAAGGTGGCATGATAATGATTTGCCGGATTATTGGCTTAGGTGCATACCCACCCATGCTGTTGGTAGGGACTAGTGGGGATTATTACTCGGTCTGCAGGGCTCGGGGTGGCTCGAAAATGATGTTAGTACTAAAGCGTCATTTCAGTTTGTCTATCATAATGTCCATTTATGTCTTAACATTTTTTTTATTTTTTATATAGCACATCGACGGATGGGTTTGGTTTATCCGCGAGTCGCGTTCGCCCAGTGCCACTTGGACGGTGATGACGTCCGATTTCATGCATGTCTTGCTCTTTGGTGGGGGGCCGAAATCTGTCTACAAAATGTTGAAGGAGACGGATGGTGTACCATGGTGGTCTGTTGAACATGTATGAATTTCAATTTCTAAAAAAAACTTGTTTTTTACAACTTTCTGTATAGTTTAATGTTATTCACTGTTGGTTTGTTTTTTAACAAATATTTCAGGTATTTATTCTCATTTGCATAGACCAAAAGCTTTGGGTTGTTGGCGACTTAAACCTAGAAACCATGAAGATGGTTATATATGATAACTTCAGGAGCCCGTCATATGTGGACACCTTTAATGAAATGATGACGAAGTTCGCCAACGATCTACCGGAACTTCTTACCCTAGCTGTTTGCCAATCACTTGCAGCTGCAAGCCATGACTTCACTTGGGTACACGCATATGGGGTACCACAGCAGCAAGGTTCTTTGGGCTATTGTGGTCCTTTGTCATGCATGTTCCTCACCCATTTAGCGAATAACGAGGTCCCAATAGCCTAGGAGGATGAGTCGACAAGGGCGGCAACATTGAGGTGTCATATGACGGATGTCTTTTGGTCCATGATACAGACAGATCGAAATGTATGATTCCTTTTAGGACCTTTTTAGGACCTTGTATATTTATCTACGTATATAAAATTTTTGGAAGTTTTAGTTAATTTCAAGACAAGCATCATTTCAATAAATTGAACATATCTAATAACATTGAACGGATACAATGCATATGAACTAAACAAACAACGAAAGAAATACAATAACACAAGCACCATGAAAGAAAGTGATAGCAAGTAAGGGTACAAACTAGCAACATAGAAAATCCAAAAATGCTAAGGATAAAGTGCTTTACACTGATCAATCCAATTTTGTTTCTGGGCAACCTGCGCTTGCAGTACCGCAAAATCTTGCATAATCTTGTTTACTTGAACGTTGTCCTGGCGAATACGGTCTTCTTTCTCTTTTATCTCCCTCTTCAACCTTCTTATCTCCTTCTTGTCCGCGTCGATCCTTCGTTAGTGGCCATCCTTCTTGGCCATCATTTCCTTCCACTCTTCGGTGAGTTGTTCGATCTCCGCTTCACTTTTCTCTATCACTTTTTTCAGTCTGGAGGGCATTATTTGTGAAGACGGTGGGTTTGACGATGATGCATTTCTAGCCATGTGCTTGGTCAAAGAGGGGACTATTATGCTATGAAAATGTTGTATGGTGTGAACTATAACTTTGGTATAACCCCGTTATTTATAGCCAAAATCTAAGGACAGGGGCGCAATGGCGTGGGGGCGCAATTGCGCCCGGACGCAATTGCGCCCCTCTACATTTGCAGGGGAATCGTTGTCGTTTAATGCTTTACAAAGGAATCCTGACAACAGGCTTTGCAGGGGAATCGTTCCATAACTTTGCAGTGAATCCTGTCAGGCACTTTGCAGTTGAGTAGTGGTGCGCAATTGCGCCCATATGCAATTACGCCCGGGCGCAATTGCGCCCCTCCCTATCTTCTCATCGACCATAAGTAGATTCTATGGTGAAATAGTAATTCACAACTTGTTATCTACCCTACACACCGTTTACAACCATTCTCTACATTTTCATAACTTAATGGCTGGTGGTTTACGTTCTAGGGTAGAAGGTCAGCGAATGGTGCTGGCACTTCAGGCTCTGCATATATCCAACAATTAAATGATGGATCAAGAAGAATTAACTGGAAGGCACCCGAGACAACGGAGGAGTGGGCACAGTTTGGTAGAACTGAGGCCCATCGTCTAATTACGCCTCAGGAGTGGGAAGAGTTTAACAATGCACGAGAGGCATACTACCATGCTCATGGGGGAGAATCCCCACCAGAGTATCAAGCTCACCAGCAGCCGGGTCTACCAATGTCTCAAGTACTGCCTACCAGGTTGAGAGAGTCATGTGATGCGGCGAATGCAGATATACAAAACATAAGAAGGATGTGGCTAAGCAACATGGATATTCAGAAAGATAAAGAGGCGTGTATTGCGGAGAAGAAGGAGTTCTTGGAAGAAATGAAGCGCAGGGTTAGGGCGATGAAACGAGAGATTAATGACTTAGAAGATGAAGTGATAGAAATCAAAGACAGCTACACCGGCATGGAGGACATGATTAAGGAAAAGCCTGACTGGATCATCAGGATCCAGGAAATCTACCCGTAGTAGGCTCCTCCAAAGATGGTTGTTGTATCGATGCACTTCATCCGTTTTCTTTGGTTTCAATAAAATTTTGGTTTGATGGATACTTTAGTAAATAACAGCTTCCAACTTAAAAAACACGATAAGGTGGATAAAAGGGAAGTCAACTTTATAGAGCAATAATAATATTAATAAAAGGTTTATTACAGACATGGTTTACTCATTTAGATCAACATTTAAATCAAAAGTACCATGTCTAAAACTTTCATAATTCTCTTGGGTTAATACTGGTTGAGTTTGTTGAGTACCAGATGCCCTGTGAGTTTGTCGACTACCGGATGCCCTTTCAGTTTGTCGACTACCAGATGCCCTTTGTCGGCTCACATTTACTGGTGCAGGAGATGGACAGTTTGCTCGAGTGTGTCATGTTTGTCCACAACGAGAACATCTTCTCTGGATGGAATCCTCGCCCTGAGACGGGATACAGTCATGGTTACTCGGTCGACCAGCCCTTCTTATTACGACCGGTGGTCTAACGGTCATAAGCGGGTGGTCTGGAACAACCCATCCTTCTCCTGGACCGACTGGATGTATAAGCTCTGCGTAAGTTTGTCGGAAATTATCCGACGCGTAGTAACCAGTCGCCAGATGGGAGACGTCTGCACACCGTTGATTTCTTGCGACAGCGATGACATGGCCGCATGGTATTCCTGATAGCTGCCATTTCCTGCACGAGCAAAGACGATTATTGAAGTCAACTTCTGCATCTCTAACTCCATCGCGGACTTCCCAGTAACCTCGACCAATCTCATGTACAGTCCACGTTGCCGACTTGTGAATTCTCTTTTCTATTTTGGCCTCCTCCCAAGGCGTGAGACGATTCACCATTTCTTCTGCGATAACACAAATTTGTTACGTTAGTGTTGTAAAAACAAAAACATAAAATTCAAGCAGTCAAAAATCCAAGGATGATAACCTCCATTTCTCCGACGAATCGAATACCATTCTTGCTGAAAACATCGAAAATAATCCATAAGGGCCACAATAGGCAGGCTCCGTGCAAAACGAGACAATGCATTCACCGACTCGGCACTGTTCGATGTCATTATGTTGTAACGCATTCCTAGGAAATGGGCCCTTGACCATTTCTCCAGTCCAACCTGGTCCATAAGCGGAGATCCAAGAGGTAAAGCTGCTCGTAGACCCGTCATATTCAGTTCAAACTCCTCCACCGTATATGCTTTACACGTCTTCCAAAATAACTTCTTCCTGTATCTGACCCTGTTGTCCCTGGTTTTTACGTTCATCATTAGATGGCGACAACAAAGTGCATGATGGGCGCCCGGGTACACCGTATTAATTGCTTGGTGAATTGAAGCAGCCCTGTCGGATACAAAAACCAACCCCTCGGGTTCCCCGATACAACGCTTCAGCATGGTTAAGAACCAAGTCCACACATCCCCACCCTCAGACCTACCAACTCCGAAAGCGATGGGCACAATCTGGTTATTTGCATCCATAGCAACGGCTAAGAACATTGTGCCCAAGTAAGTACCCTTCAAATGAGCCGCATCGATGATAATAACCGGACGCAAGTGTGTGGTAAACGATCGAATCTAGATATTTAAGGCATTTTCATATTATAACATTATTCAATATAGCAGTTCAATTAAAATAACCACGAAAGTTATTAAAATAACCACGTACCGCGCAACCGAGGGCAGTGAAACACATCTTAAAACGTTCTCTACTGTTTGTCCTTATGGAGGTAACGGTACCAGGATTCCGAAGCTCCAGATTATAGAGAAAGCAGGGGAGTCGGGTAAATGATTCTTCAGGGGTACCACGCACCATCGTGAGTGCATAAGCTTTTGCGCGCCAGGCTTACCAATAAGAAATATCTATTTTCAAATCCGATCTGACGTCGTTGACAATGTCGGATCCACGGTATGTCCTGCTGGTATCCTTCACTTTAGGGTAAATAAAATTACCCAACACTCTACTGTTTGCTTGATGGTGGTTGGGATGCAGCTGCGTCCTCGAGCAAGTGTGTACGTCTTCCAATATACGAACATGAAACATATTGGTATTTTCGACAGAGGTCGCATAGATACGCCAAGAACATCCGGCTTGCCTATATCTGGCATCGTATGTGGTTTTGTTTGATCGATGAACTCCAAACTCAAAACCCTCTTCAAGAAACTTCAGACCGAGAGCGAGTGTAAGATCGTCTTTCGTCTGGAATACTTGACCCAAACTTACTCTTCTACTACGACTATAACGTGGGGGTAGGTTGGGTGTGATGACTGGGGTCGCTGATGGAAATGGAGGGGGCATATCAAAGAAATCATTTATCCCACCGTATGATTTGATAGGACTACTTTCTGGTTCGTCGTCGTCTTCATCAGTATCAACATCAGATAAACCCAAGTGGTAAACATGAGACTCCTCATCATGTCTATAAACTTTGTCGTCGTCATCTTCTTGTTGTTCTGCTTCTCCTCCTTGTTGTGTTTCGAGAACAACATATAGGGTATCATCAGATTCATCCACACCGCCTCCGGCATTCGAAGTACCACCGAGATCGCTTCCACCGGACATCGATGGATCGACAAACACACAGAGTGTTGGTGGATTATTTTCACCGTCAAAAAATTGAATGAAAGACAAAACATCGTCATTGTTGCATAACTCATAAAGACCATCATTAACCTTATACGATATTCTAATCGTACCAAGAGCAGGATCGATACAAAATTTTCTGTGAATACAATTAACCAACCAAAGATGCGTAATGTTAGGTGCCACATTGACACGGGTTATCGGTTGATCGGTAACATACTCCCACCCGTTACCATCTTGCTGCCATGAACCACTGCTTAGGAGATGTAACTTGACTTTATCATCTCCGGATCTCATATTTTCAAAAAAAGAACATGCACAGATACACAAGCAAAACAATTGTCTGAAATTTGTGGATGAAAATGGTGATTTACAACTTCAGTGGTTGTTGGTTTTATAGCAATAATCTAGGGAATCAATTTCAAAACACACAGGGAATCAATTTATCTGCTAAAATAAATTTGATATCACAATTTTTTGAAAAAAACAGTAAAAATCAACATGAAAAAGGAGCTGGAAATCGTGAAAAATAGCAAACAAACAAAATTCCAAGGAGAAACCCTAATTAGGGTTAACTTGGGCTTGACACGTGCCGGACGCAATTGCGCCCTAGGGCTCCATTGCGCCCCTGGGCTCCATTGCGTCCCTTGGGCTATTTTCGTAAAGCAGAGCGATAATGGGCTAGGAGGCAAATCCAAGCCCGCGATGTGGCCATTTGGGTCAATTTCCCTATTTGATAAAATGCACTGTGTTTTGGGTTTTACATTAATTCTATGCAATTTGATATTTAAAGTTTTAAACTATGTACATAACTTTTCAGACTTAAAAAGATAAATAATTATAATGTACGACTCTTGACTTTTAGTCCAAAAATCTACTTTATTAATATTTAATTATTAATCTCAATACACATGCATATATATTGCAATACAAGTATTTTATATTTCTTCTCAAGTGTTTAAAAATTCTAACTAACTAATTAATTTTTGGGTTTAACACCAAATATAAAATTGATTAGTTATATATATATATATATATATATATATATATATATATGGATGGAGACGAGTCAACCACTTTTTAGATTGATGGGCAACGTTTAAAATCATCTGATTTTCAATCTGGACCAATCAAATTCATTTTACATTCAAAGCCTACCGGCACCCTCTCCTTCAAAACCTCTTCCCACGTTACCCAGTCTCTCTTCCTCAACCCACATATCAATCTTCTACAATGCACACCATCAACAAAGCTTTTACCTATAAGTATACAAACCTTGGACAAGAAAACCATTGCCGCTGCCTTTTTTTGGGGCGGCGGGGGGAAATGCTCGGAAAAAATGGAACTGGTTGATGGTGAATTGCCTCTCTCATGTCGAGCCCATGATTTCGTTCCCCACAATAAAATGGCGAATAATCAAAACCAGAACCAGAAAAAGCAAGATGTCAATCGAGATCCATGGTCTATTTCTCTTTCTCTCTCTCTCTCTCTCTCTTTCTCTCTCTCTCTCTCTCTATATATATATATATATATTTAAATTCGTTCCTAGCGCCTGTTTATGAACATATGCTTTTGGTACAGCTTCCGATTAATCCGATTAGTTTTATTTTCCGATCCGGAGTTACATCGGAGTTCGTCACCACTGTTACCGAAAAAAATTGAGGCTGTGATGATATAATATATAATTCGAAGCAAATCGAGTTCACCTCTTGAAGCTTGAAGCGATCGCCATTTGTGCCATTACCGGAAGGGCGGTGGAACTGAAAAGCTTGAAGCATTATCCGTTTGTGTCATTACCAAAGGGCTCATACAATTCATCGCGACATTAGGATTCACAGTTATCGTTCTTCATTCTGACTCTCAAACTCTTTACGTTGCAACAATCACTCCCCCACCGATCTTCTACGTCACAAGTTGGGTGTTGTATTTGGTACTTTCAATACTTTTTTTCATGGGTCTATACATCAATTTGTGACCATCACTGTTCTAAAAAACTCGCCGTACAGCCGCCATGGCGCGCCATGGCACCAAGGCTTGTGTGTCACGCCACGTTATGCCCATGGCACGCCATGGCCTAATGCGCAGTTATCGTAATGAGATATTTGATTTTTCTTTACGTTTTTAATGTCTTATTTGCAAGTTTTTAATATATAACCTCATTTAACTTGCTTATTACTATTGACTCATTGAGTAACACTACAAAACATACGTTTTTATATATAATATTATATATGAATTAAAAATTTGAAGCCATAAGTCACGCCTTAAAAACGCCTTGGCTTCGCCATGGCTCCTAAGGCTTGAGGCTTGGCCTCGCCGCCACGCCACACCTCACGCCATTTTGAACCTTGGTGACCATCAAGTTGGGTGTTGTATTGGTTCAGATTTATAATCATGTTTGATTGTTGTTGTTCCTTTACTGGTGTTTAGGGTCTCTGTCGCTGCTACTCTCATTGTCATTTCTTCACTCTACTATAAATCAATCAGTTGTGCTAATCCCGAAGGTATCTAGGGTGATTACAATTATGTCTGCGTGTATATTTGTATTTGATGAAAGATTTTCGGTTTAATGATGATGATTATTGGAGTTCTATTTTTACCTTTCTAGGTTTGAATTTAATCAAGTTCTTTCTTTCAATTAGGGTGAAATTTACAAGCACTCTAGTACTTATGAGAGTCTTTAACTGAATGGGAGAAATTTAAGTTTTAATTATCCCTTTTACAATCAAGATTGTGATCGGATCTGAAACCAACTAATCCAGAAAATCTCACTCTGGAGGATTATGATCGGATGTGGCAATGTAACTCTTAGCTTAATTATGGTTGCGTAAAAAAAATTGTGCTCGTGTGATTTACCTGTTTTGCTGTGTCGCAATTTGCAATTCAATATCATAGATTTTATTATGCGTCATTTGTGATTCTTCAACAAGGTTTATGATGCCTTTATACAAGCTTTTTCTTTCTACTTTTAAAGTTTTTTCGAAATGTTATGTGGACTGCAGGTGCAATTGGAGTAGTTGTATCTCTTGTGTGTGTTCCAACAAAGAACACTTCCATGTTTCTTACACTACTTAGCTTATTAATTATTTTATGGTATATTAGACATTATTCAAGTAGATGGTAAAACGGAAAAACTATGAAAAACTGCACGAATGTTAGGTGTAGTAGAAACATCTATTTAGGATGAATTTTTCATTACCGTATATCAATAGTTGAAGTTCATTGGATGAAAAACTAGCTTTAGATTGGACTATTGAAAAGTCTTTCGTTTTTTCTTGTAAGTATATTTTTGCCATTTTTTCAGGTATTTATCGATTTTCGTTTGAGCTTCCAATTAACCCTTTCAGAAGATAAAAATGTTGATTTATATTGTTCTTCCACCAACTGACATCCAGCTTAATGAATGTGAATAATCAAATCTGTTATGATGCTCTTTTCATGAAATCTATGGTAACTTGGTAAGTCACATTGATCCAAAATTGTAGATCATGTAGGCCATATCAGTTGCAATTTCAGTTAGGCCATAGTCTTACAAAAGATCTCTTCAAGCACTAAGGATGACCATCTCAGTTGCAATTTCACAAATTGAAGGTATCGAGCTTTTCTTGGTCCTTATGTAGTCCAATGCACAATGTTTGTACAATCATGTATATTTCTTCCCACTTTGCAGCAGTTACGACAACCCCATTTATGGATATCTGGATTGGTCTTTCATAATTGGTTTATTGCATGCTCAATCAGTCCTGTACATTGTTGGAGTTGTATTCACATCTGGAGATCATGTGTCTTGAATCCAAATTTGGGTTTATCTTTGGTCATTGGTATAATCAGATCAGTCCTATGTAATTTCCTTCATCAGATCACTTTAATATGGGTTTGGCTTCATCAGGACTGCAACCTGGGTTTTGGTGGTTCTATTCTAATTTGTTTGGGGCTTGATCAGATTAATATAAGTTTGCCTATTCCAAGGAATAATGGTCCGGAGCTTGTTAAATTCAATTTCTTTCAAGGAATAATGGTTCTCAATGAACAGTTTGTGTGGACAAAAATGGTTTGGTATTAGGTCTGGAAATTCAACAATCTACTGTTATGGTTCTGTGCCCGTCTTTCAATGTCAAAACATCACAAATTATCCATGTTTTGTGTCCCCTTACAGTTTTTCAGATGGTGTTATTAGCAATGGTCGTTGGCCAATGGCTTCTCGGATGTCATCTAGAGTCCATGTTTTTCATCTTTGCATTGACAGAGGCCACCTTGATCTATTTGAGACTTAAAATTCGTTTCTTTTCTTTTCAAGGTTTTATTGTTGAAATCTCTTTAGTTGGAGGTTGTACAATTTATAGGGTAATGGATTTGGTTGATGTAGGTTGAGATTAGTTGGTGCCACCGCGGAAGTAATATTTCTACCAATTTAAAACTTGGTGGGCTACATGTTGGGATTTGAGCCTTTGAGGATATTTTTGAAGAGTTGATTGCTTGATTCTATGAAATTGGGGTCCGAAAGGAATCATTTGCATAATAATAAGTTGTTTAAAATTTAATTTGCTTTTTAAAATTGTTAGTGGCCATAGTTTTAACTTTTAAGCATTTGATGGTTGTTTTTCGTAAACATTTTTTAGGAAATTGTTTTAAAATATTAGTCATGTTATGTACCCAACCAACGGACGGGTATAACACTAGTTATGTGTAGGTTATAGAGAAGGATAAAACATTAAACGAGTATCAATTATATAGTTTTCAGGCTCCGCTAAATAAGCTTCATTTTTAGCGTTTATTTTTTGTACAACATCGAAAGACTTACTTTTTCATAACAAATACATGACTTTGTTGTTATGTTATGGCCAACAACAGGCACTCCGTTATAACCTAAGCAATAACATTGATGATAGTCATAACCCCTTTCAACAAATATATCCTGACTGTTATTGTTATTCTCCGTAGAACCTTCTAATGCTCATCTAAGTTCTTAGGTCTTCACTTACTATACATGTTTTCACATCAAACAAAGATATGGTATCTTAATTAATCTATTGGCAAAACACATATATACCTATCAAGAAGTGATAGTAGCATAACCATAGAAAGTTTCTTCTTATCGTTGAGCCAACGACATGCCAACTTCTTTCAGCTTCTTTCATCTTCGTAACAAGTTCTTCAAATGATGTCAAATGATTCTTGATGGTGTTTCCTTCTTACATCCTTAACAATAAACATGACCACATCAGAATCAACCTATTCGTCAAACATTTCTTCAAAGACTGTTCTAGATCCCCGTCAGGATTTTTGAAACTACTTCTGATATCACATTCACATGCTCCTTTATAACCATTTGCAAATGCCCATTCCTTCAGCTCAAGAGTAGACAAACTAAAATCTAGTTGATTTGGTGCATAAACATCTACACATGAACTCCATTCTTCCTAAATACAAACTATTACCAAAATACCTACTCCAGATATATTATATGAGTCTTTCTCATAAGTAATCATACAAAGGATTTGTTGAACACCTACTAAGTGAGGCTAAAATGTACTACTCCAAATCTAGTTCAACAAGCTATAATATCAGTTGTACGAGTAGTAATTGCCAATAAACACAATTGATTCCGAACTACCAAACAGTGCAAGTGAAATTCGAATGCAGTATAACCCAACATAATAAATACGGAAAGCAAAAACTAAATAAGTGTTATCCGTCAAGGATGAATCAATCCACAAACATGGGCGGAGCCACATGAGAACAAGGGGGTGCATCTACTCCCCCTGGATATTTGACAACTTTTTATATATATAATATAGTAATAGTACCTATCCTTTGTGTAGTATACATATTTGCTATATAGAACTATTGCTTATCCTCATGGCGATCCAACTACGCTATGTCAGAATATACTATCCATTATCTTGATGATGTAACTCCTAAATCCTACTCACTATTTTATCCCCAAATTAAATAACAAAAAATACTTTGAAAGGTTTTCACGGTAAGAAGCTCATGTAGTAAGAAAAATATTTTTGTATTTTACTGAGAGTTATATAATTATGTATATTTTATTTTATTTTAAAAGTAAAAGGACCAAAATACTCTTAATTTAACAGAGTTAAGGTTAATGACGTTAGGACAAGGGACCCAATCCATAACAAAAGTGAAACCACAATGACTATACATTTAATTATTTTGTTTGAGGGGGGCCAATCCAAAATTTAATATAACCATTGGGACGAAATTTGTAATTTACTCAAAAAAGTGACATCAAAATTTTATATGATATTTTAAAGATTAACCATGCTTGTCGATATCACTTACCTTACTGATTGAGTATGAGAAGGACCAAAAATCTTATCTTGTAAAATGCATGACAAGGACACTGAGTTTTACCAATAAGTTAGGTAAACCCAGTAAATGCTTACCGGGTTTAGGACGCTTACCAACAGTTCATTTTGATGGTCATAAATGTTCTACAGTAAGTAAGGTAGGTGAGGGTTTACAAGGTAAATGTTTACGAAACGACCCTTAAGGGTCGTATGATCCTATAGTTTCATCATCAATGTTGATCAAATTCAATAAATATTGGAGTGTCAAACACGAGGTTATGAGTGTAGCAATCGTGTTAGATCCTAGATATAAGATGAAGTTGATAAACTATTTCTTTCCAAAAATCTATGGCGATGAAGCGAAGAGTGAGGTTATGAGGATACATAACCTATGTGTTGAGTTGTTTGAAGAGTATAAAAGGAAGTATGCCGGCAATCGAGGAACTTCATGGAAAGGACAATCTACCACTAGTGCCTTAGACGTAGATGATTCTACTTTTGACAAACCTACATGGGAGTTGGATTATGAGTCTATGATGTGTGATAATGATATCTTGGAAACAAGTGAATTGGATGATTATTTGGCCGAGAAATTGTTGCCTAATGAAGAAGGGTTTGACATCTTGATGTGGTGGAAATGCAACGACTCCAAGTTTCCTATGTTTCAAAAGATTGCAAGAGACGTTTTAGCCATACCGATTTCTACGGTAGCTTCCGAATCTGCTTTTAGCATGAGCGGTAACAAAGTCACAAAGCAACATAGTCGACTCCACCCACAAACAGTTAGAGCATTGATGTGCACTCAAAGTTGGTTACGGAAAGAACTTCAAGGTAAAAAAAAATTTAATTCTTAACCATACATATATTTACATTTTTTCTAACTTGTTTTACCTTTTGTAGATAAAAAAACATGGAGAGCCTAAAGCATTTGACGGAACAGTCACATATGACGAGGATGTCGAGTAACAAGTGATATTTTTATTTTTTGGATGTTGGTACTTGGTATGTCATTTTTGTAAAGTCTAAATCAAAATACAATTAGTCTATTACTTTCTATGTTTTAGATATTACTTGATATGATTTTGGTCATTTGGTGCATTGAATATTAGTGACGACAGGTCCGATGTTTTAGTTTAAATGTTTAATTCTTAGTTTAATTGTTTTTATTTAATTGGTTTTTTTTAATGTTTGATCAAATGAAAATTTTGTTGATGAGTGGTGACCATTGGAGTTTTCACACACTTGGCAGACTTGCTGCTGTTGTTGTTTGTTGATTCATCATTCATGGACTCATGGTAATGTACTAATGATACCTTCATTTTATTAATTTATTCACTTAATTGTTAGTATCTTTATTCATTTAATTGCTAATTTAGTAGTTGTTAACTTATTATTAATATCATTTTATCGTTGTGCATAATTTTTTGGCTTGTAAAAAATCCCTGTTTCCCCGTTGGGGATGGGGACGGGGATGGGGATTGGGGTCCACGCCCTATTCCCATGCCTACCGAGATCCTACGGTATACATATAAAAGAGGGGTAAATTATCCGAACACTCATAAGGGAAAGTGGAAGCTCATTTGGAAATCTCTCTCTCCTAAGGCACGATAGACAGCTACCAGTAACCTGAAAGAAAACTCCCGAGGTTACTTGGTTGTTCACCTTCCTGGGTCACCAGTCAAACAGTCCCAGGATAACCCGGTTGAACGCTCCCCAGGATCACCCGGTCAAAAGAACCCGGGATCAAAATTAGAGTCCTTACTACCAACGACCACCTAAATTTCAATAGAAAACCAAAAGGCAACAAACTTATAACTACCATTAGACAAAATCAACAAAGGGCACTGAAATAAATACCTTGTAAATACATACAACACCAATACAAATTTGAGTTGTGAAGGGCATAAAAGACGGAGATAAAAAGAAATTGCTTTAAATTACGTTTGAATAAACATCTTGGTTGTCACAAAAAATCCACATTGTCCAACAATTTACGAAGCCGAGAATATATATATATATATATATATATATATATATATATATATATATATATATATATATATATATATATATATATATATATATGTGTGTATATAGACTTAAGTTCGCGTGAGACCAAGCAGTTTCCGTGAGACCGGTGAGACCAAGGTTTAAAGTGTGAAACTTCACACCAAAAAACTGTGAATGTAAAAAAAATCGAACTTTTCATAGGGAAAACACCATAAATGTTACGTTCACGGTGTTTTTCGCTGTGAATGTTCGTTTTTTTTTACCTTCACAACGTCTTCACTGTGAAGGTTCGGATATACCTTCACTGTCTTTTAGCTGTGAAGGTTTGATTTTTTTTAAACTTGGTTTAGGTTTTTTTACCTTCATAGTGTGATTACATTATGAAGGTTCGAATGTTTTTTACCTTCACAGTGTTTCGGTGTGAAGTTTTATGTTTTAAGGCTTGGTCTCACGCGGTCTCACGGAAACAGCTTGGTCCCACGTGAACTTGACCCTATGTATATATATATATATAGGGGTGGTATCAATTGGAAACCAAGTTTCATTGGAATTTTTGGAAACCAAATTTCAGCCATTGATCTTTATAATCAATGGTTAAGATTCATTTGAATTATATATGGTAGTAAATTAATTAATTTATTAATAATAAATAAAAATAATAGATGAAAAGAGTAAATATGTCTTTTGATTTTGTGTCTCAAATATGGCAAGAAAGGTTTATTTTATTTAGATTACTTGAAACCAAAATAAAATTTCTCACGCAATCTAAATTTTGATTTTTTTTTACTATGAAAACGTGGAGCATTTTTGTTTTCATCAAAAAAATTAATTTTCTTTTAAAATGTAAGAATTTTTTTTAATTTCATTTTATTATAAAATTTCCCACGCAATCTAATATTGTGATGAAACAGAATGAATTTGTGGATTACAGATTTCATTGGATTACAGATTCATCAGGTTCATCGTGTTAGCATTATTATTTCATAATGAAAATAGATTCATCAGGTTTATCGTGTTAGCATTATTGTTTCATAATGAAACATGATGAATTTGTGCCATTTTTGTTAACTTCTCATTTTTGTTAACTTCCCATTTTTGTTTCATTACCTTTCAGTTGCATATCCGTATATAAAAATAGATTCATCAGGTTCATCGTGTTAGCGTTATTGTTTCATAATGAAAATAGATTCATCAGGTTCATCATGTTAGCATTATTGTTTCATTATTACCATATATAAGCTAAATTAAAATTAAATAATTTACCTAAATTAAATATCTCATTTTTAAATTAATCAATGATTATTATTACCATTTATAAGCTAAATTAAAATTAAATAATTATTAATATAATAATAATAACAGTTACCATATATATTATGAAATAATGTAAATGACAAAAATAACCTTTTCAATTAAAAAAAATAAAAAAAATTCACTGATTGGTTGATTTCGGTTTCCAAAGTTTCCAATGTAATACTGGTTTCCAATTGATCGCTCCCTAATATGTATGTATGTATGTATGTATGTATGTATGTATGTATGTATGTATGTATGTATGTATGTATGTATGTATGTATGTATGTATGTATGTATGTATGTATGTATGTATGTATGTATGTATGTATGCATGTATGTATGGACCTAATCAAATGAGACCTCGGTAGTTTATGATAATTGTGAGATACATTGTGAGCTAATCCATTGTAATTTCATAATTTGGAATTTTTACAACTAAGTAAAGTATTAATTGATTGAATCTAATCAATCAGTTACCTAAAATTATGGAACTTGACTTAAATCCCTTATGAGAGTTCTGATGCAATTAGTTTCCTAAAATTATTTTAAAATTTTGAAACCTAATAATTCATTCTTGATGTACTGCAATCTATTCAAATCTCCGTTGAGACACTTCGTCGACCATCCATTGAGGGTGCACTTCTTCTTTCCTGATGAACAGCACCGGTGATGACTCAAACGGAAAAGCTCAGTCAATATCTTGTGTTCAATGGTTCACAGATCTCGGGTGTTCACGGTCGCCGACGATAGTGAAGGTTAAGGGAGAAACAGAAAGACATCGATGGTTTATGGGGTTATGCGCCTAATGAAGGTTACAAGAGAAAGAGAAACAACATCGGTGATTTATAGGGTTACGTGGATGACGAAGGTTAGGGGGGAAACATATCTCAGTTGTTGTTTTCTTCTTTTTATTTTCTTCAAATGTTGATAGGGTATCATTGGGTATCATAGTCGATATTTTCTTCCAACTAGATTTGGTTTCAACCCATATATCAAGCCTACAATGGTGGTGTCGGCGGTGTATCTCGGCGGTGGACGTCATCGGCACCGATCTGCAGATCTCTCATCCGTCAACAATTCTGCAACATCAAAACAAAGAAGACATAGCCGGTGATGATGCTTAGGGTTTTCTGGAGAGGACCTGTTTGTTTTATGGAGGAAATGCTTCACCCGAAGACGGTGTCCAGAAAACTGAGAGTTTTATGACCAATCTGTCATTACCCCGATTCAAGACTGTTTGAGGTGGTTTTTTTTTTTTCCTTTCTTTTCTTCAAATCTTGATGTGGGGTATCATATTGGGTGTCTCAGTGGTTATGTATGGTCTAAAACCCATATCAGATCTAGTCTTAACTCATGCTCAAAACAGTATCACAGTGGTATCACGATGGGTATCAAAGCGGGTTTGTGTCTTACCTTTTTAAAGTTCTTGGTATCAAAGCGGTATCACGATGGGTATCATAGTGGGTATCACAGTGGTATAACGAACGGTGGGTATCACACTGGGTCTTATATGTATTTTATGTATGACATTGCATTTTGTATCACGGTGGGTATCATAGTGTATTTTGTACCACATTTGTATCACAATGGATATTATAGTCTATTTTGTATCAAAAACGATATCACAGTGTATTTCGCCGGAGAGAGGATACTTTTAAAATACCTAAAATGTCCTTTAAGTATAATTTTAAATCAAAATTACCAAATTTATATATTTCCTAAATTATTCTTTGATCCTCCCTATATATATTTCTCAATTTAAGGTATGTGGCTTTTTTGAACGTTAATGTAAAATCACTATGATTTTGTTAGTTCTTGTGTTCTTTTAAATAGGTATTGTTCTCGTTTGAAGCCGTGCATACCGTCCAGATGAAAGTAGCCACCAGGGTGTTCCTCAATTTTCCTTTTTTTTAGGTTTTCCCTTGAACACTCGTCTATATATAGAGGTGAGTTATTATGCAATCTTTTACATGATGCAACCCGTGCAACCCACCTATCTTCCACTCATTTTATTTTCATCTTTTTTAATTAAAAAGGTGAAAACAAAATGAGTGGTAGATAGGTGGGTTGGATAGGGTTGCACCATTAAAAAGGGTTGCATTTGAACATCTCTCTCTCTCTCTCTCTCTCTATATATATATATATATATATATACATATAAAAGAAATTTTGTAGATTAAGTTTAGAATTTATGAGATTTTTGGTAGTGTCAACCCTATGAGTTGTGGAGAGCATGAGCAGATTCACACTTATGGGAGCGAAGTCCTATGCAACCCAACCTTCGTGTCTGCATGTAGGACACACACACTCGTACACAAGTTAGTGGTCTGAGCTTAATTCGACCCAGTTTTCCACCCCTCGCTGCACGCACATAGAGAGAGCCTTTCCTCCAATAAGTCTTTCATCATTCAATCATGGAATCACTTATAAACCCATATAAGTTTCACTTTTTCACCAATGTGGGATAAACTCATTTGCACTTCTCACATCCCAACATCTATCCTCTACTCACTACTTTGACGATCAATTTCTTATTCATATCTATCAACTCTGTTTTAAGCAAGCAGTATATCGAAACGAACCTTTCACCAAAGATTATGCAAACCCATAAATATCTCTCATCCCGAGCATGGGTTCATCTATATTTTTGGGTCTAAATCAGGTACAAAGGACAAATTTTCCAACAAAAAATTCCTCGAAATTGACCAAAAAACTTAAAAATTTCTCGAAATCAATTAAAACACGTAAAAAAATCTCTCGAAATCAACCAAAAAACTTTAAAATTTCTCGAAATCAATTAAAACACGTAAAAAAAATCTCTCGAAATCAACCAAAAAACTTTAAAAAATCGCTCAAAATCAACCAAAAAAAACTTAAAAACTCCATCATAAATAAAAATTTGGCTAAAAAAAAATCGAGTGACTTTGTGGACATTTAAAAATACACTCATTCGGCAAAAAGTTCCTCGAAATTAACCAAAAATTTAAAAAAGTAATCCTCGAAATCAATTAAAAAACTTAAAAAACCCCACGAAATCAACCAAAAATCTAAAAAAAAAATCTTCGAAATCAATTTTTGGGGCCGCCACGGGTGGAGAGGAAACAATTGTTTATGGTGATAACAAAGACCTTGGTTTGTTATATTATAACATCTCCAACAGCATTGCTAAAATAGAAAAAATGGGTTTTTGTTTATTATATTTCTCCAAGAACATTGCTATCTTGTTTGACATAATAGAGAATCATGAAAAAATCTTTAAATATAGAGAAACTCTCTATAATTCTCTAAATAGGAGAGTGAAGTATTATTTTATTCCATCCACCAATGAGATTCAATTTTTATCATCTTATATTAAGTTTTTTTAAAAGGGTATTGGCAAGATAAATTAGAGAATATTATAGTAATATAAGTTGTTTTAAAATTTTCTAAAATAACAAATCTGTTGTAATTGAATGTAATACGTTTTAGAATTTTTTTTTATTTTTTTATTTTGAAGAAATTATAAGAAATCTCATTTTGTTAGTTGAAACAAAGACGTTTGACTTAAAAAAGAACCTTGGACAAGAAAATGTTGACAAAAAGATCATACATAAAATATATGTTATATACAACTCAAAACCTATTATCTACTAGCTTAGCTAGACAAGTATCGATAGAAATTTTTCCCATTTTCTTAATATTTATATATCTATTATCTATTACTACCTTATAATGCATATACACCTAAACTCTTAATTACAATCCCTCAAGCATAATGTACAACCCTTTAATACACAAAATTCAAAAAACTATGAATTACAAGATAATATGCATAAGATACAAGTTATTAAAGCTTCCTTTTAATATGACCATCAAAATTGGGATGTTCTAAAGTTCTTTCTACTGTGTGGAGTTTTTATTCCTCTTTTAGGTTTCACTCCAAAATCAGATTTCCAATATTCAAATTTCAAATTCAGCATCTTCAACAAAGTTTACAATCTTCCCACGAATTTGATTCAAAATTCCCGCTTCTCTCTCCACCTGTCTCTTTCTCTGACTATCAATAGGCTCCATCACGTTAGCATTCAAATATGAAATATCATCTTGTACAACTGACTCCTGTTTCATCTCAAGCAAAATCCAAATATCCTATCTCCTCTCGTATGAATTCCAACATTTTTTTTGGGAAAAGAGTATGAATTCCAACCTGTTCTTCGCATAAATGGTTTTTATCCTAGGTTTTGTTTTACACCTTTTGGGATTTTTTGGTGCAGGTACCCAAGAGCAGCAGCGATTGTTCTTCTATATGCTTTAACAGGTTTGTACTCCCATTTTGGTTCATTACCTTCATCTTGGAAGGAAGTCAAAACCCAATTCTCAAAAAAAAAAGTCAAAGAGGAGGAGAATGCCTTAATGGTCTTCACTGAAGGTTTGTTGTGTTGGAAAATTTTAGTAAAAATATGATTTTTTACTAACTTTGGACACAAATAAATACATGTATATGTATTGTATATATCTAACTCTTCATGGGTTTATGTTCTCTTGTATGAGAGCTTCGCAACGATATATTATGTATCCAAAACGGAATATGTGTGAATGAGATATCGATGCTCAAAGTTGAGTGTTTGGGATGAAAATTGGCAAAACCAAGTGGGTGTGGGAACTTGTCCCACATAGGAAGGAGGACCAAATATTATGAGGTTTATAACCTTAGATGTGGAAGGAGCTTACAAGCTCTTTGTGTGATTTTACTCCATCACCTACCCGCGCGCAAGGGGGGTGCCGATTGCGGCCTTCGTAGGCTAAATTCGGCGAACTTGTGCGTGGGCGTGACCTGCAGACACGAATGCAGCTCCGAAATCTTGTGCTCGCGCAGGTTGGTTTTTGCGAAAATTTTGTTTTGAACCAGTGTATTTCGCGGTTTACCCGCGCCATTAGTCGCGAAATGTTCTGTTTATGGACCATAACAGTGAGTTAAGCCGCGGGCTTACTCGCGCAGTAAGTCGTGAAATTCACTGTTTGTAGACGAGACAGTGAGTTACGCGGGTTATCCTGCGACGTCACCCGCGTGTTCACTGGTTTTGTAACTCCTTGATATTCATTAATTGGAAATGATTAATAGGATTAATTCACATTAATCCTTCAGTTTCAATCCTGATTATAAATAGGAGAGTCCGCCTACAGTCCAAGACACCCCAAAAATATCGAACACACAAAGTTTCTGATTTCTCTCGTGCATACATTGTCTCTCCGGCGATTTTTTCAGGCAAGGGTAATATCCGGCAGTACGCTGCTTCTGCTGTTGTACCCTGGGAACAGACGACAAATATGTTTAAGGGAATCGTGTTCAACACGAGCCTCAGCATCGATAGTTTCGATATACGGTTTATTCGTTTTATGTTTTTCTGTCGATTCCCTTTGTATTTGATTTGTTCTAATCATTGGTTGATTAAATTTAGTTATTCTATATTTATATTTATATGTATTATTGAAATACATATATGTGTACTAACATGTTGATCTTCTTTAGCTGAGCTCTGACTCTCCTTAGCTTCTTCAACTCTTCCATTGGCCTGAATCTTGTTTCATTTATTGGCACATAATCAGCAAGAAGGACAAAGGATATCAGAATACAAACAAATGTGAAAATGATTGGAGATTTAGGAGCCATATTCACATTGGTAATTAAGAAACAATATTTGGGTTTGGTTGTATGCTGCTGAGCTAACATGACCTCTATATATTTATGCAGATTGAAACTTGTCTCTTTGCTAACTCACTCAGATATGATGAAGAAGAGAACAAACAAAGAAGAAGAAACAATTGGGTTTGGTTTGGTTTGGTTTGGATTATTCCAAATTTTTGTCCAAACAAAAAACCTTGGTGCAGCCCTTGGAAGACAAGAGTTGTTAAGTTATCAAATTTTAAGCCACCCTTTCCAGTCTACTTTTTTAGGTGTTGTTTGTTTTTCTAAAATTAAATCTGAATTCCTCTTAAATCTATTTCGGTCAGACATATGCATATTAAGACTGTTTGACGGAGAAAACACCTCAAATTAGTTCACCGTCTGTGTTTGCCGGCGGAACACACTGGAAACGGAAAAATAAACTAACAGAATATAAAAAAATTAAAAATTAAAAGCACAGGTGTCGGAAAAGATGGATGAAACCAAGATAAATGTTGGCAGTGGTGGGTTGGCGGTGGTAGTGAGTTTAGAGATGAAGAGCCATTGAAAAAACCAATATAAAGCAAAAGGGGTGGTGTTGGTGGGTTTATAGATGAAAAGCAATTGAAAAATCCAAGGGGGAAACAAAAGTGGAATACACCTAGAGAAACTTTGTTTTTCCCTAGATCAATTTCTATTCAATTTCTTCCAGGGGCATTATAAGCACTCACGATTACTTTAATTTTAATTTGAATCTTTTTTTTTGGAAAGGGTATCTTGGGTCTATGATCCAGACTAATCCCTGGCAATTAGGGTCTTTGGCCCAGCTGCTAAAGTGTGCAACCCTGAGTTTATCCTCAGTGGCCACAAGTGCTGCTAGTGGGGCTCGAACCCGGGATGAACGCTATGAACTCTCCAAGCTTTTACCACCACACCACAACCCTTGTGGTTATTAATTTAATTTGAATCTTTCAATTATAAAATTTGTAAGTAGGGTATACACAATTATTATGACATTTCATTTGCATCATATATAAATATAACACTATTTGGAAGGACTTCTTTACCCTTCAACAAATTTACTTTCATTATTTGACCAATACATTTTAGTTTTGCTATTGTCTTGACAATGTTCTTCTGGGGATGTCATTATTCAACTTAACTGATGCTGTTGTGATGAATTCTCAAATGTTGTTGTATAAAAATGTGGTTGGATTCAAAGTAACTTTCTTAATATATTTGATGGCAATATCATATATAAGATTGAAGGAATTTTGGCACAGGACCTGGTGCATACAAATATTAATTTCATATACAAGATATAAGCACTCACGATTGTGGAATCTACTTTTACATAATGTCCCGTACCCAACACATCACTATGTTTTCCACTCACCATCTTTAACAATAGTTGTACTTGTACATTGTGCTTTGTTAGATCATCCGCAGTGTACGAGTTTTTCACCGAGCTTTTTCATAGCTTTTTTCTTACACATTATTGACACATCAACAACTTAAAAACCTTTATATACCCCCACTATGTGAAAATTCTCACCCAAGCTTTTTCATTACTTTTTTAAAATATTCAGGTTCCACTCTTTTAACTTTATATCATTTTATTCTTATTTATAAAAATAAATACATTAAAATTCATACAAATTAATAAAAATTAGGTTATTAAGAAATATATAAAAGTTGTATAAAAAGTTTGTAAAATAAAAATTAAAAAATGTTAAATTTAAAAGTATGTATAACCGAAAATAAAAAGTGGATCATTAAGAAATCTTTTAAAATTGTATAAATATGTCAAATTTGAGATATTATTTTAAAAATATAAAATATAATTACTTTCATTATGTATTTATTTATATTATTTATTTAATAATTATATTTAAATAGGATTACTTTAAATATATTAATAAATAAAACTGGTTATAAATAAAACTGATTAAATACGAAACTTTTATAAAATTCTATAAAGTTAAAACTGATTAAATACGAAAAGGCTATGAAAAAGCAGGTCGTGCAGTTACGAGCTATGACAAAAAACCTCGCGAAAAACCTCAAGTGAAAATGCTCTCCACTATGTGAAAACCTTAAAAGAAGGTTTTTGTTTTTTGAAAAACCTCCCAAAAAGTTTTGAAAAAACACATTATGGATGCTCTTAGTTAGTTGCAATTCATAGTTTTTTGAATTTCATGCATAAAATCATTGTACCATATGCATTATGACTTGTATTTAAGAAATTTGATGTGAATATATTATAAGGTAGTATAGATAGATATATTAATTTATACTATTGCCGGTTGCAGTTAAATATCTACAACTTGAATTAATATACAAAATTAAAAACTTATTATCATTTAAAATCTAATTAAAATCAATATATAAATAAAAATGAAATTTGAACCAATATATATATATATATATAATTAGAACCAGTATATAATTAAATACTAATTATAACCTTTTTTTTAATAAATGAAATACTTATTACATTTAATATCAATTATTAGAATCAATATATAATTAAAATTATGATCAAAACTAAAAATTTATTAGAATCAATATAGCAATATGTATAGAAGAAAACGATAGTAGCAATATATAAAAATTAAATTTGATTAACAAATATATAAAAATAGAAAGAATATCATGCTTCTCATTGTATTTAATTAAAGTTAATATCATGGTTCTCATTTTTTAAAATAGAAAAATGAAATTAGAATCGATATAATATCACTACAAAAAAAAACAATAATTTCCGACGGCCCGATCCGTCGGTAAAGGCTAAAATCCGTCGGTAACCCGTCGGTAATCGCCGTCGGAAAGTATCTCGTAGGAACTTGATTTACCGACGGATTTTAGCGACGGATTATCGATGGTCAGTATTACCGACGGATTATCGACGAACAAGTGACGGCGGCGTTTACCGACGGATTACCGACGGATCATTATTCACCGACGGTTTACCGACGACTTGTTTTTACCGACGGATTACCGACAATTTGATTTTACCTACGGATTACGGACGGACTTATTTTACCGGACTTATTTTACCGACGGATTACCGACAGAGTTATGTACCGACGGATTACCGACGGACTTATGTACCGACGGATTAGCCGTCGATAATTTTATTTAAATTAAACTAAAATTAATCATTTTAAAAAATAAATTATATTATTTAAACATTACCGACGAATTATCCGTCGGTAATTTTTATTTTAATTAAAACAAATTAAAAATACAAAAAAATGTACAAAAAACCTGTGCAGAAACGTTGGTAATTACTATGCAAAAAGCATTACAAAACACTATTGTCTTCAATACAATATCATCTCAAATCCGTAAACTAAATTCTATGTTAGTTATCCCAATACAAAACAAACTAAACCGGGGAAAACTATTTCAATGTTAGTTATCCCAATACAAAACACTTCACTCTACGAAATTCACTCTAATCAATGATTTATGGGAAAACCATTTCAATGGTGGAATAATTAAACGTGTATTATTTTTGTGTCCTACACAAATTCATGCATCGGATTATTTTTCATCCAAATTATTCTCGGTAATAGAAAAACATCACAAAGTGAAAAAGTAAAACAATAAAGGTAAAATAGATCTTACTCAATGAAGAGTAGCTATTTTTCACAAAGCACACAAACGTCCATAAACAAACATATCATCCGTTAGTCATTGAGCTAGTACTCGTCTCCATCATCACCCTCCTCTTCAGCCCCCTCAGACCTCAGCACCAACCTCCTCATAATCCTTCTCAAAAGTTGCAAGATCCTCAAAAGATGCAGTCAATGATGAGATAACCTACACAAAACAGATAAAAAGTTTAATACAAATATGAGTAAGTGCTAACACAAGGACCTTTTACCGGAAGATAAATCGTTAATATCAATAGCATCTCATTAAGTGGTAGAAATACAGAAACAAATATGGACTTAAAATAGTGGGATGTACCTACTTCCATTTTGTAAAGCAAAGTGTATACATTTCGCAGGAAAACAACTGCATGCCCCAAGTTTTACTTTTAGCAAGTAAGTGGGCTCTTTTTCTATTAACCCCCAATATGTTCATACTTGAGAAATTGCTACAAGTCTTTAGGAAGAGGCTTCCGTGGACCAAGACCAAGACCCCGGTGGATATAATTGACTGGTTTTCATAAATATATTTCACCGGTGATTATAAGGAACAATGGGTTCTTTAGCCCAGCAAATCGTGATTTATGTTATTGTTTTCAGATAATTTCTGGGATTTTTCCACTATTTATTTAATTTTCCCCCAAAAAGATAGATTAAAGGGTTTTAACTCACTTTTTTCTATTACTTAACTAGTGTTATACCCGTCCGTTGGTCGGGTATACAACATGAATTTAATCTAGATTCAATTATTTGACCGGTCACTCTTTTCATCATTGCAGAATGCTTTTTTCAATCAAGCAAGAAGCTTACTGACTTTTTGTTCCTTTGACTTTCAGTTAGGTACCCTTCGGCCTTCGACTTAAAGGTTGCTCTCGTATCTTTCATAATAGATCATACGCAAATAAGCGATCGAAATCGGATTACCCCTTCTCAATTTCAAGATTTTCGTGATCTCAAACTCGAGTTTTTCAGAGAACCAGGTGAAAACGCAACTTGATCATTGAGTTCGTTCAAGTTAAAATCTGATATCGATTGTGCATGAAAGAACTTACAATCCAAAATTCCCATATGGGGTGTAACAATCTTCAGAAAATCTTGTGATTTCTCGACTAAAAGGTTTGAATTGAGTTCCTAATCCTATAAAGAAATCTTGATTTTGGTACCTACAATCATCGGAAACCATATTCGGATACGGTAACGGCATCGGGGACGGGATTTGTGAGGAGGCGAAGGAACTGGTTTCGTGACTAAATTGAACTCGATTTTGGTCTTTTGTATCAGGTTTTGGATCTGATTATCGGGGCCGAAAGCTAATCGAATCATTTTGCGATCGACATGGTCTAACAATTATATGTAACCAATTATTTTTTGAGTTATGGTTTTTGTTTCTAGAATTCTATTGTAAACAACTTTTGCAGCTTCAAAAGCTTCCATACAGACTCAGTTTATCCCATTTGTTTGGTCCTCTACTTTCAGTTAAAGGCTCATTCTTTGCACTTCCCGGTGCAGAGGTTGTCTTGCCTGCTGAATTTTGCATTAGAAAACGACTAACACCTTTAGTAGACTATTAAGTGTATGCTACTGCTATAATCGTGATCCAATTAAGGAATAAAAATCATATGCATACCATTTTCTACTATAGAAATGCAAACCATGGTTTACTTATGCATTTACAGTACTGATTAATTACATTTTACTCATTCAACATTACCAAATTGAAGCATATGCAATTTATTGCATCAAATCGTTGGCCAAGTAATTTTCATGAAACTCCCATCATTGTATGTAATGAAACACATGTTAACCCTGTGCACAACTTCTATTCGATGGTTTCTCTTGCTTCCTCTTCGCTTTCCCCTACTTTGTCCTGCAATTATCAGAATTACCAAAATTACACTTGAGAACCAACCTGCAACTGACCAGTAGTATATAATTCCAAAACCAAAAGATAACACCTGTTTATTATTGTATGTAACATGTCTAAAAGGTTACACCGAAGAACCTAAGAAGCACATGAATATATGAAACTGTGACAAATTGTTCCCACTTCGTGAATAGTCTCTACAAATACAGGGCATACAATATTTGAAACACTTAGTAATTTGGCATATTAAGTATCTTTATGTGTGCATTTGCAATTATAGTTTTTAGATTTTGGATTCTATAGGATTTGTGTGTTTTTTTTTCAAATCATCAAGATGCCATCAAACTTTTCTGTACTATAACAAAGTTCACCCGCAAGCATTCCTAATTGCATGAAGCATACAAAATACATAAATAAAAAGATCGATAAATAAGGAGATACCATTTGTTCGATGAAACACAACACACATAAACCAAATGCGATTTCATATTTTTTTTAAATGCTAACTTGAAGCTTTACGGTGAACAACAATACCCGTTAAGAAGCAACAACAAAGAAAAGAAATCAGACTTATGAATTCAAACCACAAAGCAGCCGTAATCAAGGAACGACTCAAGCTGAAAACCAGATTAAAAGAAAAGGTTTAAATTTTACTTGATTCAGTGAAGAAGCATAGACAACCAGAATAAAAAGTCTTCGATTTGTGCTCGATATTGATAAATGATGGTGCATAGCAAAACCCTTGTCCGACTTTTTATTTATGTATTTGTCCGACTTCGTTGGTCGGGTATACTACATGACTTTAATATAGATTCAGTTATTTGATTAGTCATTTTTTTCATCATTACGGAATGTTGTTTTTCAATCAGCAAGAAGTTTAGTCAAACTATAACTGGATTTCCGTGCCTTTGACTCTCAGTTAGGTACCGTTTTCATAATAGATCATAAGCAAAGAAGCAACCGAAATCGGATTACCCTTCTCAATTTCAAGATTTTCGTGATCTCAAACTAGAGCTTTTCAAGAGAAACCGGGTGAACTTATTTAAAATAAAAGTATGTAAAAAGACATGATGTGTTAGAATATTGTAGTTACTCTATGTGAGTTTAAACAATTCATTCTTCTATTCCAAAAGACATAAAGTAATGGTATAGTGTAACGCTTTATAATCCCTTATCTATCCACAACTTCCCATCTTCACCAAAAGAGAAGGGTCCAACATTCCATTCTTCCATTTCAATTTTCAAACCTGCATTAAGATCATCAACATCTTAACACCCCCGACCTAACAAACTTGGTCCAGCATGCTCGGTTAGTTTCATCTGTCTTTCACCCACTGCCCTTGATGCACACTTTGTTTTAACTTCAACATCCACTGATGCTTTAGCTTGTGCTTCAACCTATGTAACATGTGCTCAACCCAAAAAAATGACAGCAAACTCATGATCAATGCCTCCATCATTTGCTTTTAAGCATCATACACAATACAACTATTAATAGGTTCATGTTCTCAACACATCCATTACCACTGAAAATAATATTAGCACCATTGATTTCAACTTGTGAAACAACTTCTTACTCACTTCTAGAAAAACCAAAAACATTGGCACTAATCTAGTAGAAAATTAAAACTGCAGTTGCTCAATCCACAATGCTCATTGGCTATGATTTTTGAAGATTAAAAACGCAAGAATAAAGGGAGAGTTTAGTTTAACTAAAAAAAAATTCAATAACCTATGACTTCTTAAAGATACTTGCTATGATTTGACGACCATCGATCTAACACATAACCGCATAAATAACATCATGATGAAAAGCACACATGAGAATATGAATTACCTTAAATCAGAGCAAATGAAAGATGTAGATCTAAAAATGAGATCAAACTGAAAATTGGGAATGAAACAACAAAGACATAATAGTGATTTCATCCCATAAAGTTATATCAACGCATTCTATAAAAACTTCATTAATAACTCAAAAAAAAAAGACTAACAAAATTAAATGGACATACACATTTATTTTTACAACTTCCTATGAAATATTTATGAAAAACAACCATCAAAGGCTTAAAACCATGGCCACTAACAATTTTAAAAAACCAACTTAAAATTTAACCAACCTATTATCATGTAAATGATTCCTTTTGGACCTCCAATTTCATAGAATTGGAGCAATTAGCTCTTCAAAAATATCCTCAAAGGCTCAAAGTCCAACATGTAGCCCACCAACTAATGCAACCTGCGTCAACCAAATCCACTACCCTAAAAATTGTACAACCTCCAACTAAAGAGATTTCAACCATAATACGTTGAAAAAAAAAAACGATTTTTAGGTCTCAAACAAGCTTCTTACAAACTGAAATAAAAGTCATCGTGAAACCATTGAGTGATATTATTACAAATCTCAAATAGAAAGTATCGAATACTCCAAATCGACCAAGGTTTATAAATGGTTCATCCTCAATCAAACTCAATTAGATAATTTCCCCTTCCCTTGCGCGAACTCCCAACTAAAGAGTATCCTGAAATGCAGTTACAGTTGAAAATTAGAGTGGATTATATCTAAGGTCTAGTGAGTTGATTTTGAACCAATAAATATGAAATATTAGTAGTAGTTCACAATCACATAAATCATTTGCATGACCTTGCAAGATCACGTTCCCTTTTTGGGTATCTAGCCACGATAGTAGCATCATAGATGATCATTTTGGCAAGATCGCAATCAAAACCGGCAATGACACCCTGTGAAACACATTCACGGTTAATTTCCCAAACTTCGTGTGGATCATCACAATCTCACACCCATCACTCCTATCGTGTAAGATATCCAATCACATACCGATATCAACATATCAATTCACATGTAGCATTTATCAATTTGACACAAAACTTGTTTCAATCTGATTAATATGTATATATATATATATATATATATATATATCAATGATATTAAATAAATCCACTAAGCTCGTGAAGATTTGCATTCCAGAAAAGTTTTACAAGAAACTCATCTAAGTCCCGTCTTATGCTAAGGCAAACTCAAGACAACGTGACAGGTAACCTGAATAAGTTGTTTGTAAAGAACACATAAGCTCCACATTAGCGATTCATAAATCCATCTAAATTCAGAATTTGATCCTATCTCAAAACAGATCCTAATGCTCTCTAAAATGAATATAAACCGTTCTTAAAACAGGTGTACACAGTCCTTAACGTGGTCTCAAAACGGATCTAGAAGTCCCCTTAAAACAACTCTAGACGACCTCTAAACCCGGCGCCAAAACACTCTTAAAGCTGCCACTCGAAAACAGCACCATCGTGGTTGTTGTTTCCAATTATGTCCCTCAAATAGCAGTCTTTAAATGGCTCGACAGCAGCAAAATGTTTCTGTTGTTGAAGCTGGTTCACGGCTGGGCTAAGTCCATCCCTTTATTTGGTCCATCAGTTTTCAAAACAGGTCACAAGGGTCAACTAACAGCTCCATGGCTCGACAGAACCATTGAGGTTGTTGTCTCGACTGTACTCAACAGAAAACAGCCCCTCAGCTACTGTTTTGTGGGTGAAATGACAGGACTACACAACCCCCAACTCACTCGGTTTTGCTTTTTCTAATTGAGAACCTACGGTGGAATCAACTACCATAATAAGGTCTAACAAATTGATTACAAACAACCATTAATGTCTTGATTCCCAAGATGCAAAAGTCACTAATGAAACATAAATGAATAAACAAATCACAAATTCCCAAGATTTTACCTAAATTAGATTTGTGGGTGTCTCTCCAATCTAGAAGATGAAAACAACAACGGTTTATGTTTCTCCCGAAGTTGGACTACAAAACCCATAAAAACTCACTCAGACTCAAAACCCTATAGGAAAAATCTCAAGGAGAATTCGATAATGAGAAGATCTTGGTTCAGCACCAGAAGGCCAAGCATTTCAAGTGCCATGTCTGTCGCGTAGTTAAAAGCTAAAATTAATTTATAATTAACTTTGAACAAAAGAACGACTGCAGCGTGGTTAAAACCCATGATCATATGGCATTAAATAAGTCAAGTTTATAGTTTCAATCATATAAGAGAAAGGCAACAAAATAACAGCCTCTATGTAATCTGGCCAAAATCGAGAATGAAAACAAAATCTAATTTATATAATCACCGATGAGATATCGATAACTGAGGAGAAATCTAACCTGAAATCGAGGATGAAAATGAACCAAAAGATTGAAAACGAAGGATGAAATCGAACCATAAGGATGAAAACGAACATTTGAATCCATCATTACTTCACCTCCCCCCCCCCCCCCACACACACACACCAAAAAAGATTCTTTTTTTTTGTTTCCAGCAAGATATTTGTTCCAACGAAGGTATTGGTGAAACGTTTGAGTTCGAATAAAAAAGCTTCCAATTTTAAGCTGCTAAAGTTGTTAACTAATCTGAGTAGAACAATTAAAAAGCAACACATATATCTTGAAATTAAAGTAGGAAAATAATAACAAAATCTTATCAGAGTACCTAGCATTTCATTGACAGCTTAAGCAGGAACCTCTTTTCCCATTTCTCTAAATATTTTCTCAATGCGGGCTTTGAGGTATTCTGGCAATGGGAAACCACAACTGCAATATGAGATTGTCCAGTCTTTTAATTAAAATCAACAATCTACATGATGTGTACCTTCTCAAAATTAATCAACGTATGATGTGTACCTTCTGAAAATTAGCAAAAGGCTTCAATTTGCACTTACGAACACTCTTCCTGCCAGATTAAAAACACAGCAAAATAATAATTTGAAAAAAAAACACACAAATCCTATAGAATCCAAAATCTAAAAACTATAATTGCAAAAATGTAGTATCACAAATTATAAAAAATGGGAAAATTCTTAAGCAACAAACACTAAAACCAATTAGATATGGAGTAAACATAGAAAAAAATGATTATTACCCGCTTCAAATCTTGAAGAAGAACCGAAAATACAACAGTGATCTTGGAGAAAAGCCTACAGAGCCAAACAAACAATAAAGACAACAAATAAAGAATTGAGATAAAATGTCACTCGTATTCAAAGATTCTACAAAGGCATTTTAAACTCTCCCACCTTTTCGACCTTGCCTCTTTTCCTCGAAAGATAGAAAAGGATGAATTTTGCTTCGATTATTCATTTTCATCGTCACCATTTTTGTTGGGATTTTGCTGAATTTGACCAAGAAGCAACAATGGTGCTACCTGGAACCATACACACCATCATCTTAGACCAATATTGTAAAGTGTAAATTGAGTTAAAACAATCAGTAGGACTATGGATTTACTTTAAGGCTCATGGATGGTTCGCCCGAAAACAGATCTCTAGCTTTCGATATCGCAAAATTTGCTGCCGGAAGTACAACTCTAGCAGCTCGCAAAATGTTCTCTTCTTTAAACTTAACTTCTCTCTTGCTTTCAATGTCGTTCCTATAAGTTTTTTACTCGAAAATGTTACGGGAAAACCGAAGATAGTGTGTCGAGATTATACGGTTTCGATATAAAGAACGTTTGTTGACCTTTGAGAAATCGTATTCCAGAAGAATGAAATGCCCAAACAGACGAGACCCAGTTGAGATATCAAAGAAATCATGCTGGAAACGAAGATCAAACGTAAGAATTGAAAGAGGGAAAGGAAGATGACTTACCTAAAGCTAATACCAGTTGCAACAAAACAGGAAGACAGGAAACAAAGTGATTCGAATCCGAACCAAAGTGATGATTACATCATTCCACATTATGAGATAGTTTATCATTAATCCAATTTGATCAAAATTATACCCATAATCACCATCGTTTCCTTCTGCAAAATCAGCACAAAATCAACCTGAGAAAATAAGGCAAAGAGAACCCAAAATCGAACCGAAGGTTAAAAAAAAGATTGATTTTTTCTTACTTGGGGATGGAATTGAAATCGATTTCTCCTTCTTGGATCTACCACTATGTCTTCTTTTCTTGACCTTATTGTTAGCAACAACAACCAAATCATCAGCACAAATAATCAAATATTTATCTATATCTTCTCGAATCTCTTGGTCCACTCGCCTCCTGGATCTTCTGGTGGTTCTCGGCGAACCCAGATTGGCAAAACGGTTCTTGCAACGGCGGCGAGACCCATGTTTGTCGGAGATTTCTTCGCCGACGTCAAGACGGGTTTTTGATCTCTTTGCAGGGAAAGGGGAGAGGAGGTGTGGAGGGAGAGAGGGTTTTGGGGTTTTGGGGTTTTGGTGAGTTATAAGAGATTAAATCAAGAGAGTGTGTTGGGGGTGGTTCTTGGAGGAGAGAAATCGGGGGAAGTGGGGAGATGATCAAGGGGCGTGTGTTATGGGGAGAGTTCGTGCAGGCGTGAGAGAAGGGAAGTGGGTTGGGTGGTGTCGTACGCTGGAGAGAAGACCAGGCGTGAAAATAGGAATTTGAAGGGCTGCGATTTAATCTGAGGTGATTTTAAACGGCCCAGATTCATCAAAAAGCAGTTACACTCGGCTCGATCCATATATATATAATTGATGAAGCAAAGCATTAATGAAAAAAACTAATAAAAGTTTAATTATTTAGCGACGGATTACCGACGGAATATGTAATAAAAATAAATGAAAATTAAAATACTAAATGTTCCGTCGGTAATTACCGACGGATTACCGACGGATTTTTAATTTAAAAAAAATAATAAAAGTTTAATTATTTACCGACGGAATATATAATAAAAATAAATAAAAATAAAAATATTAAAGGGTCCGTCGGTAATCCGTCAGAAAACATTATTTTACTGACGGATTACCGACGGATGGGGATTTTTACCGACGGATACACAAGCTTAATCATATATGATTAAACATATGTTATATTGACAATATATAGACGTTTAATCATACATGATTAAACACACTTACAAGTCGAGTAATCATCTATGATTAAACACTTCTCGCCTTCTCGTAAAATGTTTAACTTCTCGCATAATCCTCCTCTACATATACATATATAAATATATATATTAATGATTTTAAAGGTTTAGATTTTTTTTTTTGAAAAGTGAGGGGGTGCAAGTGAGGGCTCTGGGCCTTAGAGCATCTTCAACCTTCATACCAAATAAAACATCAAAAACACCAAATTTGGTGGGTCTATCAACACAAAAAAAACTCAACTCTAACCATACTCTAAAAAAAAACACCAAATTTATGGATCCCACATTAAAATTTAACTTTTAAATATATAAAAATGAATTATTAAATGTTAAAACGAATTTTGATATTAAAAAACAAATAAAAAAAGAGTTAAAGTGGTGGGGTCATATTTTTGCCGTGTGCCATTCAACCGCCAAATATGTGTGTTTATGCGGTCTCCCAAATTTGACCGGCAAAAAGATTCCTTTTGGATTTGCAGGTTGATTGGAGTGTCTCCCAAATATGTGTGTTTATGCCGTCTCCCAAATTTGACCCGCAAAAAGTTTTTGGATTTGCAGGTTGATTGGAGTGTCTCCGCCCTGTATTTATGTATTGGCATGGATGCTATTTAAATTCAGCAAGAGAAATGACAAGAGTGAGAGAAATGCATATGTGAAACTTCTTCTCTTTCCACCCATTTTTTAAACAACAAATCGATGATGACAAAAACATTCCAATTCCTTCTCCTCCTTTTTTGTTCCTTGATCAAATCTTCATCTTCCAAGACCACTCTTCCAATAGGCTCCTCTCTATCTGTTCAGGATGATTCAGACTTCATAACCTCCCCAGACAACACTTTTACTTGTGGCTTCTATGGCTTCCAAACCAACGCTTACTGGTTCGCAATATGGTTCACAAACTCCAAAGACCGCACGGTGGTTTGGACGGCCAACCGCAACACACCTGTCAATGGTCGTGGCTCAAAGGTAACGTTTCAGGGAAACGGAGCCATGGTTTTGACCGACGTGGATGGCATGGTCGTGTGGGAGACCAACACAACCTCCACTGACGTAAATAAAGCAGTGCTGCAGGATTCAGGTAATCTGGTATTGGAGAATGATCAAGGTAAGATTCTTTGGCAAAGTTTTGATTATCCAACTGATACTCTTTTGCCTTCTCAAACACTGACAAAGAGCAAAAGCCTGATATCTGCTTTGAGAAAAGGAACTTTTGAATCCGGATATTTTAGTTTGAATTATAACAGTATTAACGTTTTAACAATGATTTATGATGGCCCGGATATATCAAGTGTGTACTGGCCTAGTCCTGATCCTGGTTTTAATGTTTGGACTTATGGCCGAACCTCTTATAACAGTAGCAGAATAGCAGTCTTTAACAATTTGGGTGTGTTTAGTTCGAGCGATAGGTGGCAATTTGGTGCTTCAGATATGGGTTTTGGGATCAAAAGGAGGCTAACCATGGACCATGATGGTAATCTTAGAATTTATAGCTTGAATGAGTCGACTAGATTATGGTCGATTTCACGGCAAGCTCTTGCAAAACCATGCGATGTTCATGGAATCTGTGGGAGAAACGGGATTTGTATCCATGGAGAAAATCCAGAATGTTCTTGCCCGCCTGGTTATGAGTGGAGCAACCCTACTGATTTAACTCAGGGATGTAAGCCTACTTTCAACAAAACATGTGACAACTCGACTAGGTTTGGATTTTTGGGACTGCCACATACAGATTATTATGGTTTTGATCTTAACTACTCGTCATTCATTTCATTCGAAGCTTGTAGGGACATCTGCTTGGGAGATTGTAGTTGTGAAGCATTTAGTTATAGGGTAACTGGTGAAGGTTTATGCTTTACTAAAAGTGCCCTCTTTAACGGCTTCCAGTCTCCTAATTTCCCAGGAACAATATATTTGAAAGTACCAATAGGCATTGAAAAACCAGGATCTGTGCCCATCCTTGCTAGTTCTAAGCCCACATGTGTAGATACCACCATTATGGTGGGTTCTCCATTTATGTATGCATCATTGAAGAACAAAAAGGTGAAATGGGTTTATCTTTACTCGTTTGCTTTAGCTGTTGGTGTGGTTGAAGCTTTGATTATCTTATTGGGGTGGTGGCTTTTCAACGGAAAGAATGAACTCCTAGTCAACCTAGAATATGGGTATCATATGATATCAAATCATTTTAGGGGTTTTAGTTACCAAGAACTGGTGAAGGCGACACAAGACTTTAAGGTGGAGATAGGGCGAGGAGGCTCAGGGGCCGTGTATAAAGGGATTTTGGAAGATGAAAGGGTGGTGGCTGTGAAAAGATTGGGAGATGTGAGTGGAGGAGAGTTTTCGGCAGAAGTGAGCACCATCGGTCAAATCAATCACATGAATCTAGTGCGAATGTGGGGATACTGCTCAGAGAAAAAACACAGACTTATAGTTTATGAGTATGTGGAAAATCTCTCTCTTGACAAGAGATTGTTTTCATCAAGCTTTCTTCAATGGAAAGAGCGGTTCAAAGTAGCCATAGGTATAGCAAAAGGTCTGGCTTACCTACACCATGAGTGCCTAGAGTGGGTTATTCATTGTGATGTAAAGCCGGAAAACATTCTTTTAGATCATGCATTTGAACCAAAGATTGCAGATTTTGGCCTTGCAAAGTTGTTTGAGAGAGGTGGACAAAATTCGGAGTTCACTAGGGTTAGAGGGACGAAAGGATATATGGCTCCAGAATGGGCACATAACCTGCCAATTACAGCAAAAGTTGATGTGTATGGCTATGGGGTTGTGATTTTAGAGCTGGTAAAAGGAATTCGGCTTTCTAGTATGATTGCACATGAAGGAGAAGAGGAAGAATCAGAGCTCACGAGGTTTGTAAAGATGACAAAAGGAATAATTCAAGAAGGAAATGAGTTATGCATAGAAGAGATCATTGATCCGAGATTGGGAGGGTTATATAGCAAACATCAGGCTGCAAAATTGGTTGAGATTGGTCTCAGTTGTGTGGAGGAAGATCGAAATAAAAGGCCAACAATGGATTCAGTAGTCCAAGTTCTAATTGATTGTGAATATGAGGACGTGTGCTAAAAATTATGTATATGACTTCAATTTTTCCAAGCTATAATTGATTATGAACATCGATATTTTCCCAACCTACCAAATTACATAATTTTCTTTGGAAATGAGTTTTTGTCTATGGTTTGATAAAATGCACTGTGTTTTGCTGTGAGTGGGGCTCGAACCCGGGTTGAGCGCTATGAACTCCTCAAGCCTTTACCACCACACCACAACCCTTGTGGTTAGGGTTTTACGTTGTTATTATTGCTATTTTGCTAATAGTTTAGGTGATGTTTTTATTTCAAAGGTTGTGTTCTTAATTAACTTTATTTTTAAAACATTAATTCTATGCAATTTGATATTTAAAGTTTTAAACTATGTACATAAGTTTTCAGACTTAGACCATCTACATCCCTGCAATTCATTTACACTTTCAATTACGTCACCTCGACATTTGCAATTATCTTCTACACACATGCAATTCACCTACACTTTCAAAAGTGGTCCCCACTTCAACATTTATTAATTACTTTATAAATTATTATATACATTTATATATTTTTAGTTAATAACATGATATAGAATTATTTACTTTAATTTAATGTAATTTTAGGTAAACATAAAATTCATTGTTTAGTCTTAAAAAAATTCAATGTTTAATTAATTTAACTATATTGTATTTATATTTTATTTAAAAAATAGTATGTATACATACGTAGATTATTTTTTTTAAACAAGAATAATTAATGTAATTAAAAAATAAATTAGCATTATTAATTTATTAAATATATTGTTTTATATAAAGATTTATTTATTTAAACAATTAAAAAAAAGATGGTGGATGTTGACGTGGCTTGCAATTGCAAAATTTACAAAATATAATCCAATGTGGGAACCAAAATCTTATTGCAATTGCTTTTGCAAGTGACTTTTGATGGTTTTAAAATGATAAATAATTATAATGGACGATTCTTGACTTTTGGTCCAAAAATCTACTTTATTAATATTTAATTAGAAGCGTACTCGCACAATGCAGCGAGATACATCACGATTTTAATGTTTATTTTTATTTTTTGTTTTTTTATTGATTTACAGTACGATTTTGGATTATTTTTATTGAGTGATAATGGTTTTTTTATATATAAATTTGTTTAATTTAGCCTTAACAATTTAATGTTTTTTATATAAAAAAAATTAAGTAGTTTGTTAAAATTCATTAATTATCTTATATATTTTAAATTTTTTATATTTAAATTGAGATGTTTATCCTGTTTTGATTATGTTTATCAGAATTCAAATTTCATAATTTTAGGATTTGTGGATTAGAGATAAGGATTTTGTAGATCCCAGTTTTAGTGCAATCAACAGATATAAGAACAATGATGAACAATATATTGGTCACAGCAACTAGTCATATGATTAATATAAACTTCAAAGGGCTAAGGTTTACAGAGAGAATTTCTGATAATAGTATGTAAACCTAACAACTAGTAAACTGAATAATGAATCTCTAACTTGTTCAACCCTAATTATGAACTAATCAAGTCTTTATATACTTAGGCTTACAGGCCTAATGGGCTTATGGGCTTGGGCCCATCTAACTAAATAAACTATTAAGTAATTACAATAAGCACCCTTATAAATACTTTATTCCACTTTCAACGCACAGGACTTTCAGTCCTAACAATCTCCCCCTAAAGTTGAATAAAACATTTATCTTCTTGAAAAACTTTAGGCCTTGATCTTCTTTCCCTCTTGAATCTTTGAAGAACTTTGGTGTTGCTTGACTTCATGTCTTTCCACGCTCCCCCTTGAATAAAGCTCTTGTTCTTTATAGTATCAACTTTGTAACCAGATTCAATGTACAGTAGCCTCGACTGAACGCACTATCAAGCAGCTTTTAACTGTAAAAACTCAATCACATCAGATCAGCACACAATAGAGATAATGTGAGAGTTACTTGACATTCCACGATGCATCTTCAGTTTAAAACAAAAAAATCTGTCTTTGAACCGCGAGTTGAATAAGCTTTCATCTCAAGAACTTGTTTCAATCAGCTCGTAGGAGGAATAATGAAGAAACTTGTAGCAGACACCACATGATACGGGAAAGAATCAATACAAACTTTGAAAACTTCACTCTTTGAAATCTTCACTGTCTTCAGACAAACAAATTTAGCATTAAAATCATATATTCATCTCCTTGATCTCTAGACTGTCTTCAGAACTGACTTTCTTTCTTTAAAACTTTGAAATTGAACATTGTAAACATTTCTCCCCCTTTTTGATGATTGTGAGCATCATGATCATCCAAAAACTTCTTCAATTTCAACGCATTCTTTGATCTCCCCTTTATAAAAATATGATATTCTTCGTCCTTTGATCTGAGTATCCGTCAATTCATGAAATGTATATATCCGAATCTTTTCAAATTCAGACATAATGGACAATGTAACCCTGATTCAACAGATGAAACAGTTAGTATGCCTGTAAGTAGCACAGAGCCACTTTGTACAACGGATGTACATTGGAAAGGAGTTTTTGTGATGTTCACTCCCCCAGGGCTTCCATTCAATCATCGAAAAACCACAAAGGAATTTTCTATGAATGTTATGACAAGAAAACTCATTCCTTGTGTGCTCGTGAAAGTGTAGAAATGATTGAAGCTACTTAGCTTGATCAGGCTCAAATTGTGTAAACTGTTGAGACAACAACAGATATTACACGGACTCAATGTGTATGAAAGAGGTGCGAAGGTGGGGCAACTTTCCTTCTTTTTCAATATCTAAATCTTCCAAGTGAAGACTAGATAGCAGATATGCTGCGTCCCCAAAGAAAATGAAACATTTCTTTGTTAAGAAAGAAACGAGTGGTTGTTAGGGTTATAGCAAGAGTTGGCATGGGCTAGGTGCCTTTTTCAATGACGGTCACCAAAGAATGTGAACCAATCAGAATATGTGGTTGCCCGGCTCAGAAAATGTTTGGTGCAGAGTTCTGATATTCTTTTAACTCTGTTCTCACACCCTCTTTCTTTTTGTCATTAAAGCTCACTTCTAACCAAACTCTCTTTTCCATTTTTTTTCGCTTCACACAATGAGAAAAACTCAACTCGATGAGTTATCTCCCCCACTCTTTGATTTATGACCCCTCACCCCTCAATCACTCTAGGATAATTTCCGGGGTAGGAAACACTGGTTAACGTGAATCCATGGAAGTACTGTTTAATTTCTCACACAAATCCCATGTAAGTCCTAAAAAAATAGTTACTCAACAATTTAACTTGAATATTTAAGCACAGAATGTATGATAACAGTGTCAAAATGTATGCTCATAAGATTTGAGCAATTGAAATTTGAAGATTTCTCAAAACAGATATATTGAATGAACGAAATGAAATCAAGAGCATTGTTTTGAGAATCTGACAGTGTATCAATCAGATCACATAAAATGGATAGGGTATCAAAGAATTGGATATTTTGTTTATATGAACAAATATAAACAATTTAGCAATGAAAGCACAAATTTAGAAATAATGATAGATGCTCAACAACATTGAATTTCAAGCGGGGGTATTACCATCGAAAAAATTGATTCATTATGAGACATGGTAATAACAAATTCAATCGAAGTACTAAACCTGTGTGTGTGAATACGTTACAGTATAAAGACAAGATAATACGCAAGTATTGATCTTTAGAAACACACAGTCAGTTAAACATTAAAGCTCAAAACTGAAAAACATTTAAAATCACACTTCTACATTCATAAAATCTTTTGAGAACCAGAAGTGGTTTGAACATTTCAGAAATTGTTTTTCATGCTTGAAAGTTGTTCTTCTTTCAAACAATCAGAGATCTAGTTCAGAAGATGTTTACCTTTTAAGCTCCCCTTCAAATCATGATAGAACGAGCTCCCCCTGGATATTTGCAAAATATCCAGGTCTAAACGTTGAAGAACGGGTCCTGATCTGTCATATGATCAGAAGCCAAACTTCGTTGAAGTCCAGGTTCTAAGCTGGTTTACTTAGAAGCCATTGTTCTTCTACTCCCCCTTAACAGTAGGTGACTGCAACAAAGAATCGGTTTTCGACTTTGGTACCCACTGGTATTTGGGTCCATGAATGTTAGTTGCAGTTCTTGTGGGGGAAATAGAATAAGAACCATACCAGTAATGATCAATGGTTTTGTGAATGTGATCATGTGTATGACAATAAGAACAGTGGTATTTCTTACCTGATAACCTGAGTAATTGATCTCTTGAGTAGATATGATTAGGTTTACTTTTACTCGCTTTGTTCTTCTTGGCATTGACCGCATGTACACATGATTCTTTTTCTTTCAGCTCATCTTCAACTGGTTTCTTCTTCCAGACCAGTTCCTCATCTTTGTATCTCCTTCTTCTAGAGCGTGTACCTGAACCATCTATATTGCTATCATAGAAAAGGTTAGTTTTACGAATCTGATCAAAAGATTTAACTGACCTTTGTGGAGAGACATATTTCTGATTTGTACTTGATACATTCTTTTCAAGCACTTTAATCGTTGATGCAAAGTTGTCTCTTTCTTTAACAAGCAGGTCAATCTTCTTCGTGAATTCAGACTTCGTTCTCTGCTCTTTTAGTGCCTTCTCAGATAGTTCAGATAACTTGGCAGTAAGCTTTTTGATCTCCATCTCAAACATGCTTCGTTCTTCTTCAAATCCCTTCTCAGCATTGTTTCTTTGGCCGGATATTTCTTTGAAGACGCTAACATTCTTTTGTTCAATGGCCTTCTTTTCTGTTGCAAACTTCTCTCTTTCAAGAATGATTACTTTCTGAAAATCAGAAACTTGCTGAGAAAGTTTTATGCATTTCAGCTCAACTTCCTTCTTCTCATCACATTTTCTCGAGAATTCTGAGAACTTATTTGCGAAAGATTTCTCTTTAGTCTCAAAATCAGATTTGTGTTTAGCAAGCAGTTGCTCCAAATCAGATAAACGCTTTTGAAGATCTGCATTTGCATCTTTCAGTTCAGAAATCTTTTCCTCAGAACTTTCAACAGAGACGATTTGCTGAGTTTTAGCTTCCAAAATAGAGATCTTTCCTTTTAGCTCAGAGTTCTCATCTTCCAATTCTCTTCCTGTTAATAACCCCTTTGTCCCTAACACCAACCATTCAGTACAATCCCACCGCTCTTTTCCTGTCATTTTGTTAGAATTTATTTGACCAATAAGTTCATTAAATATGTCACTAATAAATTCACACGAAATACTATGTTTCATATAATTTCGAGCATTATTATTGGCCCTCTCTCTTTGTTCCTTTTCCACAGGAGAAGCTTCTGGCGGAATCTGGGATTGCTTTTCTCCTTCAGTCAAAGATAATCTGATGTAGGGACCAACCTCATGTTCGTCAACAAAATCCAGAAAATCAGCTTTCCACCTTTCATATTCTCTTTTGGACCGCAGCATTGGTGGGTGCACCATTTTGATCGTTTTTTAGAAAAGATGAAACTTGAAAGTGCAGGGACCAAAAGTGACAAAATATGAAACTTGAAAGTTTAGGGTCACAATTGACACGCTGAATCCTTAAAGTACGGGGGCTAAAATAAATGCACTGCAAAAAGATCGTGAGACAAAAAAATTTGACCTTTTATACTTTTTTTTTTAGGCACCCGGTCGAAGGTATGCCCGGAGGAAGCAGTTATCCGGTCGAAGGACACGTCCGGGGATACACTTATCCGGTCGAATGATACGACCGGGGACACACGTATCCGGTCGAAGGACAAGACCGGAGGAACTCTTATTCGGTCGAATGGGTAATACCAGGAATACTCTTATTCGGTCGAAGGTGTAAGACCGGAGTACAAGTGTCCGGTCAAATGCTCAGGTTGAAAGATTACGATAAACACAAAAACCAGATAACCACACATATAACGATTAAGACCGAAGATCCCGAAGAACACACCGATGAACTCGATGATTTCTGGAACTCGATCGAGATCAAACCCAGACAGTTCGACCGAAAAACAGATTTCAACACTACCAAACGACCGAACAAAAAAAATTTCCAGAAATTTTTTTTACCGATAAACAGATATGCAATAAACACAAGACCGGATCTGAGTTGCAAACAGAATTCGGTCGAAAAAAAATAAACTTTTTCCACAGAAAACTTAAACTTAGACCGATAGAACTTTTTCCGAAAAACAATAGATCGACCAAAAAACTCATAAACACATAATCAATTAATGCACATATACGCGATTAACACAAAAAAAAATTATAGGGTTTTAGACAAACCTTTTTCTGGATCAAACCTTTTGCCTATCTGCTCTGATACCAATTGTAGATCCCAGTTTCAGTGCAATCAACAGATATAAGAACAATGATGAACAATATATTGGCCACAACAACTAGTCATATGATTAATATAAACTTCAAAGGGCTAAGGTTTACAGAGAGAATTTCTGATAATAGTATGTAAACCTAACAACTAGTAAACTGAATAATGAATCTCTAACGTGTTCAACCCTAATTATGAACTAATCAAGCCTTTATATACTTAGGCTTACAGGCCTAATGGGCTTATGGGCTTGGGCCCATCTAACTAAATAAACTATTAAGTAATTACAATAAGCACCTTTATAAATACTTTATTCCACTTTCAACGCACAGGACTTTCAGTCCTAACAGATTTTGAGGGATAAGAATGAAATTTATTAATTAGGGTTAAAAGCATTTAAAAGTAGTACATATTGCTTCATTAATTGTTTTTTAATTGAGTGATAATGGTTTTTTATATATAAATTTGTTTAATTTAGGCTTAACAATATAATGTTTTTTATATAAAAAAAATTAAGTAGTTTGTTAAAATTCATTAATTATCTTATATATTTTAAATTTTTTATATTTAAATTGAGATGTTTATCCTGTTTTGATTATGTTTATCAGAATTCAAATTTCATAATTTTAGGGTTTGGGAATTAGAGATAAGGATTTTGGGGGATAAAGATGAAATATATTAATTAGGGTTAAAAGCTTTACAGGTAGTACATTAGGCTTTAGTAGTTATTTTTAAGAGATTTTAAGTAGATAGTTTTAAATGATAGTACATAAAGCTTAGTGAGTTGTAATTAAGAGTTTTTTATGTCATCTTTATAATATAGTATAGATTATTAATCTCAGTACACATGCATATATATTGCAATACAACTATTTTATATTTCTTCTCAAGTGTTTAAAAATTCTAATTAACTAATTAATTTTTGGGTTTAACACAAAATATATAATTGATTAGTTATATAGAGGAAGGATCATGCGAGAAGTTAAACATTTTGCGAGAAGGCGAGAAGTGTGATATCATATATGATTACACGACATGTGGGTTTGTTTAATCATATATGATTAAACGTCTATGTATTGCCAATATAACATATGTTTAATCATATATGATTAAGCTTGTGTATCATATATGATTAAACACTTCTCGCCTTCTCGCAAAATGTTTACCTTCTCGTTTGGGACGGATTTACTGTGGTGGCGACGGTGGCACGTGCCACCGTATTATTTTTCCGACGAAGGGTAAATTTTTTAGGTTTGTGAAAGGTGCAACCGTATCGTTTTCGAGTGTGCTATCGTAACGTTTTCAAAACTTCAAAAGGTGCACCGTGTACAAAGGTCTCAATCAACACCCCCCCCCCCCTCTACGCACGGGTAGGTGTTGGAGTAAAACCAATCAAAGAGCTTGTAAGCCCTTCCCACATTCATGGTTATAAACCACAAATTGTTTACTCCTCCTTCCTATGTGGGACACAATCCCATACCCAATTGGTTTCCACCACATTCATTCCAAACACCCAACTTTGAGCATCGATATCTCATTCACACATATTCCGTTTTATACATATAATATATCGTTTCGAAGTTCTTATATAGGATAACACAAACCCACGAATAGTTAGATATATACAATACATATACATGTATTTAAATGTGTCCAAAGTTATTAAAAAACCATATTTTTACTACAATTTTCCAACATATAATTCTTTGTTTGAAATTGAAGTTGAAATTGAAGAACAACAAAAATCGAAAGAAGAGTGTTGAAATCCAATCGAAAGTCTGTTGTTACTCTGTGTTTGCTAGCCTATCACAATCGCATTTTCCTCTGTGTTGAAATCCAATCGCTTGCTACTACTGAAGAGTGTTTGTCTCTTTTTTTTTTCAACTGTGGTACAAATTTAGGAGTTGTTTATATACTTTTTGTAATTATTTTTAGGTATATAACTATATATTGACCGTTTTCATAAGATGAAGACGACTCGGGTACAAATAAAGGAGTTATTTATCGATCATATAAAAACAGTATTTTTTGTAAATGTATTTTGGGTCTATATTTTCTTATATTAATTATGTGGTGCCACCGTATGAAAATTTTTCTGGATCATATATATATATATATATGGATGGATGGAGACGAGTCAACCACTTTTTGGATTGATCTACACCGTTTAAAATCATCTGATTTTCAATCTGGACCGTTCAAATTCATTTTACATTCAAAGCCTACTCCCCGTGTCTCCCGCACCCTCTCCTTCAACCTCTTCCCACGTTACCCAGTCTCTCTCCCTCAACCCACGTACCAATCTTCTACAATGCACACCATCAACAAAGCTTTTACCTATAAATATACAAACCTTGGACAAGAAAACTGTGGGTCCACAATACTATATCAAGTTTTAGAAACAACACATTAAACGATTACCAACCTGTATTGATTATAACAACGGTTACAGGATTGATCGATTTAAGCTATGAATAATGTGTTCTCTGTTTTCTCTCTGATTTACACCTTTAGTGTGTGTTCTTGTGTGTGATCTATGATCTCTAATCTGATTGAGAGTTGTTGAGAGATCTGATCATATCTGATCTAGCTTCTACAACACACTTCCTACAACTTGCAATATTAAACTAATATAAACTAACTTTAACAAACTAAACTAACCTAGCTAATAACTAAATAAACTAACCTAACTAATATATAATATCTAAATATCTATTTATAAGATATTTAGATTAAACATAAAATACAATAAACATTAATTACTTTGACATTTATTACAAACGACATAAACTTTAATATCGAGAGTCGACTTTCCGGCTTTAGCTTCAGATTGCGATCTTCAGTTTGGATGATCTTGAATCCAATAGATATGTGTTCTAACAAAAACCATTGCCGCTGCTTTTTTGGGGAGGCGGGGGGAAATGCTCGGAAAAAATGGATCTGGTTGACGGTGAATTGCTTCTCTCATGTTGAGCCCATGATTTCGTTCCCCACTATTCACTAAGAGCATCCACAATACAATGGTGAATAATCAAAACCAGAAACAGAAAAAGCAAGATGTCAATCGAGATCCGTGGTCTCTTTCTCTTTATCTATCTCTCTGTCTCTCTCTCTCCCTCTCTCTCTATATATATAAATTTGTTCCTAGCCGCTGTTTATGAACATATGCTTTTGGTACAGCTTCCGATTAGTTTTATTTTCCGATCTGGAGTTACATCGGAGGTCGTCACCACTGTTACCGAAAAAATTGAGGTTGTGTTGATATAATATATAATTCGAAGCAAATCGAGTTCACCTCTTGAAGCTTGAAGCGATGGCCATTTGTTCCATCACCAGAAGGGCGGTGGAACTGAAAAGCTTAAAGCATTATCCATTTGTGTCATTACCAAAGGGCACATACAATTCATCGCGGCAACAGGATTCACACTTATCGTTCTTCATTCTCACTCTCAAACTCTTTACGTTGCAACAATCACTCCCCCACCGATCTTCTACGTCACAAGTTGGGTGTTGTATTTGGTACTTTCAACACTTTTTTTATGGGTCTATACATCAGTTTGTGACCATCAAGTTGGGTGTTGTATTGGTTCAGATTCATAATCATGTTTGATTGTTGTTGTTCCTTTACTGGTGTTTAGGGTCTCTGCCGATGCTGCTCTCATTGTCATTTCTTCACTCCACTATAAATCAATCAGTTGTGCTAATCCCGAAGGTACCTAGGGTGATTACAACTATGTCTGCGTGTATATTTGTATTTGATGAAAGGTTTATGGTTTAATGATGATGATTATTGGAGTTCTATTTCTACCTTTCTAGGTTTGAATTTAATCAAGTTCTTTCTTTCAATTAGGGTGAAATTTACAAGAACTCTAGTACTTATGAGAGTCTTTAACTGAATGGGAGAAATTTAAGTTTTAATTATCCCTTATACAATCAAGATTGTGATCGGATCTGAAACCAACTAATCCAAAAAATCTCACTATGGAGGATTATGATCGGATGTGGCAATGTAACTCTTAGCTTAATTATGGTTGTGTCAAAAAAAATTGTGCTTGTGTGATTTACCTGTTTTGCTGTGTCGCAATTTGCATTTCAATATCATAGACTCTATTATACATCATTTGTGATTCTTCAACAAGGTTTATGATGCCTTTATACAAGCTTTTTTCTTTCTACTTTTAAAGTTTTTTCGAAATGTTATGTGGACTGTAGGTGCAATTGGAGTAGTTGTATCTCTTGTGTGTGTTCCAACAAAGAACACTTCCATGTTTCTTACACTACTTAGCTTATTAATTATTTTATGGTATATTAGACATTATTCAAGTAGATGGTAAAACGGAAAAACTAATAAAGACTGCACCAATGTTAGGTGTAGTGCAACCAGAAACATCTATTTTGGACGAATTTTGCATTACCGTATATCAATAGTTGAAGTTCATTGGATGAAAAACTAGCTTTAGATGGGACCGTTTCTTTATATGGGACAATATGAATTATTGAAAAGTCTTTCGTTTTTCTTGTAAGTATATTTTTGCCATTTTTTCGGTATTAATCGATTTTTGTTTGAGCTTCCAATTAACCCTTTCAGAAGATAAAAATGTTAATTTATATTGTTCTTCCACCAACTGACATCCTGCTTAATGAATGTGAATAATCAAATCTGTTATGATGCTCTTTTCATGAAATCTATGGTAACTTGGTAAGTCACATTGATCAAAAATTGTAGATCATGTAGGGCCATATCAGTTGCAATTTCAGTTGGGCCATAGTCTTACAAAAGATCTCTTCAAGCACTAAGGATGACCATCTCAGTTGCAATTTCACAAATTGAAGGTATCAAGCTTTTCTTGGTCCTTATGTAGTCCAATGCACAATGTTTGTACAATCATGTATATTTGTTCCCACTTTGCAGTAGTTATGACAACCCCATTTATGGATATCTGGATTGGTCTTTCATAATTGGTTTATTGCATGCTCAATCAGTCATGTACATTGTTGGAGTTGTATTCACATCTGGAGGTCCTGTGTCTTGAATCCAAATTTGGGTTTATCTTTGGTCATTGGTATAATCAGATCAGTCCTATGTAATTGCCTTCATCAGATCAGTTTAATATGGGTTTGGCTTCATCAAGACTGCAACCTGGGTTTTGGTGGTTCTATTCTAATTTGTTTGGGGCTTGATCAGATGAATATGGGTTTGCCTATTCCAAGGAATAATGGTCCCGAGCCTGTTAAATTCAATTTCTTACAAGGAATAATGGTTCTCAATAAACAGTCTGTGTGCACAAAAATGGTTTGGTATTAGGTCACCAAGTTCAGCAATCTACTATTATGGTTCTGCGCCCGTCTTTCAATGTCAAACCATCACAAATTATCTATGTTCTGAGTCCCCTTACAGTTTTTCAGATGGTGTTATTAGTAATGGTCGTTGTCCAAATGGCTTCTCGGATGTCATCTGGAGTCCATGTTTTTCATCTTTGCATTGACAGAGGCCACCTTGATCTATTTGAGACCTAAAATTCATTTCTTTTCTTTTCAAGGTTTTATTGTTGAAATCTCTTTAGTTGGAGGTTGTACAATTTATAGGGTAGTGGATTTGGTTGATGTAGGTTGAGATTAGTTTGTGCCACCGCGGAAGTAATATTTCTACCAATTTAAAACTTGGTGGGCTACATGTTGGGCTTTGAGCCTTTGAGGATATTTTTGAAGAGTTGATTGCGTGATTCTATGAAATTGGGTTCCGAAATGAATCATTTGCATAATAATAAGTTGGTTAAAATTTAAGTTGCTTTTTAAAATTGTTAGTGGCCATAGTTTTAACTTTTAAGCATTTGATGGTTGTTTTTCGTAAACATTTTTTAGGAAATTGTTTTAAAATATTAGTCATGTTATGTACCTGACCAACGGACGGGTATAACACTAGTTATGTGTAGGTTATAGGGAAGGATAAACATTAAACGAGTATCAATTATATAGTCTTCAGGCTCCGCTAAATAAGCTTCATTTTCAGCCTATTTTTTTTGTACAACATCGAAAGACTTACTTTTTCATAACAAATACATGACTTTGTTGTTATGTTATGGCCAACAGGCACTCCCTTATAACCTAAGCAATAACATTGATGATAGTCGTAACCCCTTTCAACGAATATATCGTGACTGTTATTGTTATTCTCCGTAGAACCTTCTAATCCTCATCTATGTTCTTAGGTCTTTACTTACTATACATGTTTTCACATCAAACAAAGATATGGTATTTTATTAAGCTATTGGCAAAACACATATATACCTATCAAGAAGTGATAGTAGCATAACCATAGCAAGTTTCTTCTTGTCTTGAGCCAACGACATGCCAGCTTCTTTCATCTTCGTAACAAGTTCTTCAAATGATGTCAAATGATTCTTGATGGTGTTTCCTTCTTACATCCTTAACATTAAACATGACCACATCAGAATCAACCTATTCGTCAAACATTTTTTCGAAGACTGCTCCAGATCCCCATTGGGATTTTTGAAACTACTTCTGATATCACATTCACATGCTCTTTTAAAACCATTTGCAAATGCTCATTCCTTCAGCTCAAGAATAGACAAACTAAAATCTAGTTGATCTGGTGCATAAACATCTACACATGAACTCCATTCTTCCTAAATACAAACTATTACCAAAATACCTACTCCAAATATATTATACGAGCCTTTCTCAGAAGTAATCATACAAAGGATTTGTTGAACACCTACTAAGTGAGGCTAAAATGTACTACTCCAAATCTAGTTCAACAAGCTATAATAACAGTTGTACGAGTAGTAATTGCCAATAAACACAATTGATTCTGAACTACCAAACAGTGCAGGTGAAATCCGAATGCAGTATAACCCAACATAATAAATACGGAAAACAAAAACTAAATAAGTGTTATCCGTCAAGGATGTATCAATCCACAAACATGGGCGGAGCCACATGAAAACAAGGGGGTGCATCTACTCCCCCTGGATATTTGACAACTTTTTATATATATAATATAGTAATAGTACCTATCATTTGTGTAGTATACCTATTTGCTATATAGAACTATTGCTTATCCTCATGGTGATCCAACTACGCTATGTCAGAATATACTATCCATTATCTTGATGATGTAACTCCTAAATCCTAATCACTATTTTATCCCCAAATTAAATAACACAAAATACTTTTAAAGGTTTTCACGGTAAGAAGCTCATGAAGTAAGAAAAATATTTTTGTATTTTACTTAGAGTTATATAATTATGTATATTTTATTTTATTTTAAAAGTAAAAGGACCAAAATACCCTTGATTTAACGGAGTTAAGGTTAATGGCGTTAGGACAAGGGACCCAATCCATAACAAAAGTGAAAACACAGTGACTATACATTTAATTATTTTTTTTGAGGGCCCAATCCAAAATTTAATATAACCATTGGGACGAAATTTGTAATTTACTCAAAAAAGTGACATCAAAATTTTATATGATATTTTAAAGATTAACCATGCTTGTCGATATCACTTACCTTACTGATTAAGTATGAGAAGGACCAAAAATATTATCTTGTAAAATGCATGAAAAGGACACTGAGTTTTACCAATAAGTGAGGGAAACGTCTTTTACCCAGTAAATGCTTACCAGGTTTAAGACGCTTACCAACAGTTCATTTTGATGGTCATAAATGTTCTACAGTAAGGTAGGTGAAGGTTTACAAGGTAAAAGTTTACGAAACAACCCTTAAGGGTTCCTATGATCCTGTAGTTTCATAAAACTGTATCACATTAAATTAATATTTTATAAAATAAAAAAATTAATTGGGTCAAGATACAAGGTTAGAACCCAAATAGATGGCAAATCCCCCCGTGGACTGACGATCATCTAGACACCTAGCCCAATCAGCATTGGAGAAGGCTTGGAGAGATAAAGTAGCATCAAGGAAGGCTTGGAAGGATAAAGTAGATGTTTGAAGAATGAGTAAGCCACAGTCAGCAGTGCCCTGAAGGTAGCATACAATCCGTTGACTGTAGACCAATGGAATTCACTTCTACTCAGTAGAGGATTGAGAAAGTGTGCGTTGTTTGCGAGAGGTCCAAGATACAAGGTTATAACCCAAATAGATGGCAAATCCCTTCGTGGACCGACGATCATATAAACACCCAACCCAATCAGCATTGGAGAAGGTTTGGAGAGATAAAGTAGCATCAGAGAAGGCTTTGAAAGATAAAGTAGATTCTTGAAGAATGAGTAAGCCACAGTCAACAGTGCCCTAAAGGTAGCGTACAATCCGTTTGACCGCAGACCAATGGAATTCACTAGGAACATGCATGAACTAACACACTTTATTAACCGCAAAAGCGATAGCCGGTTGAGAAAGAGTAGCACAACGACCTGTCTATATTTAACTGGGTCAGAAATGGCAGGACTGTTACCTAAAGATAGCGAACTGGACGATGTCATGGGGGAATTCATGGGCTTAGTGTCTGAGAGGCTTGCTCATTGTAAGGGCTCCAAAATGTACCTTTTTTGAGAAAGGATGATGTCTGATCCTTTATAACACCCTAAAATGTAGAGTAAATTTAAAATTTGAAAATTCGGCGATATGACGTCTATAACTGGAGTAAACCACCCAAACGGGTAAATGTAATATCACGTTTACAAAACCAGTAGAAGAATATAAAAATCGACAACAAACTAATCTAAAGAAGTTACATCTAGATTATATTGGTTGTCAACCCAAATTCCCAAAAGTACTATAATCTTTGCATGCCATGACTCCAAAATTATTTATCATCCCAAAAATGCCTCAATCACCCACGCTCATCCCTCAAACCTTGGGCGAACCACCGCTAAGGGAACCTGTATATATGTCATTTGAGAAAAAGTGTTAGGCTTAACACCTAATGAGAACATACCGTTTATATCAATAATATAGGAATGATTTAAATGAAACAAAGAGTAATCTTTCAAAGAGTTGAGTTTATAAATTGTAACAACAACCACATAACGACCTTTCAGTCAAAAACACATCTTGCGATGACGGAGGAGACCCGGTTTCCAAGGATCGTGGTGGAACACAAAAGTAAGCCACTTTCCGATTTATTGAGCTCACCATACTAGGATCAAGACCACGAAATCGCCGGCTCGTACACGAGACCCGGTTTCCAAGGATCATGGCGAAACACAAAAGTAAGCCACTTTCTGAGTTATTGAGCTCACCTAGGATCAAGACCACGAACTCGTCGGCTCGTACTCAGATGTGGGGGAGGGCACCCAATTATCATAATCATACTCATTCGCTAGGATTTACATTTACGACCCATGACTAGTATCCGGTCCCACATAACCGTACCAAGTTGCCTTCCGAGGGCCCGATGTCTCAACTAGCTACAAAAGGGGAATTAACCCAAAACGTAAGTCGACTCTATACCTATGGATCCATTAGTAATAGGCTAGACTTGTCACAATTACATTTGTGACCAACTATAATCAAACATATAGTTTTAACCCAAGCTTGACCATTAAATATGTCTCTTGATTGATCTTTACCTTTTTAAAGTCATTTACTTCCATAACGAAGATTTCCATATAACCATTCTTCAAAACCCACATTTAATATGTAACTTCTCAAAGAAGGTAAATAGTGCAAATATACTCAAAATGAATATTTCGATTTCCCAAATGCATTTATGAACTTAAACCATTTGTTGTAGCACATACTATGAAACCCCTTTATTATTTCACAAAATGGTATGAAACCCTAAAAATCTCCAAAATGCTAGGTCAAAATCATTTTAAACAAATATATTAAATCAAGGAGATGATTGAGAGTCTAAAATCATGAGTTTGACATGTATAAGGTTTTAAAGAGTTAGAATGTACTCACAATATAGGTTTTATCAAAACCCTAGCAAAACCCTAGAATGGAGGAAATGATTCTAGTACTTGAAGATGGAGATTCCTCACAAAGAATGCTTATGACCACCTAACCAACAATCATAAATGCATTATGAGTGAGGTTGTTAGGAGAGTTAATGAAGAGAGATGATGGAGGGTTGAATCTTACCAAAACACTGCAGAGGAAATGACCTAGCAACTCTCCAAAATCAAATTTAATGGTTAAGAAAACGAGTTATCCAATTTATACCGCAGATCACCGCTGGAGACCTTGACTCGGCGATAGTGCAATTGTCACTATCGCGGGGCATAATCACCCAAGAGGTACCGCGGCGCACCCCATTGGCGCGAGAATGACACGGCGATAGTGTCATTTTTCATAATCGCGGGCATACTCGCCGGATTTGTACTAAGACCGAACCCACTTCGGTGACTATGACCACGGCGATAATGCCCATGGCGATAATTCCCATGGCAAGGTCGCCCAACATTTCCGAACTTCAAAATTTAGGATTTTCTCACGCGAAAAGGATTTCTTGCGAGGTATAAGATCCAAGGTAGACATATTAATAATAATACAATCCAAATTAAGTAAGATTAGAAGACTTACGATAGACTCTTCAATCATTGAAAATTCAAGGTGTTACAATCCTCCCAACTTGAGAACAATTTCTTCCTCGAAATCCAAGCTACACGAAAAGATGAGGATATATCCACTTCAAGTCCTCCTCGGCTTCCCACGTCACATTGGCACCACTGTGGTGCTTCCACTACACCTTGACCATCGTGACTTCCTTGTGGCGAAGTTTCTTTGTCTTCCATTCCAAAATGGCTTTGGGTTCCTCTACACAATGGTTACTCTCGTCCACTCTTATCTCCGAGAGGGGAATGGCGTTCTCCTCCTCCGCCAAGCACTTCTGAAGATAACAAATGTGAAACGTGTTGTGGATCCCGCTCATTTTCGGTGGAAGTTCCAATTGGTAGGCTTGCAAACCTACACGTTTAAGCACCGTGAATGGTCCAAGGAAACGGGGAATCAACTTCCCGCTCTTTTCGAACCGGATAATGCCTTTCCAAGGTGACACCTTAAGAATCACACGGTCACCCACCTGAAACTCCATCAGTCGCCTCTTCGTGTCGGCATAGCTCTTTTTCCGATCTTGAGCTTCTTTTAACCGTTCCTAAATGCTCTTCACTTTATCGGCTGTTTCTTGCACAATTTCGGGTCCGAAGAATTGCTTCTCTCCCGCTTCAAGCCAGCACATGGGGGTTCTGTACTTACGCCCGTACAAGGCCTCAAACGGTGCCGTCCCAATGCTCAAGTGGTAGCTATTATTATAAGCGAACTCCACCAAAGGTAGGTAAGAGTCCCAACTACCCCCAAAGTCGATAACGCAAGACCTTAGCATGTCTTCTAACGTTTGGATCGTCCTCTCACTTTGGCCATCAGTTTGTGGGTGGTATGTTGTACTCAACTTTACTCTTGTACCAAGTTCTTTCTACAAGCCGCCCCAAAATTCGAAGTGAACCGGCTATCACGATCTGACACTATTGACAAGGGCACTCCATGCCTCGGAACCACTTCATCGATGTAAAGCTTTACCAACTTGTCCATCGGTAGTGTCTCGCTGATAAGGTTAATTTATTAACCCTATTTGTATCACTTTTCCTATGCTTAAATGCCTTTTTCTAGAATATCATCGAGTCTTTTACTTACTTTTTACTTATTTAGAGTAGTTTGTGTGTAAGCCTCGCTGAATAGAAATCACTGAAAATCAGGGATTAATTGTGTCATTTACAATCTTTTGACCATTACAGGTTTGAGTCGCTGATAAGGTTGAGTCGTTGAGGCTTGCTGATGATAGTTGAAGAAGTTGTTGAGGCCAAACTGATTTCTGATCGTTGACAGTTTCTGAAGACCGCTGATGCCATGATCGCTGACGATCTTGAAGACTTGTTTTGATGAACATTTCTTTTGTTGGGCCAGTGTTTGGGCCGTATTATTTAAGAAAATTATTCTTAGTGTTTTTAATCATCTGTTTGGTTAAGGGCTTTTTGTTTTGGGTATTTCGGCCCATGGCCCAGTTTGGTTATTATAAATAGGTACTTAGGACTGTTAGAAAAATACACCTCAAACCCTCACCTTCGTTCCATTTTTGGAAAGGGTGTAGGTTTTATCTTTCCTGCCATTCTTAGATTAAGTACTCTTCAAGGCTTTCGGCTAATTCACTTGGCCGAAAGATTCTCAGTTTTTAATCGTAGCAAGTAATTGAAAGTTCAGTTGTTTATTTTACAAGCTCTTCATATTTTGATTTCTTACCAATATCTTTTAGCTACTCGATTATTTGTGATTAAGTGTGGATCGAAAAATCCATTTCCTAATCCGAAGCAAACAATTGAATATTATAAAATGAATTCTACAGTTTACAAGTCTTTTACTTTAATTCTGTTTCTTGACATGCAAGTTTCCCTTCCCCTCGTATTTTCTTTTTAGTCCTTTAAATTCTCGTCGTTACATTTACGTAATTTAATTTTCTGCACTTGACTTTTACGCACTTTCTTTACTTTCTACAATTTAAATCTTCTGTAATTTACTTTTTCGTATTACTTTATTTGCACTTCAAGCTACAATTACTTGTTTCTCAAGAAAGCTAATAACTTGCTTAGCAAGTTTCCACTCTTGAAGTTTAATGCTTTTTCCTTTTACGCATTTTCCATCTCCATTATTTAGTTTAAAAGTCTTTTCATCATTTATAAAAAGAAACCAAACTATGTCAGTCTGACAACCTGAGCTTGGGGTGTGAAGTTAAGTTGAGAATTGAACCAGTAACAACGTAAAAAGGTATATTTATATAGTCTTATTGTCATTTAAATCAATTTATAAATATTACATTGAAGATTAGATTTAATCAAATGACAACTGGTTATCTGTATGAAAATGTGTTGATCTTTCAGAGATCACTTAAATATTTATCACCTGAGATGACAAAAGTTTGCTATACTATCTTTTTACTAAATTACTTGTTTTTACCTCAACAACACTTTACACTCTTTGCTTCTTCTTTTTTTATAATTGATTTTCTCAGTAGTTATTAATCAAAAAACCCAACAAAATATGTCATTCGTTCGCCATTTGAAACCAGCTTTTAAAGACTAGACTTTTGAGAAATCGTTGGAAACCTCTCCCTGTGGGATCGATAACCGGTACTTGTACCGTTATTACTTGTTTGAAAATGACAGTAGATCAAGATGTATACTTGCGTTGAGATCTATTTGCATGCTCAGACTAGGGTTGCATAAACTCTATCAATACTCGCGCAAGGCCAAGAAGTGAGCACTCTTGGTCAACCGATCAACTATTACCCATATGGTATTGTGACCTCGCAATGTTTTAGGTAGCTTAGTCACGAAGTCCATGGTAATATGTTCCCATTTCCATTCGGGGGTCTCTAGGTATTGGAGACACCCATACGGTCGTTGGTGCTCGGCCTTCACTTGTAAGCACGTCACACAACGCTCCACGTAACGTGCCACATCAAGTTTCATCACCGGCCACCAATAATGTAGCTTCAAGTCTCTATACATCTTTGTACTCCCCGAATGAATGGAATACTTAGACTTATGGGCATCTTCAAGAAGAAGCTCCTGATTGCCTCCGACTTTGGGCACCCAAACACAACTGTTGAACAATTTCACTCCACGACTATCTTCCTTCAAGAGTAAACGATGTTTCACCATAACCTCTTCCTTGAGATTCTCCTCCAACAAGGCCTCTACTTGAGACGCATTGATTCTCTCAATAAGGCTCAACACTAGCTCGATTCTCGAAAGGGTATCCCAAATGCTTCCGCTATAGTCTTTCTGACTCAACGCATCGGCCGCCACGTTTGCCTTAACGAGGTGGTAAAGCAACTCGCAATCATAATCTTTGAGTAACTTGAGTCACCGCCTTTGCCTCATGTTCAACTCCTTTTGATCAAAGACGTATTACAAACTCTTATGATCCGTGTAGAGCGTACATTTCGTGCCATAGAGGTAATGTCGCCAAAGCTTCAATGCGAACACCACCGCCGCCAACTCCAAATCATGGGTAGGATAACTTTTCTCATGAACCTTGAGTTGTCTTGATGCGTAAGCGATTACCTTGCCCCTCTGCATCAAAACGTAACCCAATCCCATCTTTGAAGCGTCGCTATATATCACGAAGTCTTCCGACCCTTCAGGTAGAGATAGAATCAGGGCTTCGCACAACTTATTTTGTAAAGTCCGGAATGCCTTTTCTTGCGATTCGGCCCAAACAAACTTCACGTTCTTCTGGGTTATAGCGGTTAAAGAAGAGGCTATCTTGGAGAAGTCTTGAATAAATCTTCGGTAATAACCCGCTAAACCCAAGAACCTTCGCATCTTGGATGGACTTTTGGGAGGTTCCCAATTCGTCATTGCTTCAATTTTGTAGGGGTCCACCTTTACTCCTTCTCGAGTGACAACGTGACCCAAGAATTGAACCTCTTCAAGCCAAAAGTTGCACTTGAAGAATTTGGCATACAATCTTTCCCTTCTCAACACTTCAAGAACTTCCCGTAAGTGTTGTTCATGTCCCGCCTCGTTTTTGGAATATACGAGTATGTCATCAATGACCGACTTGTCGAGGAATGGTCGACACACTCTATTCATCAAATCCATGAACACCGTCGGTGCATTAGTTAGGTCGACCGGCATCACAAGGAATTTGTAATGGCCGTAACGTGTCCTAAAAGTCGTCTTCAGGATGTCTTCTTCTCTAACCTTCACTTGATGATATCCTGGGCGCAAATCAATCTTTGAGAAACAAGTCGTTCCTTGAAGTTAATCGAACAGGTCGTCGATCCTCGGGAGTGGGTACTTGTTCTTCACCGTTGCCTTATTCGGTTCATGGTAATCGATACACATTCTCATTGTATCGTCCTTCTTCTTGACAAACAAGACCGGAGTTCCCCAAGGTGAAGAGCTCGGTCTTATAAAACCTTTCTCCAGAAGCTCTTGGAGTTGAGCCATCATTTCTTGCATTTTGAATGGCGCCAACCGGTAAGGGGCTCGAGCAATCGGAGTCGCTCCCAATATAAGGTCAATTCGAAACTCTACTTGATGATCGGGTGGTAAACCGGGCAAGTCGTATGGGAAAACGTCGGGGAATTCACATACCACCTTCACATCCTCAAGTTTTTTCTTCTCAAGCTTGGCATCGATCACGTATGCTAGGAAGGACGAACATCCCTTTACTAAGCATTTCCGTGCCTTTGCCATGGTGATAATGGATACATCACCCTTCATCCTTTCGCCATAGATCACCACCATCTCATCACTCGAAACAGGTAGTCAGATGAATTTCTTGGAGCACAAAATCTCGACTTGGTTCTCCGCTAGTCAATCTACACCGACTACCACATTGAATCTGCCAATAACCATAGGCATTTGGTTTATCAAGAATCTCTTCCCTTCAATATCAAGCGTGCAATCCTTCAGGACATCGTGGATTACTATTTGACTATCGTTTTTCTACCACTAGAGCCTCTTCTAAACTACTAGTGGGCATGGCAAGTGTATGGCAGAAAGCATCAGATACAAAAGAGAAACTGGCACCCAAGTCAAATAACACACGTGCAGGTACGGAGTTTAGGAGAAACGTACCCGATACCACGTCGGTGGATGCCTTGGCCTCATCGCCCGTCATCTGAAAAGCTCATCCCGTAACCCTAGGAGGGTTATCCTTCTTCTCCGGGGTACTCCCCGTCTTCCATTTCGGACGATCCTTCTGGAAATGTCTCGGCATCTTGCATTCAAAGCAGACGATTCCCTTAACTAGGCAATCTCTGGTAGCATGATCAGACTTCCCACACTTCGAACAAGAGGTGGGGTTGGAATTACAGTTGCCGTGGTGCTTGCTTCGGCATTTTGGGCACCACCGCGCCTATCAGCGGTTGTCAAAGCTTCTTCCACCGTTGAAGGGTATCGGCCTCTTGAGAGGCCCGGGGTTGCTTTCCCACCTCCTCTTGTCTCCTACCACCATTGCTTTCTCAACCTTGTCTCTAGCGTAGACGTCTTCCATGATCTGTGCCTCTTCTATTGTCTCACGTAGATTGGAGGCTTTAGAATTGCGGACCATAAACTTCATGTACGCAGGTAGGCCTTTGAGATAGGCCTTTATCTTCTCTTTCTCAGTCGGGGCCACATGCCCCCCAAGATCCAACTTCTCCACAAATTGACGGGTGGACTCTCTCACCGTCAAGCTTCCTTTCTTGAGAGCCCGAAATTCTTCTTCGATGCGGTCCATGGCCCTCTCATTGCAATACTCCTCGAAAACTTTCTTCTTGAACTCGACCCAAGATAGTTGAGCCAAAATATTAGAGGAGAGAGTGGACTTGGTGGCATTCCACCAGGTGAGTTCCGGGCCCCTAAGCATTTGAGAACCAAACCTCACTTTATGACCTTCCTCACACTCAGACGAATCAAAGGCCTGCTCGATCTCTTGTATCCAATTCATGCAAGCAACTGTACTGTCAGAAACGGAGAACTCCGGTGGTTTACTGCACAAGAAGGACTTGTACGAGCAAGCCCTCTTGCCTTGCCTCGCATCAACCGTCACTGACTCCTCAGTTGGGTTCACATGACTTGTACCCCCGGATCCGACCACCACCACATTTTCCGCAACCTTTTCATTTCTACGATTGCTCACACCGTAGTCCTCAATCACCTTTAGGAGGAACTCTTGCTGCTTGGCCATAGCTTCGTTCATCACTAGCATTAGATTGGCCATCATCTCAGATTGGGAAGTTACCTCCTGAATGACTGGGTTGGACGAAGCCAGATCGACCCTTGGTATAACCTCAGGCCCTCCGCCCAACAATGGTGGTATAGGTGGACGAACAGTGGCTTCAAACCTATCTGGTTGATCAACCGTTGATGCGGTCTCCTCGCCACCTTCCACACGCGTACGCGGTCTACCACACGTACTAACCATTCTTGATCTGCCACACAAACAACAAGGAATAGGAGTGAGAGAGAGGTTAACAGAATTAAGCATGAAGGGAACGTACTACTACATTCATCAATTGTCACAACGACAGTAGACGAAGCACACTCACGTAAAACATCTTCATAATAACGTTAGCTAAGTGAAATTATGAACATATGATACGTAAGAATTCTCGTTACCGTCACCACAACGCTTAATTAACGTAATTTCCGTCGACTCTAAGACTGACCCATCTTAGTAACTCTACCCAATCTCACCAATCATAACTTAATGTCTCAGCTTAAGTCAAGACATCTTACATTCATGCCTAGTTCACTAAAACTAGAGCTCTGATACCAACTTATAACACCCTAAAATGTAGAGTAAATTTAAAATTTGAAAATTTGGCAATATTACGTCTATAACTGGAGTAAACCACCCAAATGGGTAAATGTAATATTGCGTTTACAAAACTTGTAGAAGAATATAAAAATCGACAACAAAGTAATCTAAACAAGTTACATCTAAATTATATTGGTTGTCAACCCAAATTCCCAAAAGTACTATAATCTTTTGCACGCCATGACTCCAAAATTATCTATCATCCCAAAAATGCCTCAATCACCCACGTTCAACCCTCAAACCTTGGGCGAACCACCGCTAAGGGAACATGTATACATGTCATTTGAGAAAAAGTGTTTGGCTTAACGCCTAATGAGAACATACCGTTTATATCAATAATATAGAAATGATTTAAATGAAACAATGGGTAATCTTTCAAAGAGTTGGGTTTATAAATTGTAACAACAACCACATAACGACCTTTTAGTCCAAAATAGATCTTGCGATGACGGTGGAGCCCCGGTTTCCAAGGATTGTGGGGGAACACAAAAGTAAGCCACTTCCGAGTTATTGAGCTCATCATACTAGGATCAAGGCCACGAACTCGTTGTCTCGTACTCAGATGTGGGGGAGGGCACCCAATGATCCTAATCATACTCATTCGCTAGGATTTACATTTATGACCCATGGCTAGTATCCGGTCCCACATAACCGTACCAAGTTGCCTTCTGAGGGCCTGATGTCTCAACTAACTACAAAAGGGGAATTAACCCTAAACTTAAGTCGGCTCTATACCTATGGATCCATTAGTAATAGGCTAGACTTGTCACAATTACATTTGTGACCAACAATTATCAAACATATAGTTTTAACCCAAGCATGACCAAAAAATATGTTTCTTGATTGATCTTTACCTTTTTAAAGTCATTTACTTCTATAACGAAGATTTCCAAATAACCATTCTTCAAAACCCACATTTAATATGTAATTTCTCAAAGAAGGTAAATAGTACAAATATACTCAAAATATGTAACATCATAAGCCAACCGTACCAGATATTGTCCGCTTTGTCCACACACCTGGACTTACGGTTTTAAAACGCGTCTAGTAGAGGAGGTATTCAGTCCCTTATAAGGCAACTTTTGTTCTCATTCCCAACCAATGTGGGATCTTACAATCCACCCCCCTTGGGAGACCAACGTCCTCGCTGGCACACTAGTCCGACTCCCGGATCTGATACCATTTGTAACATCCCAGGCCAACCGTACCAGATATTGTCCACTTTGTCCACACACCTGGACTTACGGTTTTAAAACGCGTCTAGTAGCGGAGGTATCCAATCCCTTATAAGGCAACTTTTGTTCCCATTCCCAACCAATGTGGGATCTTACAAAATGAATATTTCAATTTCCGAAAATGCATTTATGAACTTAAACCATCTGTTGTAGCACATACTATGAAACCCCTTTATTATTTCACAAAATGGTATGAAACCCTAAAAATCTCCAAAATGTTATTTTAGGTCAAAATCATTTTAAACAAGTATATTAAATCAAGGAGATGATTGAGAGTCTAAAATCATGAGTTTGACATGTATAAGGTTTTAAATAATTAGAATGTACTCAGAATATGGGTTTCATCAAAACCCTAGCAAAACCCTAGAATGGAGGAGATGATAATAGTACTTGAAGATTGAGATTCCTCATAAAGAATGCTTATGACCACCTAACCAACAATCATAAATGCATTATGAGTGAGGTTGTTAGGAGAGTTAATGAAGAGAGATGATGGAGGGTTAGATCTTAGCAAAATATTGTATAGAAAACGACCTAGCAACTCTCCAAAATCAGATTTAATGGTTAAGAAAATGAGCTTTCCAATTTATACCCTAGATCACCGTTGTCGACCTTGACTCGGAGATAGTGACATTGTCAGTATCGCGGGGCATAATCGCCCGAGAGGTACCGCAACTCACCACCTTGACGAGAGAATGACACGGCGATGGTGTCGTTTTTCATAATCACGGGGCATACTCGTTGGATCTGTACCGAGACCGAACCCACTTCAGAGACTATGACCACGACGACAATGTCCTGGCAAGGTCGTCGGGCACTGTGGCCCAACCTTTCCAAACTACAAAATTTGGGATTTTCTCACCCGAAAAGGATTTTTCGCGACGTATAAGATCCAAGGTATACATAATAAGAATGCAATCCAAATTAAGGAAGATTAGAAGACTTAAGATAGACTCTTCAATCACTGAAAATTCAAGGTGTTACATCCTTGAGGGACGATTTCAATACCCAAGAAGTAGTTTAAAGGGCCTAGATCCTTTATCGCAAAAGTTGAGCCTAGTTGGTGAACGACGACATCAATGGTAGTAGGATTGTTTCCCGTGATTATGATGTCGTCAACATACACTATGATGTATAAAATAGTACCATCATGACTGAAAATAAACAGTAAAAGGATCAATATTGGAGCCTACAAAGCCAAGGGTTTTAAGAGCCTTGGAAAGTTGGTGAAACCAAGCCTGTGGCCTATTTGAGACCGTAAATGGACTTGTGGAGTAGAAAAACATGATCTGATTGTTACGGGTCAGTGAAGCATGGAGGTTGATTCATATAGACTGTTTCAGTAAGGTGGCCATGAAGAAAGGCATTATGAACATCATGTTCTTCGAGCGACCATTTTTAGAAATTGCAAGCGATAAAACAACCCTGATGGTAGTTGTCTTGACAACACGACTGAAGGTTTCGTGAAAATCAATGCCATGTTGTTTCTGAAAACCTTTTGCTACGAGTCTCGCTTTGTAACGAGCGATGGCACATGTCTTGTCACGTTTTATCTTGTAAAACCACTTACAATCAACAACATTAGTATTAGGAACACGAGAAACTAGAGACCACATGGCATTTCTAACAAGAGCGGAGTATTCCTCGGCCATAGATTGACGCCACTCAGAAGATTTATTGGCAATGGTAAACGAGAGTGGTTCAATATGTGTAGTAGAAGTGGTGGCATGATTAGTTGGGGGATTGAAGGGAACCGTTGTTTGGGGTTGGGTCGGAGGTTAGAAAGACATTATCTAGGAGGAAGAAGCGGAGGCGGTGGTGTAGATGAGGAAGTGGATAATAATGGAGATGAGCCACTTGTATCTGGATCAGGGTGAGGAAGTAGGTTCAGGAGAGGACCTAGAGGTAGGCGAGACAATGGATGGTGAATTGGGCGGATCAGGTATTATAGGAGATGGAAACAGGTCGAGTGTTGTCGGGCACCACGTAAGGTGATACCAAGGAGGTATAGGGACATGATGATGTTGGTGAGGAAGTGAGGACAGGAAGAATAGTAAAGAGGAAGTGGTCATCATTAAAGCGAACATGAGGAGAAATGTATAAGCGCTCGGTGGACAGGTTAAGGCAAAGATAGCCATGATGAAAGGGACTATAGCCTAGAAAGATGCAAGGGGCCGACTGAAAGTCCATTTTATGATGGTTGTACTATCGAAGCTGAGGAAATCATTGACAATGAAGACTCAAAGAAAGGAGTAATCGGGAGATCAGTTGATAAAAAGTTCGAACAATGATTTTTTTGTTGAGATTCACGAAGGCATGCGATTGATTAGGTATACAATTGTATCTATGGCGTAATGCCAGAAACGTTGAGGTACACTGGATTGAGAAAGAAAAACGAGACCAGTTTCAACGACATGTTGATTGCATCGTTGTACAAAACTGGTTTGCTCACTAGTGTGAAGACATGAATGGCGATGAACAATCCCAAGGGATGAGAAGAAGAAAATTAGATTTTGGAATTCACCACCCCAGTCAGGTTGAACGTTTTTTTACCTTCGTAGTGAATTGTCTTTCGACCATGGTAAGAAAACCTTTGAAGGTGTTGTAGACATTTGATTTTTAAGCCAAATGATAAACCCACATATAACGAGAATGATGATCAACACATAGCATAAAGTAACAATGACAAGGTAATTGGGGTTGTCTGTTGGATCGGTGGTAGTCTTTAGATCGGAGGTGGTTGTGATTGATGGTAGATGTTTGGATGGATAAGGTATTGATCCATCGATGTATCCGAATAGATTATTTGTGACAAGAAAAGGTTGAATCGTTGTTTTACAATAGCCATAGTTTGTAGGAGTCAAGGTAAAAGAAAACATGTGTGAATTGTCAGATTGTTTCTCCGTTGTTGTTAAAGAGGACATTAGAGCCATGATGTAAAGAAAGAGAAGGCAGAAAAGAGGGCAGAATTCTTGAATCTGAAAATTAGGGTTCCGACGACGACGACTCTGATACTAAGTTAAACCAAGAAGGTTTTTGTATTGATCTGTACGACACTAATTACAATAGGTCTCTATATATAGAGATACTAATTACATAGAAAGACTCTCTACATTATACTAATTACACTTAAGTCCATTCAGTCTAATGGGAGGGGAAGGGGAGGGTAAGGTAAGGTAAGGAATGAAAATAAATAATGGTGTTTAATGGATTATTAGTTGAAAGTGGGTAATCATCCATACCTTAGTAAATTGGGTGGAACGACTTTTCATTCCCCAACATTGTAATTTCTTATTTAGTGTCGGACCCAGGATGTTTGTTGGGCGAGAGCACTTTTATCGTGGATTATGGAAGGCAAAATGGGTCTGGCCCGGACCGAGACCGGCGGAGGACCGGGACCGGCTCGACGTAGCACCGTTTGAGACCAGTAATGACGATCTTCGGTTACAAACTTGGTTTTTAATGAATAGAATCTTGCAATTTAAGCCATAAAACATAATGGTTGTCGTGAGTAATAACATTAAATGTATGTCGTTGGTTCATTGGTTGTGTGTCGTATGTCGGAAGTAACTTACTATTGTCGTCAGTAATAACGATAGTTGGTCTTTTGGTCATTGGTCGTCAGTACCCGCTTATCGAATATGTGTGGTCATAAGATTTTTACGTCGATCGTGACTTTGATATTTTTTTACCAAAACAGATGCTCTGTAACAATTCATTTTGTTGATTCTGTACTTAAGTATTTGAGAATTACATTTTCAAATTAAATCTAAAAATTTGGTTTGCATCAATCTGGATTTCTTAATTCGTCAGATATACAGAACGATCTGACTTGTATCCAAACTATGATTTCATCTATTTTAATCATAAGTACTTACTAAATTTTGTTGTGATGTTTTATGAAATTTATTTAGGGTTGATTTAATTTTGTTGGTATAGAGTAGTGATGGCCAAAAACCGGGCTCGGGCCGGGCTAAAACGGGCTTCGGGCCCAAACATTGATTTTAAAAACCGGGTCAATCGGGCTTCAGGCCGGGCCGGGCTTCACCCAAAAATGTTCGGCCCGTTTAAGGTGGGAATAAACCGGTTATATAAAAACCGGGCCGGGCCGTGATCGGGCCAATGATTTTCTCGTATTTTTTTAAAATAATTTCTTTATATAATGGATCACTAAAATACACTTTAAAAATACGTTTTATTTATAATAAATCACTAAAATACACTTTAAAAATACGTTTTATATATAATTTTAAGTTACAAACTTACAATACAAGTATTTATAGGGGTTTGGGGGGGTAAAAAATACAAAAAACGTATATAAACGGTAACATAGCGTCTTTTTTTTTTAAAGTATGAATCGGGCCGGGCCGGGCCAAAAACCGGGCCGTGAACCGGGCTCGGGCCAAGCCGGGCCGGGACGCCAAAAACTCTAAAAACATGAACCGGTCCATGATTTCGGGCTTCAAACCGGTTTGGCATCGGGCCGGGCCGGGCCGGGCCTGGTTTTGAGGCGGTACGGGCTCGGTTAACTGGTCGAGCTGGGCCGAGATGGCCATCACTAGTATAGAGTGAGAACCAACGAAAAAAGCTTTTGTTTGATGAAGTTTTTTATTATGATTGATGAAGTTTTTTTTATTTTAAAATTTGTTTAAATTGATAATATTTATTGTTTAAAATCAATCTCTCAACACATTTACCAAACAATTATGTTGAACGGTGCTTAATATACAATGAGGGGTAAAATGGTCATTTCTGACATTCAAACCGATTATTCGGCACAATAAACAAACAACAAGATATATCGATATATACAGACAAATTATTCCACACAAACATATTTATACACACAGGACTTAATGGAAAACCAACCAAACAGTCTCTAAGTTAAACGAACGAATACGAACAATTATCCATTCGCTCCATTCACAACCTTAATTATCGATGCTCAAAAGTAAAATAACAATAATTGAAAATGGTCTAACTTTTCATTTTTATACATTTCAATACTTTTTCACTGTATACAAATACAGACCTATATATACTTCGATAACTAACTCAAAAAAGAAACATTGCACTTCGAAAACTTTTACAATTTGTCACATTTTCACAACCTCTTGAAATACATTTATTTGTTTTGGAACTCCAGCTTATGATCATGACATCCAGCTTATGAGCCAGTGCTAGCACAACCTTTGAAGTTTATCACTTTTCTACACTTTTATGTATATATTTAAATTTTTATTTAATGGTGCCGTTTCTTTTTTAAGAGGTCTAAAGTCTGAAGTCTTATTTTAGTTATGAATAATAAGAGGTGGTGTGTAAAAAGGTTTGAACGATTCAGACTTAAGAGTCATTAAGAGGTTTATTTCAAAAAACAAACAACCCCCCAGTGTCATCTGTTATCATGTTAAATATTGATTTTTTATTAAGACCTGCAAAATTTTAGCATCCAATTTTACTTGCGCTTGGGCACGTATAGCCCATCTTGTGACCTAAGTGAAGACCTATATAGTATCTTTCAAAATCAAAAACGACTATTTAATTTTAGAATTTTGCCGATCAAAAACAAAAACGACTCTTTAATATTCTTCTCACTGTCATTTTAGACTTTTTTGTTGTTTTAATTTACAAGATTTTTAATATGATATGAAATTTTATATTTTATTTTGTTTATTACTGATTTAAGACGATCTATAGTTTTAGTATGGATGTAACAGGGCCTCCAAAAAGATTGAGACGACCATGATATTCCAAGCCTGGTCTCTTTTCATCTGATCCTATTTTGTCCCAAGAGCCATTCTTGCATCTCTACCTTCTAGGTACAAAGAGTCAAATAATTCAAAATCTGGTTGGGGGTAAGTAATGAGAATGAAAATAAATAATGGTGCTTGGTTCAATATACTGCAATGAATGATTAAATGATTAATTAAAAGTGAATAATCATCCATATCTTGGTAAATTGGAGGGAATGAATTGTCATTCTTTACTATACTCGTTCCCATTTCCATTTCCATTTCCTCCAAACGTACCAAACGCCTCGGAATCACTCCGAAGTGAATCGGAATGCTTAAAAGCCTAGACGGCCGATAAAAGGCCCTTACTACCACTTGATGCTTAAGCAAACAATTAAAGGTTTTTAGAACTCTGATATTGGCCTATACGGTATGCGAAATGGAACTCGTTTCCGAATACCGTAAAAAGTACAAGTTGGTTTCTGTTGGGTAGACAATGGATTTCCTTAAATAATCACCATGAGGTGTTCAGGATTTAAGCAAAAACTTTGTTTACCAATCACACAATTCTTTGAACATCAGAACAATCATATCCATCTTAAGCAGCCCTACAATCAAGAAATAAAATTATGGGAATCAGGGCGTAGCACAGTTGGTTATGGATGATATATTTGCCCAAACAAACGAAGGCTCGAGTATGGCAGAGTTGCAATTACTTTGGGGATCAGCTCCTTGTGGGCATTGTGGGGTGCTCGTGGTTGCCGATTACAAACCCTAACGATCAAGGGCCAAAAAAAACACCAAGTATTTTTAACTCGGAAGTAAAATCCCCTCCCTAAGAGTAAAGCAGTTGTTTCCATGAAAATCCACGGCTTGTGAAAAAGTGTTGGCAAAAGAAATTTAGTGAAAACATGAGTGCTTCTGATGATGAATGACAAGCTTTAGGATGTGCATTCGGTCGCCTAAGACGAAGTCCTAGTTTCAGTAACTGACATGTTGATTACCAAGCCTCATGTAACATTATTTAACCATAAGCAGACCACGTTATGCTGTAATATAATGAACGGTTTACCCATTCAAAACAGTTATCGACTATGGGTATTGGTATATGGGGCGAGCATATACAAAGTTCTTAAGACACAAAGGTGGGGTTTGGCTGTAGCCAAAATCACAAGAAACAGATATTATATCCCAAAAGTATTCTTACTGATGATAAAAAAAAAGGTTGTAGATTATTAAAGTAAACAACTACCAACAAATCCAGCACAAAAACCATAATAAGGAGTCTGCTAGGAATTCTTTTGACAATCAAACTTGTGAGTTCAATATTCAAAACTTACTAGGGGAGTGACAAACGGCAAGAATGGTAGCAAAGCCATTCACGTCTCAAATGGTTTGTATTGCTCTGTCAAAACTTTCTTCCGCAGTTGAACTCCGTTTGATTAGCATGTGTTCGGGATGAGATAGTTTCAACTGGCTGCAAAAACAAACAAATCAAAATTTCAGTTGCTGTTTCTGGAGATCGTTCTACGGGCTGTAGTTTCCTATGTTGGTTTCCCTTTTTGTATTTTCTGAAGTTATATTGGAGGGTTCTCATTAGGTCATGTAATTGCAAACACACGAAAACGTAACCCACAATAAATTACAGGCTCGAGAAAATATTGAAAGAAGTGATGGGTAGTGAATGTGAATAAACATAAGAGATTTGCCAATTAAATAGGACATCAAGAACCATATTAACATAGAAAATAGGAGTTGGAATAAATTCAGCCAAATCAAAGTTGACAAATTTTGAACTTGACATAGAAGCAAACCAATAAGTTGGAATGAACTCTCAAAACCACACCGGCAATCATTTTGTATGGAGGGGGGGGGGGGGGGGGGGGGGGGTCTGTGTCGATAAAGATCAAGTAGCCCCAGCCCCATACCAGACCACTATTTCCAATATCAAGATTTTCTTCAGTCATTTGGAATTTTTTGGAATTTTCCTAAGAATTAAGAAAGAAACTAATCGATAGTGTAAAAACCAACCTACTTGCACCTTTTATTTCAAAACAGGTAGAAACGTTACTCTACTTTCTCACATTTTTCAGTTACATGCTTGAACAAAAAGATTTATCAATCACATACTTACACTCCCGTAATTATACCAATTCCATCATTTTGTCCAACTTTAATCAAATTACCTAACATGAACCATCAACAATAACACTTCACTTAGAGAGATGACCAACCATGAATCCTCCTACTGTTTAGAGCAGGCTAATCAGCACCTCAACCCTCGCTAGAATTGTGGAGTAAAAGCATAGCCAATATTACAAAAAGGAGAAATGAAGGGAGAACACCTTCAAGCCTATACCTATACTTGAGGTTAGTATAACGCTCAAAAGTTGAGGTTAGTATAAGTATAACCATTGCACCCATGGAGAACACATATTTCACTACGATGAGAAATCAGAAACCGATTAAGTAAATAAGTGGCTCAAAAGATGCATGAAAATGTGAAATTTTAACCTTATGGGAAGGGACCGTAAACAGCTTTCTTCAAGCCATCACTCTTAGTTTCCACCAGGCTATCCACCATAAGTCCATAACATCCCCCTCTTGTTCAGTTTTGAGGAATTGTTTTTATAAAAATTTGTTGATTACGTGATATGTTTGTAACATTAGTTATATTTTAACCCTTGCTTGAAATAAAACAATGAAAGCTTTATAGAATGCATCTCAAAAGTCTTGGCATGCCAACTTTGGTTAAAACCACACTGCAAGAGAGCCGATTAGCATTGCGTAATACTGCAATTGTATCTAAAATGTGTTGATTTAATCAATGAGCAGAATAAATTTGGAAAGCATCCACTTTTAACATAATTACAACTAAAACTTTGTTAAACTCGCCCTAAAAGAAGCTCCAAGGGAAGAGGAGTTCAAATGTTATTGACGGTCCTGTTTATGGAGAGTTCCACTTCTAGTATTATTCATCTCCTCAAAACTCAGTAGATTGCCCTTTCTCCTCCCTCTATACTTAAAACCCTTTTATTCAACAAAAAAAAGGAAGAAGAGGCACACCATAATGAGAAGATTCTATCAATTGTATTTGATCATTCGAGGTTGATTTTTCATCATAATAAGAGAGATTGTTGGTGCGATTCTCTCGAGTACAACGCTAATTCTCTATATATCCTTCAAACAAGAATGCACGAAGTTATATGCATTTGCTTGATCCGATCCTAATGTGGCACATCGTTAGAAGAGATAGATGATCCTATTGAGGTCACATGCCATTGATTATTCAACAAAGCACCAGCCACCTGACCAAGGTATGATATGACCAAATGTCCTTTTATTGGTTCTATTGTTATATTCTAGCATGACTATTACAAACCACCCACATGGTGCCATGGGTGAACGAAAGCCTGGAGAGAAAATACCAATGCTTCAACATGTGACCTAGACAAATTAATATACCTCACTCTTATTCTTTTTAAAGAGATAAAATCTTGTGTACCCACAGAGAACCAAATAGAGTTGAGCAACAAAAAAAGAAGGTACTTGATGTGTGAACACGTATGACCAACAAACTCCTAACTTTATTTGGGTTTGACAGCGACCCATTGATCTGCTGCAGACTAATAGCTATTATATGCACACCATTCTTCTTACTCTATTTTCTATGCAATAGCATTCACAGTTCTCTGCCCTACGTTTGGAAATGATTATAGATGATGGACATATACATTTTGCTAGACTTACTAGAAGAGTCCTTCCTACTTACAGAATCCCATCAACAGGGATCTAAAGCTACCATACGATATTTCAAAATTATGAAGGCATGCTGATGCACATGTCTAAGGTGAAATAAACACTCATATATGGATGACATATGAATAGGACTTTCTGTCTACCTAGAAGTTGGGGCATTTAGTAGTTGAAAACTACATTCAGAATAATTAGTACATAATAACTGTAAAAAGTATGACCTGATTAAATCAAGAAGCAAATTGTTATCAAGATACCACAGAAAAGATCAATTTTTTATGTCTGTAAACACAATAACTGAAATGTGGGTTCGATCAAACTTTGCTAGTCACCAATCAGAGCATATATACTAATCGGATAGTAAAAGACTCCAGACAATACCAAAACAATGATGTGAAAGTAACATAAATGGGAATAAGATAGATGTAGAGGGAGAACAATGATGTTTCCCATACAAGTGCAATGGCATTACCTTAAAAATCGTGAAGAAGGTTTCCCAAGATGAAGACTGCATACTACTAGATTAGCCAGTGTTTCTGGATCCTTTGCATCCTATATTGAGGCATCAAAAGCAGGGCTATAAATGGTAGGTTATCAATAAATAGGCAAGTTTGAGGCAACACATGAACTCAACTGAAGAACAGATACAACAAAAGATCTTTTGTCTAGAAATTCATTTCGGACAATTGAACCTTCTCGAACTGTCTTTTTAAGAACCAAAAATATTTGTGCTATCTTTAGTGAGATCATACGAAAGGTATGTTATTAGTTTAGATCTAACCAATTTAATGAATTACTCCTAAAGGTTCTAATTAAGAAAGAAAGTATCTGACCAGTATTTTCAAGGAAAAAAATATATTTAGCCCGTGAAATATAGAACCTGATGGGTTATATTCTCGTACAAGCAGTTGGGTCGAGTGACAGCAACCAATAAACTCAATCAGGGTGAGCATGAACCTCCAATGAATGTGAAAAGAGTTGGCTTCAAATTTACCTTGTTGAGTGCCTCTAATAGAAATGATTCGGCTTCATCAAAATTACCCATGTGAATGCAGCACACAGCTTTCCCATTGAGGATTAGGCTAGTCATTTGGTACTTCTCCGAGAAGTCTTGGAAGATGAGATATGCTTCTTGTATCTTTGAACCACCCTGTTTCAAAAACAAGTACCCATAAGAATGGTGTTTTTTAGTTTAATAAAATGATAATGGGAGGAGATTACGTACCACAGCTAAATTTAACCATGCAGTAGCAAGTTGAGTTAGTGTGTGATCCTCATCAATCTGTTGCATAATTCTCAATTGCTTCTCAGCATAATCTGATCTGTGCATCTTGAGGAAAATTTGGACATTCAAGGCAGTCCTGAAAGCAAAAAATGCATCAGAACCACATAAAGGATGGGATTCTTGCTTGTATAAGAGCATAAAGAAAAAATTGATCCAAGTTCACTACAACTCATATATGGTGATTATATTTTACCACACAACCAATTATTCCAAGTGCAGAATCTAGTTTATTCCATATTCAGTGTTATTTCTGCTAGTTTTATTGCTTCACCCCTTGAGAATAATCAAGTAATTAGCATGAGCCTTAAACTAACATAGTTATTTCAAAGTTCAAAGTAATGTAAATGAAGAAAAGTGCACAAAGTCATGCATTAGAAGAAGATAGGACCAGGCAGGTGAACATAAGAAAGGTGGGGAAGGGAGAAACAAAACATAGCATGTTACCAATCATGATATGATCTTGTTATTGAAAATTAGGTGTTGCATCCTTTCATATATGCCATAGTTATTAAACAAACTTATGATTCTGTTTCCTCTTCTCAAGTGTCGATAATGGGACAGAAGTGAATGAGAATAGTGAGAGGCCATTGGGTTCTAATTACCATCAGAAATAGAAGACGGTGAATGCAGACTTCACAGGAAGCATAACAAACTGATAACTCATATAACAAGACTTAAAAGATGTGTCGCAAGCATATAAAAGAATAACTCAAAAAGAAGTTGGCAAACATCAAGCAGGAGAAACTTTGGCCTGTGACAACTCTAAACAGTGACATTAAAGTAAACGAAAAACTGCTCCAAAATTAGACATGGATTACACAACTTCCAACAGTTAATGATTGAAACATATAATTATCAAAAATCAACAGCAGACATGCATCATTCAATGGTGATAAAAAAAATAGTAGTACTGTATAAAAAGATATTAGTCAAGAGGCAAAGTAAGACTCAACAGTTCCATAGTTCCCCCAACGTTTGTGTACTTCAGAGCTTCATTATAGTCCTGTTCATGCATGAATATGATCCCAGCAATAAGCCTGAGAATGGGGTTGTTCCCAACGGCTGCGTCGTTCAACCACTCCCGTATGCTTGAAATTACAGTTTCCTATAAAAGCCAATGCCATGTGTGAAAATGATTACACATCTTGAACATCCAATCATCAAAATAACAAAATAAATAGATGTACACTAACTTCACACATGCTCATATTCTTTTCCATTTAACTTGATACTTGATTGCCAAACCAAGGCTTTAAATCCCTCGATTCTCTTTGTTTCTCCATTGCTGGTTAAGAATAAGGATTCTAGCTCCTAGACTTAAATTGTAACACCATAACTCTGCCTACTTAAATCACTAAAAAACAATTCATCATTAAGCAAAACATCAAGAAGATCAAATCATGTAGTATGAATACCAATTGGCACTAGCAATTAGCAAATCAAGAACATTTATAAAGTTAGTCTCCTCATTACAAGAAAAAGGGAATAGTTTTTGAGGATTAAGGACCAACATTCAATTACGTAATGAATATGAATGCTTTAGAGTTCTATATAAACAATTGATAGAAACGTTGAACCCTATAACAAATTCTACTAAATGTAAACAGTTTCTAAGGTTTAGGGACTAACATCCAATTACATAATCAACACGGACGGATGCTTCAGACATTACGTATACAATTGATAGAAACATTGAGCCCTATAACCTATTCCACTAAACACACTGCTAGAATTGAATCTTTATCACAATTGATACCAGTTTCGGTTTTAAAGTCATTAGTTTTTTTGTTTGGGGGGGAAGGCAGTGACAGGGTATGCCACTATACGAATCCAGCGTGGGTAGGTAAATACGATCACAGCCATGATTTTTTGGGTTTCCAGGGGAACCGCAACCCCTTGGCTTAGGTACACGATACTTATATATTTATAGATTTGAAATGACTAAATAGATCGATCAAAGAAAACTTCACCTTATTATCGGTGCTTAAAAGATACAAAGCAAGCAATTTCACGGCTTGGAGAGGCGTTGCCGCAGATGAATCAACCTCATTAACCACAAGCTGTTGAAGATCAAGAAAAATTACAGATCAAATCAAAAATCACAATTGACAATTGACAATTGACAAAAGAAAAGAGTGGAGAGAACAATTTACTTGGTAGCTGCCGAGTGCAATGTAGGATCTGTAAATGAGGCAATCTCTTTCGATTGCATCCTCTTCGGAGAGGTTTTGGACATCACCGCTGTTTATGGCAGCTTGATATGCTCCCAAGTAAAAGTTATTTCTCAGACCAAACAACAAATCTGGTGCTGCCGCCATTGTTAATCAGATCTAGGTCGGTGATATCAACAGATCCAGAGAGAGAAGCAAGATACGATTTACAGGAGATGGCACACTTTTGACGGGCACGATGGTTTATCGGTCACCCCAAGCCGATGCTCAATTTTCTTTTTCTTTTTAAGAGTAAACTACGATTTTAGTCCCTGTGGTTTTATGTTTATAACACTTTTAGTCCTTGGTCTTTAAAAACTACTTTTTCGTCTACATTGTTTTTATTTTACTTCCATTTTCGTTCCTCCATCCAACTCTGTTAAAAATTGACGTTAAAAATCCAAAAACAGTTTTGAGAAATACATATTTAGTTCTCGTGATATATGGAGTTTTAAATATCCGTTCTTAAATTTTCACTTATTACTTTTTATTTCTTTATTATATTTTAATGTTCTACACACATATATAGTGTATATATATAGGGCAGGTTCAAATGAAAACCAAATTTTCATTGTTAACATGAGAACCAATTTTGGTCATAGATCAAAATTTAGAAAACTAATTAATGGTTAAAATAATCAGGTTAATTGAGAAGTGATTAGGGGTAAAAATGAAAATTTAATTAAACATCTATCTTATTTGACTTTTTATTTTATTTTTTTAATTAAAAAGTTTTTACCTCCTTAAAGTTTAAAATAAATTATCTTAAAAATTACTAGTATTTTAATCAAACAAATTACATCAAAAAAACGAGAATTTCGTGTTCTTCGATATGACATTCATCTCGATATAGTTTTTTTTCGTTTTAACCGTTTTTTTACGTGAAATGCTATATATGTGTTATATTCATTATGAATATTTATGCACGTTCATATATTTCAACAACTATTTAATATCCATCTATTAATATATGATATTCATCATGAATATACAACTTAGTATAACATTCATCATGAATAGTTATGTATTTTCACGTGTATTCAACAAATCTTCAGTATCCATACATCACTATGACATTCATCCTTAATATACATTCATACTATAACATTCATCATTAATATACATATTATTCACCATGAATATTTATATATGTTCACGTGTATTCAAGAACATTTTAACATTCATACATCAGTATGATATTCGTCATGTATCAACATTTTCACTATCACATTCATCATGAATATATATACTATTCATCATGAATATATATACTATTCATCATGAATTTTATATACGATCGCGTGTATACAGTAACCCTCTAGTATTTATAATTTTATATTAGTATGATATTTATCATAAATATTAATTTTCACCATAATATTCACCATTCATATAGATATTATTCATCATGCATATACATATTATGCATCATGAATATACTATAGTTTAAACTCTACATGCTATATTATTCTTTATTGGATTATCGATTGATCTCGATGAGTTCTGATTCGTCTCGATAGATTTTCCGATCCATCTCGATAAAAGTTAAAGGTGGTAGGTTATGGTTTTACACAAACAAACACACACTAAAATAATCAATATATTCTCAATCGTTCTTGATGAAAAATGAAGGTGTTAAGTTATGATTTTAACACACAACCAAACATCAAGTTAATGGATGGGTTCTTGATTAGTCTCGATGGATTCTCGATTAGTCTCGATTGGTGTCGATCGGTCCCGAAGAACTCCATCCCAAAGGCCCAACACACTTAAAGGCTACCTCCCAGACATTACTTCAAGCGGCGGAGGTCCTAGTGTCTACCTCCTCGGTAGCACCACCAGACTCAACCCTCCTAGTGCTTACTTGTAAAGTTTCTGGTCATAAAACATGGGTACCCGAGTTTAACCATGCAATACCCAATTGACCATCCCAAAACAGACTGGCTTACATGCTTATAGATCCAATGCAACATAGTCTAACCTTACCCGACTACACATGAATGACCAAAGCACTCGAGCTCGTAACCAACCTCAATACGCAACACAATGCATTAGTACGTACGTCATAACTAGACTCCACATTGAGCCATATAAAACCGAACGAGTGTCCTCAAGACTCCTTTAAAACGACATCGAGCCAAAATACTCAAAACCTCTTTTTTACCAATGATTAACGCTTTTCAAATAATAAACGTACTCGACCAATACCAAGCAATCACACGCTCCAAAATACTTGAATGGACTCCAACATAGTTTAAGTTGGGACAAAAAGGTTTTCCAAATAGATTTATACTCTTTATCCTTTCAAAACGTTCCATAACACAAAATTAAACCTTTTACCCAAACAAACACTAAAAATGCTATTTTACCAAATAAGTTCCATTTAAGCAATAATTCACCAAGAACACTTTAAAATGACTCATTGTCCAAGATACCCAAAAATCCCAAATATAGGGGTTTTACAAAGTTTATGAAGCCAAGCACTCAGGTGATCAAAACCCACTAAATGACTCAACAAATAATAGTTTCATGTAAAACACATAAATACTTTAAAATAAATATTTTGGCATGTACAACGTTTTCACAAATCAACTTGAACTCACCTTGCTAGATTTAGGCTAAATCTAGATTTTACCTCCAACTTGAGCTCCTTTGAAGAAATCCGAATCCACAAGAAAAATCCTTCAAAAACCTAGATCCATAAATTTCCAACCATAAATACACATCTACAACCATATAGAAACGATCTCCAAACATCTTATATCAAAATCTCTATTTTGGCCGAAAACCCTAATTTGACCTATGTTCCCCAAAATCATCTAACCCAAAGATTGATAAATAAAAACACTAAGAGGTCAAAGATGGAGCATTTGTAACTTGATTAAAGTGTTAGAAAGAAAATGTATGAACTTACACTAGTGGGTTTTGATAGAAATCAAAACCCTAGAATTTTCTTGAATGAGACGTTAATGGAGATGGTGGAACGGTAGCTTCTTGAATCCTAGACTTCTAAGAGTTAGATGGTGATGGAAATGCATCAAAATTAATGTGGTTGGCCATAGAAATGGCTAGGGTTTGAACCAAGAAGATGGAAATCGATTTGGGAGAGAAATGGTGGGATTTGAGAAGTGAGAAATGAGGTAAAAGCTGAAAATCGTGACTTAAAAGCCCTCTGCACCCCTGGTGCGACATGGACCAGCGATATTGCCCTGGGCAATGTCGCCAAACCTTTCCCAGCTTCTGTTTCCCTTCTGCGACTTTGCCCTGTGCGACTGTGACTCGTCATAGTCGTCAGGCATTGTAGTTGTGCCAGTACTAAGCCCCGAAGCTCGACTTTTCCAACGCAAACACCCCCGATACTCTAAGGGACATTACATAATGATTTCCCAACAAAAATCCCGCCATTTATAACTTACAAAAACGTCTGGGTGACCTTTACTTACCGAAAATTACGGGTGTTACAACCGAGATCTTTTTCGGGTGAAGCTTTGAATACGTTTATGTATGTTATTAATCTAACCCCTATGTGCTCCTTTGCATTGTAATGTTCCTTACAAGATTTGAAGCGACAAAGATGTTACGTATCATCATTTACGGGTCTTTGGATGCAAGGATTTTGTGCACAATCCTAAAGATGAAAGATCAAAGTTTGAAGTGAAGACCAAGCCATGTGTGTTACTTGGTTATGACCAAGATGAGTTCGGTTACATATTATATGATTCGATTCAGAAGAAACTTGTTTGAAGTCAAGATGTTATTTTCATGGAAGATCAGACGTTGAAAGATGTTGAGAAAGACGAGATGGTTCCTTAACATAATGATGATCTTAGTAATTTGGATCCAGTTCCTCCTAAGCTTGTTGATACACATGATATATGGATATTGTTTTCAGAATGATTGAACAAGATGTCACTCATGATGTTAGTGTTCTAGAGCAAATTGAGATGGATGTAGAAGTTCATCCAGAGTTACCAGTTCTAAGGTATGCCATCATTTATCCTACTTAGGCGGTCTACGAGAGATCGTCATCCTTCTACATGATACTCTGATGATGAGTATGTCTTACTCGTTGATGGAGAAGAGCTCGAGTGTAATGCGGAGGCCATGGAAGATGAGCACAAGAAAAAGTGGGTTAAAGCAATACAAAACGAGATGACTTCCTTGCATGAAAACAATACCTTTGAGTTGGTAAAGTTTCCTAAAGTCAAAAGAGTTTTGAAGAATAAGTGGGTATACAAAGTGAAGACTTAAGAACATACTTCACGACCTAGATACAAAGCTAGATTGGTGGTCAAAGGCTTCAGTCAAAGAAAAGGTATTGAGTTTGATGAGATTTTCTCTTCAGTCGTGAAGATGGAATCTATCTGTGTGGCTCTCAGTTTAGCAACTAGCGATGTCAAGACAGCTTTCCTTCACGACGAATTGGACAAGAAATCTACATGGAGCAACCTGAAGGATTTCAGGTTAAGGGTAAAAAATATTATGTGTGTAGACTTTAGAAAAGTCTATATGGTTTGAAGCAATCACGAAGACAGTGGTACAAGAAATTTGAGTTGGTTATAGGGAAGCACGGACACCGAAAGACGACTTTAGATCACTGTGTTCTCTTTCAAAGGTTTGGAGATGATTTCATCTGTAACACCCCGAATTTCGAAAGCATCATTTCAAGTTAATACTGAAATCAGTAGCCTTAAAGGGAAAAATAAGATTTTTGATTTTGGACTTGAATTCTAGATTTTATAGTCTTTTTGGATAAATGATTCAATTACGAGTCCAACGGTTCTTTCCGGAGCGAAAACGGAGCTATAACGAAGAAGTTATTGCCAAAACAGTGATCAGACGCGAGAATTGGGGTTTTCGGAGGCCCGCGGGTTGGTGGGAGACCCTAGGCCGTGGGACCCTCTGGATGGGTGCTAGGTAAGCGCGCGGCTTCCAAGTCACGGGCCAAACCACGGGAAGGCATCTGAGGGTTTTATTCGCGATTTTGGAGGCCAAACTTTATTTCTTCATAACTTCTTCATCCCAACTCCGATTTCAGTGATTCAAGTTGCTATGGTTTCGTTTTTGAGATCTTGTCAAGGTTAGATTGTTAGTTTTGGGAAATTATAATGGTGTATTGGAAGCTAAGACCAAGAGCTCATCATCATCACCTCCATCTTCAAGAATTTTGGGGTTTTCTAGGTTTTTGTCAAAACCTAAATGGTAAGTTCATCCTTTACACTTCCAAAACTTCTTTGTGGGTTATAAATTCTCTATTGATGTCAACCTAGTGTTTGATTTCTCTAATTTCGATTTGGAAGATTTTGGGAGTCTTGGGTCAAAATTAGGGTTTTGCCCAAAATAGAGATTTTGATTATTAAGTGTTTGGGGAATATTTCTATGTGGTTGGTTATGGTTACTTACGGCTGGAAATGTATGGATCTAGGTTTTGAAAGTTTTCGGCTTGAGGATTCAAGTGGCCTTCAAAAGAGCTCGTTGGGTGAAATCTAGATTTAGCCTAAATCTAGCAAGGCGAGTTCAAGTTGATTTGTGAAAACGGTGTACATGCCAAAATGTCTATTTTAAAACATTTATGTGTTTACATGAAATTATCAACTTCTGAGTTATTTGGTAACTTTTGTTTATTTGAAGTGTTTAGCATATTAAATCTTGTAAAACACCATATTTGGGATGTTGGGATATTTTGATAAATGTGTCACAGAGGAACATGTTTTGGTGATTATTGCATAAATGGATATTTGGTCAAAAAGGCACTTTTACGTGTTTGTCGAGTTTTATGAATCATTCATGAAATGGGGTATTTTGGAAATGGAAAACCTTTTGGGTTTTGGGCCGAAGGCCAATGGTAATTTGAGAATCAAAGATTTTGGAAAAAAGGGTATTTTGGTCTATGTAACCAAGTTGGCTCTCGTATTTTAGCCAAACGTTCATTATGCCTTTTGGGGCTTGGTTTACACTCGAATGAGTCTTTGGAACATTTGTTCAGTTTTGGTAGCTCGTTAAGGAGCCTTGGACGTATGGTGTACTTAGTTGCATCTTATTTGAGAGTTACATGTTTTGAATCCGTTAGTTCATTCTTTTGAGTCATGTAACGTTTTAGACAGTAATGCATTGGATCCATAGGCATACGAGTTAGTTGGTTAGTGGGGACTTTATCCCCGTCTTGGGACTGGATATTGTTATGGCCAGCAGGAGGACTCGAGGTAGATATCATGGGTGGTTGAACTCGACGACCGCGTAACCTTTATTGAGGGCTCGAGGTAGATATCGTGGGTGGTTGAACTCGATGCCCGTTTGTAATCCAGTCTGGTTACTCATCGTGGAATTTAGTGTCCGCGTTTGAAGTCTAGTGAGTGGTCCCCAAGTCATGTTTTTATGTAAGCTTGCGGTGGTGCTCTGCAGAGCCGTATACGGAGCTAAGTCTTGCGGTGGTGCCCATGGTGAGCCGGATACGGGGACTTGTGGCTTTGGTTGTGACACTCATTAGAGGTCGAGTAGACACTAGGATCAGTGGTGTCTTGCGGTGGTAGCTCAGAGGAGCCGGATACGGGGAACCATGGTCTTATGTGAAGCTCGAGAACATTGATAAGTGGCTTAACTTTGTGTGCCCGCCACTTTCTATGGAATTCGGGTATCCCCCGTCACCGAAAGGTGTTTTTTTTGGGTATTGAGTTTTATTATCCAAGTTTTCGGTGGCGTTGTGTATATCTGGGTTCATCCTAGATTTTATGGGTTGAGTATTATGTCCCACCCGAGTTTTGGGTGTTTTGGGACATGAAGGGTTAATTACATTTTCATGAATTTAAGTATCGAACTATGACCCCGTTTTGGGTGAGTTTTATAATAAATGCGTGTATTGGGAGCTTTGTCTTTAAACGTGCATATCACGGGGAAAATGTGTCGTTTTCATTTTAAAGTTAATTATTTGGAAGGATCTTGCTTTAAACTAAATTCCTTTCTTTTGAAGATATATTCTTTATGTCAAAACTCTTGAGCTCACTAGGCGTTAAGCCTAACCTTTTTATTTGTCGGCATGTGCATCAGGTTCCCGTTGGAGATAGTGACTATGCTTGGGTATTAAGTCTTCCGCAAGTTGGAGATAATGGCTATGCATGAGCATGAGTAGCACCCGCCCTTTATGGTCCGTTTGTATAGATTGTTTATGTGTATTGCAGTTGAATCTAAATTTGGGGTTGTAGATGACTCATTTGTTGATGTATTTAGAAAATTTTAATAAGTTGTTATTTCCAGATTTGAGGGTGTTACAAGTTGGTATCAGAGCTTAAGTTTGAGAGATTTAGGTATTGATTTTTAGGATGCCTAGACTCAAGCTAGCGTTCTTATAAGCGAAGATAAGTGAAGTTGCACATTAGGTACCTTAAGATAAGATAATTTGAGGTTGACCAAGTAGTTAGAAACGGGAAACTTGTCGAAGGTCTCAAGGATGATTGTGTACTGTGCGTTCATAATGGCACCTGGACAGTGTCATGGTGAACCTACATGCTACATATGTATACTTGATCTACCTTGGGATGATGACCGTTGGGGTAGTGAGAAGTCCTAAGCGAGTTAGCTAAGGAAGGAATGATGTTTACATCAAGGTCACCTGGGAGTGATAGCTAAGTGCGAGGAGGTCACTAAGTTGATCCTCTTGGGTCGGAAATTTTGGTTGGATTAGATTCGTGAGTTGGTAGACCGATGCTATTCAAGGAGAATTCGTAAGTTTATCAATTATTGAGATTATGGCTTTAAGATGTTTGATGCATCCGGATGACAATAGTATGTCGGGTTTTTGGGAAGTGTAGTCCTATGATGCCAAGTGCCGATCAAACTCATGCACTAAATTTATTTCCGAAATAAATTTGCATAAATTGTTTCTTATGTTCGTAAAACAAAAGGTGGTTTATATTATAAAGTTTTGGTAGAGCATTTAACACACATCAGATTTGAAACTGTGAGCTTAAGCATACTTAAAATTGTTTTGTTGCACGTAATTGCAAATTGTTATCAAAAGTCTCCTTATTCACGTCTCGTGTTTAACGTTATTTTCGGATATTGCAATATCCATGTTTAATGGCATTTGGGTATTGGGCAAGTAACTATGAGATTTTAACCTAGACATTGGATAACCTCCACGTATGTCAATGGTTTTAAAGGAAAGGTTAATCCCACGTCTTGAGTCGGAATTTCTTGAGAATTTTAGTTGTGCGAGTTTGCTAAATTTCATGGAGCGTTGTTTTGCGGTGTCCTTTTATGCGTGAGTTTTAATTTTGCTCCATGTTAACTTGCGAGTTATTTGGCGTCGTGTCCCATGTGAATTTCGTTAAAGGTGTCATTGTACCTTTCATTGCATTAAAAGAGGAAACTCTTAAAAAGCTTAATGTTTTAGCCATATTGCCACCTTACACTCTTGTTGAGAGATGAAAATTTGACACTGCATGATTTTAGCATTAATGAGTTTTGTGAAAAAATTCAGTTGGGTCCATGGTGTCTTATCGTACGTCATTTTGTGTTACGTAAATAAGGTTGGAGCATGTGTTCATACATTTCTGCATGCGTGTAATTGTAGATTTACTAATCGGTGTCATCCCACATGTTGTTTTGGGGAAATTCCCTTATCATGCAATTTATCTTTGGGCTTTATACAAATGTCAATCGTTGCATACTATTTGCATTTGGATTTAATTATAACGTTGGTATGAGTAAATATATAAAAGATTTACATCATTTCAAACATGACTTTTGTTCTGTTCATATTTCAATCAATTACTTTTACCGTTAGATATTTCCGCAATGCATTTATTGAGTTAGCAATGTTTATGTCGTTGCAGTTACTTTTTGGTCAAAGGTGTTTATCTGTACGATCTGAAGCTTTAAACTCGATTTGAAACTTTATTTGTATTCCCACTACTTTACCAAGCTTTGAGGATTAAACTGATGCGTTTGGGATTGTTGATAATTTTAGGCCACAACGTCTTTTGGTTAAAGAGGAAGGATTTTAAAACTAAAGTTGTGAATTTCTCTTTTGGAATTGTACAAACCTTTATTGCACGTGTTGTGGTGCATGAATCTATTTTCTCTTATATGGTGTAAATTGTTGCGCATGTTTTATTGTTGTCTTTACTAACGTAAGTATTGAACAAACGAGTTTTTGGAAATGTTTTCATATGCGCTGTGTGGTTAATCAATTTTGAAACCTATCGCATGGACGGTAGTGCATTTTTGCCGCACGTCTAATCGTTAAGAGGCCTTTGTATTTGAAAGTTTTATAAACTCAAATTGGCATACTAGTTGAAAAATCCTGAACTCATTAGGCCTATAGATTTTAACCCTGGCGTAAGAGCAGTTGTAATTAGGGACTAAGGGAGTCCTTGGAATTTTGCGGTCAGTCGTGAAAGTTTGAGTTTGAGTTTTAAATCTGTGCGCATTTGTTTTATGGAAGTAGTAGATTTAAGTCTTCTCAGCTAGTTAAGGGGTGATTTTATACTTCGGTAATCATGCGGGATAAGGTCTTATGTGACTATCTGCGCTTATTTTGGGATTCTTTTTGATGGATTGCTAGTCGGTGTCACATCATGGGATGTGTTGTCGGTATACCGTCTTAGTGGGTTCCGCGATTAAAAGGAAACTTTGGCGATCTGTCTATTAGAAACGTAAGATTTGGAATTTTAGCACTCCATTAGGTGTCGACCTTGGTGCGACCATCCGCCTGGAATGAAGTTTAGGGCGGGATGTTCACGTTTTTTAGGTCACCGTCTAGTCCTAGGCGTCAACTTGTTTTCTTGAAGTCAATGGATCTTGGAATGTTTGGAAGTATTCCAGTTGGTTCATGGGAAATAATGACCTTTCGGTGTTGGAAATTAAAAGAAGGTTAAGTGTTGATGTTTAAGTATCGATGTGTGTAAGCATCCCCATGGTAATAAAGATTTTATTAAAGGGATGTTGTGAGATTGGGGTTAGAACTGAGTTGAGTGTCAGCCGAACCTGTGTTAACCAGTTACCTGAAGGACGCTTTGGTGCGCCTTAGAAGGACAACTCTATCAATACTAGGATTGGATCAGTAGGAATCCGGGGATTGATGGGAGAGTTGGTTATGATCTTGGACTTTGGGTTCGGAACCTTGTAGATCAGAAGGGTGTTGGTCGGTGAGAAGTTGAGGTCACGAATTACCTGGAGGTAGTAATTGTCACCTAAGGTTGGGAGACGACCGTAACCTTGTGGGTAAAGGTTACTTTGGAGAGTTAAATGTTTGTTCGGTTGTGAGTGTAATGTGCCCAATAGGGACAACTGGTGTGAGTATCAGTATAAGGGTCATGATGATGATTCTGGCAGATGGGTTAAGGACAATCTATTCTGTTGGCAACGTTCCATTGCGAAGAGTAGATTTCGAGGACGAAATCTCTTTTAAGGTTGGGAGGATTGTAACACCCCGAATTTCGAAAACATCATTTCAAGTTAATACTGAAATCATTAGCCTTAAAGGGAAAAAATAAGATTTTTGATTTGGACTTGAATTCTAGATTTTATACTCTTGTTGGATAAATGATTCAATTACGAGTCCAACGGTTCTTTCTGGAGCGAAAACGGAGCTATAACGAAGATATTATGGCCAAAACAGTGATCAGACGCGAGAATTGGGGTTTTCGGAGGCCCGCGGGTTGGTGGGAGACCCTAGGCAGCGACCTAGGCCGCGGGACCCTCTGGATGGGTGCTAAGGAAGCGCACGGCTTACCCCGCGGCTTCCAAGTCGCGGGCCAAACCGCGGGAAGGCATCTGAGGGTTTTATTCGCGATTTTGGAGGCCAAACTTTATTTCTTCATAACTTCTTCATCCCAACTCCGATTTCAGTGATTCAAGTTGCTATGGTTTCGTTTTTGAGAGCTTGTCAAGGTTAGATGGTTAGTTTTGGGAAATTATAATGGTGGATTGGAAGATAAGGCCAAGAGATCATCATCATCACCTCCATCTTCAAGAATTTTGGGGTTTTCTAGGTTTTTGTCAAAACCTAAATGGTAAGTTCATCCTTTACACTTCCAAACTTCTTTGTGGGATATAAATTCTCTATTGATGTCAACCTAGTGTTTGATTTCTCTAATTTCGGTTTGGAAGATTTTAGGAGTCTTGGGTCAAAATTAGGGTTTTGCCCAAAATAAAGATTTTGATGATTAAGTGTTTGGGGAATGTTTCTATGTGGTTGGTTATGGTTACTTACGGATGGAAATGTATGGATCTAGGTTTTGGAAGTTTTCGGCTAAAGGATTCAAGTGACCTTCAAAAGAGCTCGTTGGGTGAAATCTAGATTTAGCTGAAATCTAGATTTAGCCTAAATCTAGCAAGGCGAGTTAAAGTTGATTTGTGAAAACGGTGTACATGCCAAAATGTCTATTTTAAAACATTTATGTGTTTACATGAAATTATCAACTGCTGAGTTATTTGGTAACTTTTGTTTATTTGAAGTGTTTAGCATATTAAACCTTGTAAAACACCATATTTGGGATGTTGGGATATTTTGATAAATGTGTCACAGAGGACATGTTTTGATGATTATTGCATAAATGGATATTTGGTCAAAAAGGCACTTTTACGTGTTTGTCCAGTTTTATGCATCATTCATGAAATGGGGTATTTTGGAAATGGAAAACCTTTTGGGTTTTGGGCCGAAGGCCAATGGTAATTTGAGAATCAAAGATTTTGGAAAAAAAGGTATTTTGGTCTATGTAACCAAGTTGGCTCTCGTATTTTAGCCAAACGTTCATTATGCTTTTTGGGGCTTGGTTTACACTCGAATGAGTCTTTGGAACATTTGTTCAGTTTTGGTAGCTCGTTAAGGAGCCTTGGACGTATGGTGTACTTAGTTGCATCTTATTTGAGAGTTACATGTTTTGAATCCGTTAGTTCATTCTTTTGAGTCATGTAACGTTTTAGACAGTAATGCATTGGATCCATAGGCATATGAGTCAGTTGGTTAGTGGGGACTTTATCCCCGTCTTGGGACTGGATATTGTTATGGCCAGCAGGAGGACTCGAGGTAGATATCATGGGTGGTTGAACTCGACGACCGCGTAACCTTTATTGAGGGCTCGAGGTAGATATCGTGGGTGGTTGAACTCGATGCCCGTTTGTAATCCAGTCCGGTTACTCATCGTGGAATTTAGTGTCCACGTTTGAAGTCTAGTGAGTGGTCCCCAAGTCATGTTTTTATGTAAGCTTGCGGTGGTGCTCTGCAGAGCCGTATACGGAGCTAAGTCTTGCGGTGGTGCCCATGGTGAGCCGGATACGGGGACTTGTGGCTTTGGTTGTGACACTCATTAGAGGTCGAGTAGACACTAGAATCAGTGGTGTCTTGCGGTGGTAGCTCAGATGCAATTTTGGGTATGTTTAAATGTTAGGATTTGCACCACCACCACCACCACCACCACCACTATTTAATCATACCTATAGTAAGGTAAATGGCATATGGATATCTAAGCATTACTTTCGAGGATGTTCTTGATTTATGTTCTTAGCCGTCTAATATCTCTTGTTTATTTGCTCTTGCTTTAGCTTCTATTCGTTTTTCGTTTTCATTTAATGGTATCTTTTATATGTTTTTGCTTATTTTCTACTGTTATATATAGATACAATGCAGTGATCGAGATAAGCTTCTTCACATTCTTGCACTTTTGAAGTTGGATCTCGTACAAAAGAAATTCTTGATATTTACAAATACGATCAACACAGGTTTTAGACTGAAACTGTTTCTCGAGCAGGTAATTTAACTAATTTCTCTTGCATCTTAAAATCATTACCTCTAATATATATAGTTTTCCTTCTAAAAACTAACATTTTCCTACAGTTTGGTATTAAATATGCGGTGTTAAATGTTGAATTGCCTGTAAATTCACGTCTACATATCCTTGAGGTATCCTCTTTGACTACCTAAACTACTAAAACAATATGGTATGGCATCTTTAATTTAACTATAGTTGAATATGCTATGTCGAATAATGAAGAAATAAAATAAACAAATTATCGTTTTTTTTATATAATTTGGTTTATAATTTGGTTATATTGAAGCATGTCGAGCCGTCCGGATAGAGGGTGGATGTATAAAAGGAATGATAGTCGGGGTTATCTTAGTGAAGAATATTGCCACAACCTAGATAGTTTTTTGGACTTTGCTTTTTCTAGCGTAGTGCGTGGATGTGTTGAAAGGAAGATCGTGGGTCATGAAATAGTACTTCGTATCAAATGTCCTTGTGTCAAATGCAAAAATATTCACTACACAGCAAGAGATGATGTTAGGTTGCACTTGATGAGACACGGGTTCATGCGGTATTATACAACTTGGTGGGCACATGGTGAAACAAACGTCCCATCTCAACACGTGGGACAATGTTTTAATGCTATGGAAGATGACATCGTTGATGGTTGCACTCAGATGGTAATGGATAACTTCTCTCCAACGCGTTTTGCCAATTCAACAATGCCTATGCGTTCAAATTGGGAAGAACAAGTCCCAAATCCATCTGCACAAGGATTTTATGATATGTTACAAGCTGCTGACGAGCCCTTGTGGGATGGGTGTCGAAAATATTCCAAATTACAAGCTGCGACAAGGTTGTTGACCTGGAAGTCAGATTGTAACGTACCTGAGTCAACCTTCAATCGACTACTTCCTATCATTAAAGATATGCTACCTGACGGGCATCAACTAGTTCCAAACTTCTATGAGACGAAGAAGATGTTGAAGAAACTTGGTTTCCCACAAGAAAAGATTGATACATGCAAAAATCATTGCATGTTATTCTACAAGGGTAATTCTGACTTGACCAACTGTCGAGTGTGTGGAGAATATCGCTACAAAAACAGTGGAGGAAACAAAGTCCCTAATTTGGTCTTGACATACATGTCGATTGCTCCTAGACTTTAAAGGTTGTTTATGTCAAGAAAGATGGCCAAGGAGATGACATGGCACTATGATCATCAAAAAGAATCGGGGTTGATGGTACATCCAAGTGATGGTGAGGCTTGGAAGCATTTCGACTTGAAAGACCCTAGATTTGCAGAAGAGATCCGTAATGTTCGTCTTGGGCTTTGTATCGATGGTTTCAGTCCAAAAAACTCCAACTCTAGTCCGTATTCTTTGTGGCCCGTTTTTCTTACCATCTATAATTTACCTCCTTGGATGTGTTTGAAAGAGTCATACGTTAAACTTGCCTTGGTCATTCCGGGAAGAAAGAGCCTTGGTCAGAATCTAGATGTATTTCTTAGGTCGTTAATAGACGAGCTTAAGATGTTCAAAACTTAGAAAGGAAATAGAGCATATAGTTGTGGGTGATTTTTAGAGAGAATTGCAAGAACAAACTCTTGCAAAATGTCATACATTTTATATGGTGATGAAAGTATGGCCTAAAAATCACCATCATCTTCACACCTTACTTGAGTGTAAGAGTGGCCATGCACCATCACTTTCTTACACAACCATACTTAGTCAACTTATTTAATGTCCAACAAAAATAATATCTGATTTTTATTTAATCAGATTAAATCAATACAAATTAGATATGATAATTAAACATTTTAATTATTGAAACTCCTTATTCGAATATGTTCAAAGCGTGTGACTGAATGGGTTCTCGAAATGTTGGTAATAATTATAAATCTCGTATTTATATTTATAAACAATGAGTGACATCTAGCAATACATCATCGCCACCCAAATGACGAGAATTGGTGATACAACAAATTATCGGTTTGTAGTCAATTTTAGTTTACACATTTAATTCTTTTGTCCTTGATGTCTAGATTGAACACGAGACATTGAATGTGTCATTATCGTTATGTCCAATCTCTAGTTTCTTGATTACCGAATATACAAATAAAAATAGAAATTGATATCTCATATCATTTATCTGAGCATGCATGCATTTCCTTAGTATATATTTATCAAGGGACCCAGAGACATCACTCCCGTCATAAAGGAGGGACAAATCATATCTCGATACATGCTAGTTCTACCATGTGATTTATAACATACCCAACAATAATTTTGTCACCCAGTTACAGAATGATTAGAACAAATGTCAAAATATATTACTCACACATAACAAACTCCATATTTCTCAAGTCAAAGAATTGCATGTATATTGACCACATGAGAAACACTTATGACACTCACATGACATTCAATGAAGTGTTCTCATAGCGAGTCACGTCCGATACACAAAATCTCCATTTTGTACCCATATGCAGATTCAATATCTCTATATGAATCCCTACATATGCTAGTAATTATCATATTACTTCAACCTTAAAACCCAAAATAATATTTAACTAGGGACATTTATAATACATTATTCTAAGGTTATTTATTATGAATAATTAAAACACAAAATATAACATATACATAATAAATTGGGCAATGCCTTTTATTTATTTATTATTAAGTTCATGAAACAAAACTCAAAATTACAATCATCGTATGATTAGCTTTTGGGCATTCACTAACACTTATAAAATTCATATTTGTAGTAGCTAGTCACATAAAATCTATTACTACATTAATAACCATTACACCAAAACTCTTAAAGACAACTACTTATGCTTAGAGTACTATCATTTTATGCATAGAATTCAAAAGGTTCTTAATTACAACTTATAATGACACATGTACATCTCTTATATGTATCACTCATTTTAAATGCATGTGTCAGGCTATACTTTTTACATGGACGCAAAGGTCTTTTCCTTGTTTTTGTTGGAAAGAGATATAGTTTACTATGAATATGCACTGCATTTTAGTTTACTATGAATATGCACTGCAATTCTGTTTCTGGAAACTCTTCATATATGTGCGAACATAAAATATTTCATCATTAACTTCTTATTCATACAACCATACACACATATATTTATATACACAATAACAGACAAACGATTTTAACTACTAATAACACTAACTGTCACATTAAACTAAGTGTCTAGATTAACCTTTTAACATTCCCCCTTAAGCTAGACCTAACATACTCCTACCTTTTCTTTCTTCTTCATGAAGTCACCAACTTCCATAGCTTGGGTAAAGATATCCACAACCTGATCACCTGTTTTGCAGAAAATAACTTCAATCTCTCCAAGACTTACCAACTCACGTATAAAGTGGTACTTGATCCGTATGTGTTTACTCTTCCCATGAAGACTGGATTCTTTGTAAGTGCAATCGTTGATTTGTTATCACAGTGAATCAGTGTTGATTGTTCTTGTGTATGCTGTAATTCGCTTAGTAATCCTTTCATCCAATATACTTGGCATCGCACAAAAGTGATTGACATATACTCGGCTTCTGCCGATGACAAAGCAACTACTTTTTACTTCCTATCAACACGTACCCAGACGTGCTCTTACTATCGACTATCGTCAATACTTCCTCCATAATTGCTGTCACAATATGCCAATAACCTTGGATTTTCATCCTTTTGATAAGTCATACCGTGATCAAAGGTTCCTTTGATGTACTTCAAAATTTTCTTCCCTACTTCCCAATGACCTTTTTTGGGAACTTCCATAAACCTGCTGCCGATAACATTCACGACATACATAATGTCTGGTCTTGTGGCTGTTAAATACATTAGACTCCCATCTAGGCTTCTATAAACACTTGAATTCACAGTTTCTTCCCTAGAATCTTTAGTTAACTTCAATCCAAATTCCATTGGTATGGAACTTGACTTAGCATCCTCCATATTGAATCTTTTTAAAATATCTAGAGCATATTTCTTTTGACAAATACTAATCTGATTCTTTCTTTGTTTTACTTTTATCCCCAAGAAGTAATGAAGATAACCCAAATCTGTCATTTCAAACTCAACCTTCATCGATTGCTTGAACTCTTCTATAAGAGTTGGGCTATTTCCAGTAAAGATAAGGTCATCTATGTACAAACAAACAAATAAAAATTTAACTTTGAAATTCTTGATAAACGATGTGTGTTCATAGGGGCACTTTCTGAAATCAATCTTCTCAAAGTACGAATCTATACGGCACGAGGTGCTTGTTTTAGCCTGTATAAAGCTTTCTTCAACCGACACACTTTATATTCCTCATTCTTCTTTACACACCCAGAAGGTTAGTCAATATAAACCTCTTCACTCAGATACCCATTTAAAAACGCCGATTTAACATCCATTTGATGTATCATCTACCTGTTTTATGCTACCAACGAGACCACCAAACGTATAGTTTCTAAATGGATTATAGGGGCAAAAACTTCATCATAATCTACCACATGCTTCTGCTTGTATCCCTTCACAATAAGACGAGCCTTAGGTTTTTTGATATCACCGTTCTCTTTCAGTTTGGTCTGGAAGAACCATTTTACACCAATTGACTTGTAACCACCTGGAAGTTCTACCAAGTCCCATGTATCATTCTTGCGAATAGAATCAATCTCTTGATCCATGGAATCCCTCCATTTTCTACTTCTGGATGCAGTCTCGAAATCCATAGGATAAACATCTTTGAATAAGGGAAAATCAACAAGTTCATCATTATGAATCTCCTGAGCTCTCTCATGGATTTCATTGATTCCTCTAAAACCATGCGGTGGTGAATCAGACGAAGGTGAACTAACTGAACCAACCGGAGATGATGGTTCTGCTATTGCAGGACTTGAGATTGGTGAGGATCCCCGATTGATATCATTGTTCTCGACATTTGTTTGTTGTTGAATACTCGTATCTTCAGTAACAACTATAGGAGTTTCACTTGCTTCTTCTTTCTAGTCCTATGCCTTCTCTTCGGCAAAGATAACATCTCTACTGATGATCACCTTATCAATTTCTCGATTAAACAATTTATAGGCTTTCGAGGCTTCGCTATAGCCTATGAAAATACATTTTTTCAGATCTATCATCTGACTTCCCACATTCTTCATTAGGTATATGAGAATAGGCAACACATCCAAACACTCTTAGGTGTAGAACACATGGTTTAAATCCGCTCCTTGCCTCTTGGGGTGTCATGTATTTTACACTTCGTGTAGGTGCACGATTTAACACATATATCGCACACGATATAGCTTCGGCCCATAATTTGTCCCAAAGCTTTTTATATTTCAACATGCTCCTTGCGAGTTCCATAAAGGTCATGTTCTTTCTCTCGGCAACACCATTTTGCTGCGGTGTATATGAAGTGGACTTTTGGTGTTTGATTCCATTCTCCTTCAACAAGGTTTCAAACTAAAGAGAGGTAAACTCTCCTCCATTATCAGAATGTAATGATTTAATACCAAGCCCACTTTGTTTTTCAACTAGAAACTTAAAATTCTTAAAATTTTCAAATACATGTGACTTTTCGTTTAAGAAGTAAGCCCAAGTCTTTCTACTGAAATTGTCGACGAAGGTTAGAATATACATGCTTCCGCCTATAGATGTCGTTCTCATGGGTCCACACACAGTGTGAACCATTTCGAGTGGCTTCGATGCCCGCCAAGCTTTGTCTTTTGGAAAATAATTCCTTGCATGTTTGCCTAACTCACATGCCTCACATACTTCCTTTATGTTGTCGATGGCTAGTAATTCACGCACCATACGGGACAACAATGAACCAAAACTCAAATGGTCAAATCTGAGATGCCAAAGTTCTGATTTGTCTTTAATAATCGTACTAAATGCAGATAAGATATCTTGATTGAATTTTAATGGAAACATCTTGTTATTAGTCATCTTGACATTCCCTAATGTGTTTCCCGTTTGATCTTTTATGACATAGACCCCGTCAGTAAAACAAACCCCATACTTCTTTTGTATCAATTGTCCAACACTCAAGAGATTATGTTTGAGTGCTGGAACGAAATATACATCACATATCCTTTTTGACCCATGGCTTGTGTTCACCAGAATATCACCTTTTCCTTGAACGATATGCTTCTTCTCATCTCCCATCCAAACTTCGCTATGCGAGGTTTCATCCATGGTTATGACGATCTTTTTAATCCCAGTAGTCATAGGTTTATTGCATGAACTATCAACATACGAAATTTCATTATTTACTCATGGTTGAGAGTCATAAGTCATGAACATAGTCTCAGATTCCTTAATATCCTTTTCATGCATGAAGCTTGATTCATTACTCTCTTTGGTTGTTTCTTTCGACAGAACCTTGCGATATGACCTAACTTTTGACAATGATTATATGGTACTTGAAGCCACGTATTTCCTCTTCCTCTTCCTTAATCTCCTTGACCCACTCGGCCTTGTTGGTTATTCAATCCCCTTTCACGTCATCTACCTAATCCCTTGTTCCTCCAAGTATTCTTTCCGTTATAATTCGATTTGGTAGTGACTCGAGACTATAAGGCTTGTTCCACTGTAGGTGTATCTTGTTTGATACGCATTTCATGGGACTGGAAGGCTTGTTCCCAATAAGCCTTCTAAGGAGAGTGTTGAGAGATCTTTCGATTCTTCAATTGCCAACACGATATACTCAAATTTTCGTGTGTGACTTCTTAGTATCTTTTCAACCACTCTCTTATCTTCTACACCTTTACCGTTAATTCTCATTTGATTCACAAGTGCTATTATACGGTTATACAAATCTTCAATTGTTTATGATTCCTTCATTTTTAGGCCATCAAATTCACACCTTAGTGTTTGCAAACGTATCATCTTTACCCTGTCTTCATCTCTATAACATTTGTGCAACATGCATATCCCAGGCATCCTTTGATGAACTTGATGAAGAGATTCGTTCAAAGATCATCTCATCCACTCATTAGTAGATGAAAAATAACGCCTTCTTATCCTTCTTGTTTTCTTTTAATTTAGTCGTTTGTTGTACTGTTAACCCACTTTCTGGTTCACTTAGGTCATTCTTTCGTACAAGACCATTCTTTTGTATAAGACCTTCATCTGGATGCTCCAATTAGGGGTGTAAATGATGCGAGTCGAGCTCGAGTATCAGTAAACTCGACTCGAACTCGAAAAAAATTCTCAAGCTCGAACTCGACTTGAAAGCTCACGAGTATTGAAAATCCAAGCTCGAACTCGACTCGATAACCAATTTCCAAGCTCGAGCTCGAACTCGTTTCAAGCTCGAATCAAAGCTCAAGCTCGAACTTGTTTCAAGCTCGCTCAAGCTCGAACTCGTTTCAAGCTCGCTCAAGCTCGAACTCGTTTCAAGCTCGCTCAAACTCGAACTCATTTCAAGCTCGCTCAAGCTCGAACTTGTTTCAAGCTCAAACTCAAACTAATTTTAAGCTCAAACTCGAACTAGTGTTCGTATTCAATCATTTAAAAATTCAACGTGTTCATATTTGTTTATGTTTGTTTGATTAAAATTGTAAACAAACATAACAAACTAGTTGCACTCATTTCCATAGGTACCAATATTTTTTTTTTGCCTAACTTCAAGCCAAAGGGCTCAAGCCACTAGAAACAATAGAAAGGCTATGCCACAAAGGCTATGGAATGGCAAGGGAAAGGAACGGGGTGAGTCATATTTATAGTTGAATGCAAAAGCTTTGGATGGATTATCCCACCAATGTGGGATGAGTTTTTAAGCAAAATGAGGACAATCCTTATTTAAATAATGGTACCAAAAGTCTTATTAGGTGTTATTACTTTTTTTTTAAAGAAAATGCTAGTAATTCTTTATTAATAATAATTATTATTATATATAATTATAATAAAATATAAATATATATATATATATATATATATATAAATATAAATATAAATATAAATATAAATATAATAATAATTATATTATTATTTTAATGTTTATTTCTTTAATATATGTTCTTTAGATTCTTTAGATTACTATTATAAGTAAACGAACGTAAACGAACATTAACGAACGTATATATATATATATATATATATATATATATATATATATATATATAATATTCGAGTATCCCACGAGCTTATCGAGTCGAGTATCAGGTTGCTCGACTCGTTAGTATGTCGAGTCGAGCTCGAGTTCGAGTCGAGCCTATTCGAGTCGAGTGTTGACCGAGTTTTGACCGAGTCGATCTCGAGTAGCTCGCGAGATGTCTCGTCTCATTTACACCCCTAGCTCCAATTATGGTAATTTCTCCGATTCAACTTTGGGAGAAGAGGTTGCAAAAGATTGTTGTTTTACGAAGCCATACATACACGAACAAACAAAAAAGAAACTTGATTTCCTACGATCGATTATGAACCAATAGACATGGCTCTGATACCACTTTGTTGGAAAGGAATCTAGTTTACTATGAATATGAAGGAAGATTGTTGCATTTGTGGAAACTATTCATATATGCACGAGCATAAAATATTTCATCATCAACTTCTTATTCATACGACCATACACATATACATACACAATAACAAACAAACGGTTTTAACTACTAACCGCCTGATAACACTAACTGTAACAGACTTACATATAACTAACTGTGTCATTAAACTTAGAGGGTGTTTACGATTGCTTACTTAAACTCCTTATTGACTTATAGCTTTTCCTCACCGCTAATAAGCTATTTTTAGTATTTACGTTGGGGGAAAAAGTGCTTATAGCTTTTCCACACCGCTAATAAGGGGTTTTTGATAAGTTAAGTCATTCTAACTTATCAACTTATTTGAAACAACTTATGACTTTTTTTGGTTATTTTACATGTATAAGCAATTTCAAACACCCTAAATAACAACTTATTAGCTTATTACGTTTTGGTACCACAATAAACTAATTCAAACACTTTTTATAAAACTCATTTTTGTCACCACGTAAGTTGATAAACACTTTTAAAAAAGAGCATAAATCTTTTATAAATAAGCAATCCCAAACACCCCCTAAGTGTCTAGATTAACCTTTTAACAGTTTTGAATCCCGCTCAAACAACTCTTTAAGAAAGTCACAGGTTTTAAATTTCAAATTCAATTTTCAAAATTTTTCTTCAATACTAGGGTTTATCTCGGTCTCGCTCTTCATTTGATTCATGTAATTGTATACCATTGTTCTCTTCCTCTTCAAAAACTTAGTACGATTGTTTCCAAGGTTTCTTTCTATTTAACCCTGATTTTCATTCGTTTTACCATTGAAATCCTATAACCGGAATGCTTTCTTTCATAAAATGGCCGCCTGAGAAATGCCGTTGTCACCATTGTGGATGCTTTCTCCCAAGGTTGACTCAACCTGCATCCTTCGATAATGGGAAGAAGTTTTTATTTATCTTCTCTTTTTTATTTCAATAAACTTTGCGATCTAATGTAAATTAGGGTTTGAGGTGAGATTTTATCATTTTTTATTTCAGAAATTTTTGGTGGACAAGGCGACACGAGGAGGTGTATATGTATCAACTTCTTCAAAGGCATTAATAATCACCGGAATTGATGATAAGAGATGCTGGAATCATATTCCTTGTACTTTTGTACGTTTATTTCTTCTTCATGAAGATTGGTTTTCATGTTTTTAAATCATTCCTTTGCCAGATTCCGTACAGTTACATACCTTACACAAATCTGATGGGTGGAAGTAGATGGCACCTTGAGTTCCAGTTTCTGGACAGGAGTTACTCATTGTCATTCAAACTCCGGCTAGGGAAGGTCATAAAACGACGTGGATGGTAGGTGTATTTCATGACGGACGTCCATCGATGAGACGTGAAACCCATCGAGTTCAAACTCATGATGGCCACCAGTCAAAAAACTGTTTCGAAGAGATTATTGGAGATAACCGGAAAGTGGGAATACCACAGTGTAAGAGACTTCATCGTCAATGAGTCAAACACACCTACAAAGGTGAAATTTTCATTGACAGGTCGATTTTACTCACACGAAAGGTGGTCTTTCTATAGAATTGGTTGAACAGCACACATGGATTTGATAAAATTGATTCTCTTTCAGGTTATTGACATACAATTGGAAAACTTTCAACACTGTATATATTGAGATATTTGTATTTTGCTTGTGCCATTTGGGCTTCGTAGGCTGACATGTAAGCATATACACACTTGACTTACATATAGATGTCCTAAGCTAATTTATTCTCTGAACTGACTTCTTGTCTGGTCTTTAGATAATTATGCAAATTCTTTTAAATATAAATGCTATATATGTACATGTTTTGATTTTTTATAAGTATGCGGCAAGAGTGTAAAGTCTGCATTTATAGATCAAATTGTCTTCGGTAGATTATATAGCAACGGAGGTCAGTCTTCAAATTGTCCTTGGTGGATTATGGGAAGAGGTGGCTTTTTCTATTTGTATGTATAAATGATATGAATATAGGTCATATCGTCAAGCTTGGATTAGGAAATATAAATCAGGTGCATATGTAGTTTGATATTTCTTTTATGTTTTTCAACTGATATTTGTGTGTATGTTCCTTAGTAACAAGCAAAATTTAAACTATTGCCGCCATCCTTACACGTTAACATAGAACTTGACAATATAAAGTGACAATTACTTTCTCTATTTCTGCTTAGGTAGGTAAGAGTTCCTGTTACCGTCACTACAACTCTCGATTAACATAATTTCCGTAGACTCTGAGACCAACCCACCTTAGAAATTCTACCCAAACTCACAAATCATTACTTAATCATCTCAGTCTAAGTCTAGACATCTTACATTCATGTCTAGTTCACTTAAACTAGAACTCTGATACCAACTTGTAACACCCTAAAATTTGGGGCGAATTAAAACTTGAAAATTTTGCAATAAGTCGTTTATAAAACGAGGTTAATTAAACCTGAAACATTTTGTATAGAAATAAAGTTCCACAAATGATGTCAACCCAAAATGGGGAAAAGTATAAGTGTTTACAAATTTTAAATAAAATGAAATGAGGACCGACAACCTACTCAATCTAAACATTCTAGAATATATTACAATTGGGTGTCGTCATCAATTCCCTAAATATCGACAAGTGATTATGCACGCTCTAAAGCTCGTCAAATGCTATATCCCAAAAATCATTTCAACACTCCACTCATGGCTTTGACACCCCACCACTAGCGGAACCTGAAATGATCACCAAAGCAAACAAGTTTTAGGCTTGGAGCCTAGTAAGAACATCCAACATTATACATTAATGAGAAAATATAAATTTGTGGAAACTCGTAACAAATACATAGGATAATTATAACGAATAAATCTTCTCACAATTGAACCTCATGCATTACGGGGGAGACCCGTTCCTCCATAAGTTGTGACGAAACACGAGAGTAGGCCACAACCCATGTGGATCACATAGTTGGAATGGTTATTTACCGGCATCAACTCTATCCATGAATCTGTAGCCGTTAAAACATCAACTCTATCCATGAATCTTTAGTTCTATGTAAATATGGTTTAACTCTATCCGAGTCTTAACCCCAAAGGGTCACCAAGTTCAACCATATCCATGGATCTATACCTTGGGATTCCACCATTCCAAACAATTATGATTCACCAACATAGCAACTTACCTTTTTGCCATAAAGTCCGAACATGTAGTACCACATAACCTCATGTTCTTACAAAGTAAATCAATAAACCTATTCCACATCCATTGTCACATAACCATAATTTCCCATATTAAACATGACCATGTATTACCACATTATTATCATAATATCTAAAAGTAATTAGCACCTTTTTGATCATATATTTACCTACTTCCTTTTCAAAGCATGAACTCAAAGATACATATCATACATTTAATGTCAACGAGTTCCAAAACACTCAAATAACACATACATTTATCATCTATTAAACCACTTAGGTTTTTACAAATCTTTTTAACCCAAAAATGTCAAACCCTAGTTTTGACCCAAACAAGATCCAAGTATATATTTCAATAATAGTGAAGTAAAGAGTTAAGATAGTAGATTAGAAGATTTACTTAGAATGTATAAGTATAAGATAGGGAAGATGGACTCACAAAATGGGTTTTGATAAAAACCCCAAACCCTAACTTGATTTCTTGGAAGAAGATGATGACGATGGTATTGATTAATGTTCCTAACTTGACTCTTTGACTAACCCACTTGATTGTTTCCAATAAATGAAGGAGGTAGGGTTTTGAGAAACCCTAGTTTCGGTTTGGTGAAGAGAGTGGTTGAGAGAGAAAGGATGATTCATTCGGATCGACATGAGAGTCCCACTACATTGCAATGTCGGATTTCTAAATTTTCATAGGGCCTCCCGGAATTCCTTCTAGAGCCTGTTGAAGTGTGTAGGTGTTAAAATGAGAAAAGGAGCAAATATCCCGTTTTTAACATCTCAGGGTCGACCCATTACGATGCCTCGCGACTATGCCCAGGGCATAGTCGCCCACTTAAACGATGGTCTCGGTACACAAACCGCGAGAGTGCCACCGCGAGAGTGCCCTTTGGCATTCTTGCCGAACACTATCTCCCCGCTTGTACCGTAGCTCAGAAGATCCCCGCGAGATTGATATCGGTGACAGTGACCATGTCACTATCGCCCAGGGCTTCCGGGCTTCGGATTTTCAACGTTATCGATTGTTAGACTAAATCCGACACATAGAAAAAATAAGCGGCACATAAGAATGCATTCATAACATGCGAAGACATAAAAAGGGGGTAAGTAGAAAGGTGATATAGCTTACAAAGATTTTTGGGGTGTTTCAATACTCCCCAACTTGGAAATGATTTCGTCCTCGAAATTAAGCCTGAGCGAACAGATTCGGGTACCTCCTCATCATGTCCTCCTCCACTTCCCAATTCACGTTGGCTCCCCGGTGGTGCTTCTCCTGGACTTTCACCATCGTGAGTTCTTTATGACGGAGCTTCTTGGATTTTCTCTCAAGAATGGTGTCGGGCTCCTCAATGCAACGGTTACCCTCTTCCACTCATATCTCCGAAAGGAGAATGACACTATCCTCATCCGCCAAGCACTTCCGAAGATATCACACACAAAATGTGTTATGAATTCCATTCATTTCAGGTGGGAGTTCCAATTGGTAAGCTTGCAGTCCAACCCGTTTGGTTATAGTGAATGGTCTGAGGAATCGAGGACTCAACTTTCCTCGCTTCCAATACCGGATGATCCCCTTCCAAGGCGATACTTTGAGCATCACATGATCACCCACTTGGAATTCCACCCGTCATCTCTTCATATCGGCATAGCTCTTTCTTCGATCTTAAGCCGTTTTCAACCTTTTCCGAATGCCCTTAACCTTATCGGCCGTTTCTTGCACAGATTCGGGTCCGGAAAATTGCTCCTCTCCCGCCTCAAGCCAACACACGGGAGTTCTGCACTTCCGCCCGTATAAGGCCTCGAAGGTGCCATTCTGATACTCGAGTGGTAGCTATTGTTGTATGCGAACTCCACCAAAGGTAGGTGAGAGTACCAATTACCCCCGAAATCGAGTAGAAGTTCCCAATTGCCCCCAACCTTGGGCACCCACATATGACCGTTGAACAATTTCACTCCACGGCTATCTTCCGTTAAGAGCATACGTTGTTTTGTCATGACTTCCTCTTTGAGATTTTCTTCTAACAAGGCCCACTTGAGATGCCTTAATTTTCTCAACGAGACTTGACACCAGCTCGATTCCTGAGAGGGTAGCTCGAATACTTCTACTATAGTCCTTCCGAATCAACGCATCGGCCACTACATTTGCCTTACCGAGATGGTAAAGCAACTCGCAATCATAATCCTTGAGCAACTCGAGCCACCGCCTTTGCCTCATGTTCAAATCCTTTTGATCAAAAACATATTTCACACTTTTATGATCCGTGTAGAGTGTACATTTCGTGTCATAGAGGTAGTGTCGCCAAAGCTTCAGAGCGAACACCACTGACGCCAACTCCAAATCATGAGTTGCCTTGAGGCGTAGGCAATCACCTTGCCTCTTTATGTCAATATGCAACCCAATCCCATTTTTGTAGCATCACTATAAACCACGAAATCTTCGGACCCTTCAGGTAGTGACAAGATTGGAGCCTCAAACAACTTCTTTTGTAATGTCCGGAATACCATCTCTTGCGCTTCGGTCCAAACAAACTTCACATTCTTCCTAGCCAAAGCCGTCAAGGAAGAAGCGATCTTGGAGAAGTCTTGGATGAATATCCGATAATAGCCCGCCAAACCCAAGAAACTTCGGATCTCGGACAGACTCTTGGGAGGTTCCCAATTCATCATGGCTTTAATTTTGGAGGGGTCCACCTTCACCCCGCCTCGAGTGACAACGTGGCCCAAGAATTAAACTTCATCAAGCCAAAAATCTCACTTGGAAAACTTGGCATACAACCTCTCTTTTCTCAACCCTTCTAGATTTTCACAAAGGTGTTGCTCGTGTTCTAACTCGCTCTTGGAATACACGAGTATGTCATCAATGAACACAATGACCGACTTGTCGAGGAATGGTCGGCACACTCCATTCATCAAATACATAAACACCGCCGATGCGTTAGTTAGATCAAACGGCATCACGAGGAATTTGTAATGGCCGTAACGCGTTCTAAAAGTCGTCTTCGGAATGTCTTCCTCTCTCAACTTCACTTGGTGATATCTCGAACGCAAATCGATCTTTGAGAAACAACCCGCTCCTTGGAGTTGGTCGAACAAGTCATCGATCCTTGGGAGTGGATATATATTCTTCACCGTGGCTTTATTCAATTCACGGTAATCGATGCACATTCTCATTGTGCCATCCTTCTTCTTGACAAACAAGACCGGAGCTCCCCAAGGCGACGAGCTCAGTCTTATGAAACTGTTCTCTAAAAGGTCTTGGAGTTGAGCCATCATTTCTTGCATCTATGATGGCACCAACCGATAAGGGGCTCGGGCAATGGGAACCGCCCCCGGTACCCGTTCAATCCGGAACTCCACTTGATGATCGGGTGGTAACCCGAGCAAGTCGTCCGGAAAGACATCAGGAAACTCGCGTACCACCTTCACATCTTCAAGCTTCTTCTTCTCGAGCTTGGCGTCAATCACATAGGCTAGGAAAGATGAGCATCCTTTCACCAAGCACTTGTGTACCTTGTCCATGGTGATGATCGCCATGTCACCCTTCCTCTTCCTGCCATAAATCACAACAACATCACCACCAGGATTGAGCAGTCAGATTAGTTTCTTGGAGCATACGATCTCGGCATGATTGCTCACTAACCAATCCATACCGACCACCACATCAAAACCACCAATAACCATCGTTATCAAGGTGATTGGGAATTCCATCCCTTCGATCCCGAGAGTGAAATTCTCCAAGATATCACGGACTAACACTTGACTACCATTCGCTAACTCAACCACTAAAGCATTCTCTAGACTAATTGTGGGCATGGCAAGCTTTTCATGAAATGAATCAGATATAAAAGAGAAACTGGCACCCGAATCGAAAAGTACACGAGCAGGTACGGTGTTTAGGAGAAATGTACCCGATAACACGTCGGTAGATGCCTTGGCCTCCTCGACCGTCATCTGGAAAGCTCGACCTGGAACCCTAGGTGGGTTCTCCTTATTTGCTTGTGGTCCTCCCACATTTACTTTTTGGCATTCACTTCGAATGTGGCCCGACTCCTTGCATTCATAGCATACGACTCCCCTAATCGGGCAATGCTCGCGCGTATGTTCCGGCTTCCCACACTTGAAACAATTCATCCCGCTAGTGATACACGGGCCGAAATGTTTGCTTCTACATTTTGAACACCACCTGGTTTCAGGTCGACTGCCTAAATTTCGTTTCCCGGTGAACTGTCGAGATTTCTTGAGGGGTCCAAAATTACTCTCCCATTTTCTCCTGTCTCCCATCACCACTGTTTTCTCTGGCTTGTCCCTCGCGTAGACCTCTTCCATAAATTGGGTTTCCTCTATCGTCTCACGAAGGTTAGAGGCTTTAGAGTTGTGGACCATAAACATCATGTCCGCCGGTAGGCCCTTATCTTCTCTTTTTCTGTCGGGGCCACATGCCCCACCAATCCCAACATATCCATGAATTGACGGGTGTACTCATTCACCGTCAATTTTCCCTTCTCGAGTGACCGGAATTCTGCTTTGATGTGGTCCAAGGCCCTCTCACTGCAGTACTCTTCCAATACTTTCTTTATGAACTCGGCCCAAGTCAACTGAGCCAAAACAGCAGAGGAGAGGGTGGACTGGGTAACATTCCATCAAGTGAGTGTCGTGTCCCTGAGCATCTGGGAACCGAACCTCACTCTCTGATCATCTCTTCACTCAGATGAGCCGAAGGCCTGCTCGATCCCTTGAATCTATTTTATACACGCAACCGGGTCTTCGAAACCGAAGAACTCCAGTGGTCTACAACCCAGAAAGGAATTATATGTGCAAGCTCTCTTGCCTTACCCCGCATTGATCGCCATTGGTTCCTCAGTTTGGATCAAGTGACCCGTACCCCCGGATCCAACCACCACAATATTCTCCGCAACCGTTTCATTCCTCCGGTTACTCGCATCATGGTCTTCAAGAATCTTCAAGAAAGCCTCTCGTTGTTTCTCCATAGCCGACGTCACCATCTGCATGACGTTGGCTATCATTTCAGCTTGAGGATTTGCGTCTTGAACAACCGGAGGTAGGGTTTTGAGAAATCCTAGCTTCGGTTTGGTGAAGAGAGTGGTTGAGAGAGAGAGAAACAAATGAAGTGTGTAGTTTTTTGTTGACCCAGATTAATCTAGTTGATAATTAACACACAAACACAATATAGATCAAAAGATATAAAGATTAGAATAACATACCAATCCCTTGAATAAACAATGAAAACCTTGTGTGTTCTTGATACCTTGAATGTAGGATTACAGAGAAAAACGACTACCTCACTAATATGATAATTATTGTAATATGAGGATTAACCTAAAACTAATTAAACAAAACATTAAATACCTAGGCTTATAAGGCCTAATGGGCTTGGGCCCAACTAATAATAAAACTATTAACTAAATACTAAATAGACCCTCTAATTAACTTTAACACAATTGCAGTTTAAACCCTTAACTTTAACTTTAATCTTGAATACAATTTATGATCCAACATTCTCCCCCTTTGTATTCAAGATTAAAAAAATTTTGCAATTGTCTTCAGGTCTTCACTTGTCTAGAAAACTTCAGAAACAATCTTCATCTTTATCTTTGAAACTTTGAGATCTTCAGCAGTCTTTACTTCAAAACTTCAAAAGTATTCTCCCTTGTTGATTATTCTCCCCCTTTGTTTATTCTCGCCCTTTTTGATGAGTGGTGAGAATCATCATAATCAAAACATAGTAAAACAATCTCCCCCATTGAATATGGTCATCAGCTTAGCACTGTCTTCATGTAACGAGCCCTGTGTGAAATAAGAGCAGTCTCTCCAAATGGAAAGAGTGATTATTTCAATCTTTTCAGATTCAAATAGTCAGTAGTAACCGTTTAAATCTTTGCAAATTCAAACAGTTTAAGAGATGTAACCCTGAATCAACAAATGACTCAGTTAAAATGCATGTCAGTAACACAAAGTTAATGAGTAACATAAAGTTACTGTATAAGGAGCTGGTTTGATGTAGACTCCCCATGTCTTCCATTCAATCATCGAATAACACATGGTTATCTATGAACGTTCTGACAGAAAACAAATTTCTTTGTGCTCATGCATGTGTATGAAAGAATTAAGCACCGATGATTGCTTTTCATTATAGGCTCAAAATATGTAAACTTGTTGAGACAACAACAAATTATACAAAGATTCAATGTGCATGAGAAAGGGTTCGAAGGTGGGGCAACTTTCCTTCTTTTTCAATATTAGTATCTTCCAACTTAAGAACCAATAGCATATGTGTTGCTTCCCCAGAAAATGTGAAACATTCTCTTTTTGATAAAAGAATGAGTAGCTGGTGAGGTTGTATGCAAGAGATGGCATGGGCTAGTTGCCTATTTCAATGATGTTCACCAAAGAATGTGAACCAATCAGATTATGTGGCTGCCCGCCTCATAAAGAAGTTTGGTGCAGAGTTTAATATTCTTTTACTCTGATCGCTCACCCTCTTTCTTTTAATTCACACGTCTAACCAATCTCTCTTTTCCATTTTACCTCTTCACACACCATCACTCAATTCTTTTGAACCTTCTCCCCTCAATCACTCAGGGAATACTTCCTGGGTAGGAAACACTGGTTATCGTGAATCCATGGAAGTTTTATTTAGTTCTCACACTGAATCCCATGTATTATCCTAAAAGAACATACTGTTCAACAAGCTTTTGTACATGAAAGCACAAATAAGCACAGAGTTACATGAAGAATAAAAATTTCGGAGAAGTCAAAACAGTTGTGTATGACAATGCAATTATCCCCCTCAAACAAAGAGAGTTTGACAAATAAGCGCATAGATGTTTGAAGAAGCTTAAGCGAAAACATTTCATGTCTTCATAGACGATTAAGCTATTTTTCTAGTAAGCTCCCCCTGAACTGAAGTTTTTTTTTTAACATAAAGTAAACAGAAAGCAGAAAAATAAAGCACTGAAGTGCGGGTTCTAATCCGATGTGATTAGAAGCCATTCTCCGTTGAAGTACGGGTTCTAAGCTGATTTACTTAGAAGCCTTCTTTTTGACAATGAAGTCCGAGTTTTGAACTGTGTTGTTCAAAAGCCATTGTTCTTTCTCCCCCTTAAACATTGGGTGCCTGCAACACAGATTTAGCTTTTGGTACCCACTGGTATTTGGGTCCTAAAGGGTTAGTTGCAGTTCTAGTGGGAGATATAAAGTAAGAACCATACCAGTTATTCACATAATCTTCTCTTACAAAATCATTTGAGCCACAGTAGGAACAACTAATTTTCTTTTGTGCTAACCTGATCAGTTGATTGATAGTGTAAACTAGATCAGGTTTGCCAAAAGTTTTACCTTTAGAAGCATAGTTCCATTTAGCATTTGATGTATGCACAAATGATTTTTCTTTCTTCTTTTCCTCTGGAGATCCTTTAACTCTCCAAATCCAATTTCCTTTGTCTCTCTCATCATCCGTTCTCCAGAAGTTTTTCTTTCGAGACTTGGTCCTCTTTAAGTTACCTGAACCATCAACATTTTTGTCATAGAAAAGGTTAGAAGGACGAATCTGATTAGTAGATTTAGAAGTAAGACTATCATCTGAATCATAGAAAGGATTATAGAAAACATGTGAACTTGAAGTTGTTTTTAATGAACTATCTGAATCAGCTAGATCATCTCTCGGTGATTGAGCTATTGACTCTGGCGTCTTGTGCTCAGTCAGCTTGACCTTGAATACGATCTCTTCAAGTTCATTTATCTTTGACGACAAACTGTTTCTTTCCTTTTCAATCAGATCAAACTTCTTATGCAACTCAGATTTTGCATTCTTCTCCTTCAAGATGTTTGTTGACAACTCAGATATCTTTCTTGTCAGCTTAACTATCTCGGTTTCAAATACTTTCTTTTCTTCAGAAAAGTCTATATTTGTATCCTTCAACTAAACTTTATTCTTCTCATTCTCAGTCGTTTCTCTCTCTAGAATGATAATCTTCTCAAAGTCTGAAACTTGTTGAGAAAGCTTAACACATCTAAGCTCTAAAGATTTCTTCTCTCAAAGTCTCAATCTTCAGCATTTCATCTTGAGCCATTGCATTGTCTCTGTCTTGGGTTGCCTATTCTTTTAGCATTTTAATCTAAACCTCAAGACTGAGAACTTTTTCTTTTAAAGAATCCATTTCAGCAAAAATTTGAGACTTTGACTTTCTAAGCTCTTCAGATGTCTCACAAACAATGTTTGCTCTTATTCTCAGCTCATCAAGATCTTTTTGCATTACATCCTTCTTTGACCATGTAGAGCTAGAATCAGATCTTTTCAGCTTTGCTTGAAGATCTAAGATCTCTTTTTCTTTAGACTCAATTATTCCTGCAAAGTCAATTTTAGAATCAGAATCTTTTGAATTTTCTTTTAAAGCATTGATCTGAGTAAGAAGAGATGAGTTTTGAATCTTTAAAGCCTTGTTCTCAGCTTTAAGAGGTGATATCTCGGATTTGAGCATTTTTTCCTCTTTGTCATACTCAGAAACCATGCGTGAAGATATTGATAACTGTCCAGCAAGATATTTAGCCTTTGCTTTTACTTCAGAAAGAGTCATGTTGTTAAAATCAAGGCTGTAACCTTCAGGCATCTTTAGCTGTATGGTTAGTAAGCAAACTTATCTGTATCAAGACAACCAACTAGATGAGATCGTTAGAATCAAAATAGGATAAAGACTACACTTAAAAATTTTCAGAAATTTTTTTTCCCAAAAATAATTAAATGCAGTACTCGCAAACAGTATAAAACTTCAAATAATACTGAGAAATCGAACTGTGAAAATCTGACGAAAAAAAATTTCTAGCGCAAATTGAATAGTGAACAGTGACTTGCGTGAACAGTGATTGCGCGAACATTGTCTTGCGCGAACTGGGGGTCGCGTAAAGTGAGGTATGCGCGAGTAGCGGGTCACGCAAAGTGAGGTTTGCGCGAACCGTAGGTGGCGCAAACAGAGGTTCTCGCGAGTAGGCAATCGCGCAAAGTGAGGTTCTCGCGAGAAGGCACTGACGCAAAGCAGAGGTCGACCGGGAACTTGCTTGGACCGGTAACTTGCACGACCGGTATGTTTCTTTGACCAGTATCGAGTTCGACCGGACAAGAGTGTCGACCGGTATGTAATCTTCGACCGATAAAGCGTTCGACCGATAATAATTGTGAGTGGGCTGACCGGTAAATTGTATTCGACCGGGGTGGACTATGTGTGTACCGGGTGACCGGACTAATGTGAGGACCGGTATCGATATGGACCGATAATGGGTATTCGACCGGTGAGATGTATGAACCGGTAAAGTGTGGACCGATAAAGTGTATGAACCGATAAAATGTATGGACCGATATGTTCTTAAAGGTTCGACCGATATGTTCTTACAGGTCGACCCAGAATGATACAATCCACCCAGAAATCACACAAAACACAGAAATTGAAAGCAAAGATCAAACTTTTGTAGCCAGAAACATGTATCGATCACACTTTAAACAAAATAAAATATCAATTTCAACTTTCATGCATTAATTTTATGAACACAGTGTCTACTTTTCACGAACCCATAATTCACAAAATCCTCCAAAAGCCAATCGATTTGATAGATTCAAATGCAATTAAGTACTCAGATTATATTCAATAACACAAAACGCATCTAATCATATCAATTTCAAGCATAAAAACACATTAATTCATGCAATTGATTTATCAGAATTCGATGAACACAATAAAATCGATGAACAGTAACTCGATGAATAGTAAATCGATGAATAGTGTTTTTAATCCAAAAACTTGATTCTTTAGGCTCTGATACCACTTGTTGACCCAGATTAATCTAGTTGATAATTAACACACAAACACAATATAGATCAAGAGATATAAAGATTAGAATAACATACCAATCCCTTGAATAAACAATGAAAACCTTGTGTGTTCTTGATACCTTGAATGTAGGATTACAGAGAAAAACGGCTACCTCACTAATATGATAATTATTGTAATATGAGGATTAACCTAAAACTAAATAAACAAAACATTAAATACCTAGGCTTATAAGGCCTAATGGGCTTGGGCCCAACTAATAATAAAACTATTAACTAAATACTAAATAGACCATCTAATTAACTTTAACACAATTGCAGTTTAAACCTTTAACTTTAACTTTAATCTTGAATACAATTTATGATCCAACATTTTTAAAATGAGAAAAGAAGCAAATATCCCGTTTTTAACATCTCAAGGCCGACCCGCGACAGTGCCTCGCGACTATGCCCAGGGCATAATCGTCGGGCATAGTCGTCCGCTTAAACGATGGTCTCGGTACACAAACCGCGAGAGTGCCACCGCGATAGTGCCCTTGGCATTCTCGTCGGGCACTATCGTCCCGCTTGTACCGTATCTCAGAAGATCCCCGCGAGATTGACATCGACGACAGTGACCATGTCACTGGCGCATGGCGCCGTCGCCCAGGGCTTTCGGGCTTCAGATTTTCAACGTTATCGATTGTTAGACTAAATCTGACACATAGAAACAACAAGCGGCACATAAGAATGCATTCATAACATGCGAAGACACAAAAAAGGGGGGGTAAGTAGAAAGGTGCTAGAGCTTACAGAGATTTTTTGGGTGTTACATTTGACCTTTAATGGTGCGTTTGGTACACTGAACATGACAGGCAGAACAGAACAGAACAAGGATCATTATCCCACGTTTGGCAAGACTGTTAGGTGGAACAGACAGGAACAGAGTAGAACAAAAGTGGAACAGAGTAGAACAAAAGTGGAACAAGCCTGTTCCACCCCTACCCTATGGAACAAGGTGGAACAAATTTATGTTTTACCAAGATAACTTCAAAATAAAATCTAATTCTCTTCTAAAAATTAAATACACCTTCTTTTTTATATTTTATTCATTCTTTAAATTTTATTTATTTTATTATATGCTTTTTAAATTTTCACTTTATTGTCCTCAAATATTATTTTTTATATAGTTACTATGTTTTGATTAATTTATTTAAGTAAATTACATAATTAATCAAAAAATATATATATAATATATAAACATCTTATTAGGGCTAAATTGGTCATATTATCTGTTCTGTTCTGTCCAGTTTTATTTTATCAAACGCTGAACAGCTGTTTTGTCCTGTCCCGTCCTGTTTTATCTTGTCTGCGTACTAAACGCACCCTAAATACTTATGGGATAAGTGTTTGAGTAAACGATCCTCATTATCGATTATAGTTCTTTATGTTATTTATGTAGTTAATTGCATAGTTGTACTTGATATACAATCTTAAATATTCAAGATACCTTGTAACCCAGATAAATATAATAATCTTGTGGACCAAAAAACCAAATTATCATTTTTTTTGTAATGATGATGAACGAGTAAATAGTTAAGTTTTAACATGAAATTTCCCAAAAAAAATGTTTCATTCTCTAGCGGAGGGATTCAAGCCTATTTTCCACATGATTCGAACGAACATGTTCTGTATTTGAGGAGAGTCGTTACATCCATTTACCAACTGAGCTACACGTCTAAGGCTTCTTATTATCTATCCATTTACAATAACTTTCACACCTTGTTCACCCGATGCATTGTACGTGCACACCGCTAGTCTCTCTCTCTCATATATATATATATATATATATATATATATATATATATAGGGGTAGGTTCAAACGAGAAGCTAAACAATTTGCGAGAAGGCGAGAAGTGTTTAATCATATATGATACACAAGCTTAATCATATATGATTAAACACATGTTATATTGGCAATACATAGACGTTTAATCATACATGATTAAACACATCTACAAGCCGTGTAATCATATATGATTAAACACTTCTCGCCTTCTCGCAAAATGTTCAATTCTCGCATTATCCTCCCTATATATATATATATAGTCTTAGATTCATTTGAGAAATTATAAATATATGAGGAATAGAGAAGTGATCCTAGCTATTCATACGGTCAAGATCGGATTTGACTGGTCAAATATTCCGTCTTTGACTGGTCAAAAGTTGCGGCTTTGACTGGTCAAAAGTTGCAGCTTTGACTGGTCAAAAGTTGCAGCTATTCCAAAAATAGAAGGACACATTCGTAATTTTTACAAAATACATGGGTTGTGTTCATATATGAACCTGTATAATTCACATATGAACTAGTGTAATTCACATCTGAACTCTTTTAACTGATTCATATATGAACCTTTGTGATTCATATATGAACCAATTAAATACTGATTCACATATGAACTAATTAACTGTAGGTTCATATACGATTCACATATGAACTAATTAACTGTAGGTTCATATACGAATCAGTTGAACTAATTAACAGATTCATATATGAACCTTTGTGATTCATATATGAACCAATTAACTGGTTCATATATGAACTCATCCCTTGTATTTTACGAAACTACCCCTCTACCTTCTATAGACCATGCAAAGAATTATCCGGTGCTTCGCGGTCAAAGCCGCAAATGTTGACCAGATGAATGACTAAGATTACTTCTCTATTTCTCATATATTTATCATTTCTCAAATGAACCTCTCCCTATATATATATACTAGAAGCGTACTCGCGCAATGCAGCGAGATACATCACGATTTTAATGTTTTATTTTATTTTTTTGTCGATTTACAGTACGATTTTGGATGGTTTTGAGAAAGTGATAATGTTTTTTTTATAAATTTGTTTAATAATAATGTTTTTTATATAAAAAAATTAAGTATTTTGTTAGATATCAATGATTATCTTATATATTTTAATGACATCTAGAAAAAAATAACCAATTACATATTTAATAATATAATATATTAATTAATAGTGATACATGGAAATGTCTGCATAAAAGGAAGGTCCTGCACATACCAAATTGGTGGGTGTTAGAAACCTCCAATAGTAATATGTATCTTGTGTTTTGATACTTGTAAATTAAGAGATTTTTAAAATCTTGCATAAAATGATGGTACCTTGTGCCTAATAATTTGTATTTAAGAGTTTTTTTATGTCTGCTTTATAATATAGTAAGTATAGATATATATATGTGACAACATAGAAAGCTAATTAAGATCTTAATTTTAATTAACAGCTTTACCAACATCCGTTTGAGAGATATGCTAAAATTTAAATTTTGGCTTATGACTTCTTGCGTCTTCTCATCCCTCAAAAAACCGTTTTTATTAGCTTTGAGGATCAAAACATTAGTTAGCCATATTATGATGTCACTAATTTAGCCACAAAATAGAGGTAAACTTGAAAGTAAAATCATCTAACCTTGTCTCAATCGTTTATTTAAGTGTCATAGATTTCTAGTTAAAATTTTAGATTTTTTGTGAGAGTTTTTATGCTTCTTTGACGTGTAAGTGCTTGTTGAAATAGCCAGGGATCTTTGTCCATTAGAGACCACAAAAAGTTCATCTTCCTTATCAGAGGAAGAACACATGAACGCATTCTTGGAGTTATTGATGATATCCTCGCATGCTTGTTGTTCGCTCTAATTTTACCCATACCCATTAAGTCCAATTTGTGCAGCTGTATATGAGAACTTCAAGTCCAACATTATAAGAAAAAATAATAGTGTTGTAAACCAAACCATACAAACCATCAATGATATAGAGAGGTTGTTTTTATAAAGATCTCTAACTTGTGTAAGAATATGAGCGAACAAAATATTATATTATAAAAATGATGATAGTAGTTACATGCATTTAACTTGCACCAATTGCTTCACAATGAAATTTTCTTTTCTCAACATCAATCCTATAGGTAAATCAAAATAATACCGAAGAGAAAAGCCACAAAAGGAAACAAAACCTACATGAATGAAAAACAATAGCAAGAAAATAAAACATACTATTTTTAAAAGAATGATAGAAATATGAGTTTAGTGTTTGTAAGACATTCTTGTTAAGATGAAGACCATATATGAATGCATCACACATTAATCACCAAAAAGGCTACGGGAAATTCAAGAATCAAACAGCCAAAGAATGAATAATGACTCCTTCAGTCGGTCTTGACTTATGATAGTCTACGGACATGACTCAACAATTTAATTATAACTATAAGATTACATGAAAACAAAATATATAAAACTGTTATATTTATAAAAAGAGTAAACTCCAATTTTGGTCCTTAACGTTTGGTGATTTCTTTGAAAGCGAGACATGTGGTTTCATAATTCAAGTTTTGGTCCTCATAGTTTAAATTTTGCTCTGAAATAAAGACTTGGCCACTAACTCCGTTAAAATTCTCCATTAGAGGTATTTGTCCTCTTTTTGCACTTTTTTTTGGTTTTCCACTATTTTTACAATAACATTAAACTCCACGACCTGTTATGCATTTAATTCTACTATATATATATATATATATATATATATATATATATATATATAATGGCGAGGTCATAGCCGTGAAGAAGCTCTGGCCGACGACGGCGGTTGATGATGGCTGCAACCGATAGAAATCTGGTGTCCGAGACTCATTTTCAGCAGATGTAAAAACTCTTGGCTCTATATATATGACACAAAAAACATTGTGCGACTGCTGGGTTGTTATTGGAATTAGAAGACGAGATTGCTCATGTATGATTACATGGCTAATGGGAGTTTGGGTAGCCTCCTTAATGAAAGGAAAGGAAGTTATTTGGAGTAGGAATTGAGGTACCAAATCTTGCTAGGATCAGCACAAGGGATTGGTTATTTGCACCATGATTGTGTTCCTCCAATTGTTCACAGGGATATCAAGGCTAATAACATCCTAATTGGTCTAGAATTTGAGCCATATATTGCAGATTTTGGCCTTGCAAAGCTGGTTGATGATGGCGATTTCGCTAGGTCCTCTAAAACGGTTGCAGGTTCTTATAATACAATGCTATACACCTGGTAAAACATTTACATTTCTTTACAACTTTGTACTCTTGTTCATATACATATTTTTACAAACAGGTCGTGGGGACTGAAGAAAAGTTGTATAATTGATTTCTTTTTGGTGGGTACGTCCAGAATATGGTTACATAATGAAGATAATGAAACGAGTGATGTTTACAGCTATGGAGTAGTGATACTGGAAGTGTAAATACGGAAGAAGTATTGGGATTTGCTTATTTGTTTGTCCCACATAGAACAAAAGAGGAAAACCAAGTTGTCTTATAATAGGATTCCCCTACCTATTATCAAGATGGGTTACCTAACCAAGTGGGTTAGCCTATATTAAATGTCAAGATGGGCTTGGGCCTTGGGTCTCTTGGCTTGATTGAGAGAGATCCACGTGGGTTCTCCTACGGCTTCAAGCCGCGTCGTTGGTCGCCTAAGTCACTGGAGTTTTGTCAACAAGCGACTTACGCGGGTTACCTCGCGGTTTGCATCCCACGCACCAAACAGCCCAACTCGCTGAATTTTACTCGAAATAGAGACTTACGTGGGTTACTTCGCGAATTCAAGGTCGCAACCCAAGCCGCGCAACTCGTTGTTTGACAGTTAAGTTGGTTAATCAGAGGTACATATAAATACCTCTTCTTCTCGTTTTTGGCAGAAAAAAATATCACGAATTTTCTGGGTTTTCTCTCTGTTCTAAACACAAGATTCATAAGGAAGCATATGTTAGGATCAAGCGCTTACCATTACGCCAAAAGCAATTGTTGATGGAGAAGGCGCAACTTTATTTCCATATAGTGTAGCAGCCAACACCACGTTTCGATTTAGGAAGATGTTGGTCAATGACCCAACAACCCCCCCCCCCCCCCCAGCATCTGTCAGCACTAACAAGATCTTCGCTAGAAGTCAATGGCTGCACAGCATGCCTTTGGCATTTAAATGCACTCCATGGGATTCGAACCCGTGACCTGCTCTGATACCAATTGTTATCCCAGTTTAATCTAATTGGTAAATAATCAATCAAGCAACACAATAATAATCAAGAGATATATAAATCAGAGTAACATACCAATCCCTTCAATAAACAATGAAACCCTTGAGTGTTCTTGATACCCTTTGATTACAGAGAAAACTTCACTTGACTATAATCTCTAAACAATAAATATCAAAGGTTCTAACCCTAAAACTAAACTAATCATAACTTTAAATACCTAGGCTTTTAGGCCTAATGGGCTTATGGGCTTGAGGCCCAATAGCTAATAACTATTAATCTATTACAATTTAAACCCTCTAATTAACTTTAGCACAATTGCAGTTTAAACCCTTAACTTTAACTTTAATCTTGAATACAATTATTTGATCCAACAGCATATGTTTTGATTCATCGGGTTCAAGTTCGATACTTGATGGGTTGTTGTATCCTCTAGATAGACGTCCACAAATCATCCGTACGAGGGACGAATTTCTGTCTAAGGACACTGCAAATCGCATGCCTCAATCCAATAACGATCTTCATCAAATTCTCATCAAGATAATCGAGTTAGTCATCGTTCTCTTTCTGGTTTCAATTATGTATACGAATACTAGTATAGAATTCGTTTTATGTTTATGAATTTATTCTGAATTTATGATTCCAAGGTTTATTGTGTAACGAATTTCTGATTCCGTTATCTAAGTTCTAACAATCTTAGACAGAAATTTCGTTGACGATGGATCAATCTTCTTTATTGAAATCGCATGTGGAGAAACCCGGAAAATTTAAGGGTTTCGATTTCAGAAGATGGCAGCAAAAGATGTTGTTCTACTTGACGACGTTGAAGGTGTCTAACGTGCTTACCGATCAAGCACTGACACCATCGGTTGGAGAAGGAGAAAATGCCCGTTCACATATTTAATTGGCCGCATACGACATTTATTCATCCTTCACCTCGGCTAGGGAAATCTGGGAATCTTTGCAGTCAAAATACAAGACGGAAGTCGCTTGTTCTAAGCGATTCATTGTGGGAAAATTCTTGAATTTCAAGATGACAGATTCTAAACCGGTTGTGAAGCAAGTAGAAGAACCTCAAGTCTTGGTCCATGAACCGGAAGTCGAAGGTATGGGTGTCAATTCCAATTTCCTTATTGGTTCTATTATTGACAAACTTCTTCCATCCTGGAAAAATTTTAAACTATATCTCAAACATTTGTCTGAGGATATGAGCTTTGAGCAATTGATACTCAAGTTGCGGGTGGAGGAAGATAATCGGATGAACGAGAAAGCGTATGCAATTTCATTGGAGCCAAATGCAAACATGGTTACCGGTAGCTCTTCAAAGACTAAGGTCCAAAATGGGAAAGGTAAGTTCGTGGGTGTCAAGCATCACTCAAGTGCTTCAAATCTATTGTCCACACAAAGAAAGCCTTTCAAGAAGCGTGTCTTGAGCTGCTGGGTATGCGGAAAGCCAGGCCATAGAGCAAAGGATTGCCGATATAGGAGGGACCACGGTGGACCCCGGAGGAGGAGGCGCCGGTGGTGGAGGGGCCGGTGGAAACCCACACCAAGCCAATGTGGCCAATTCTCCAAACCAATTCATTGGAGAAATTGAGGCTTTTATGGTCACAAGCATGACCGATTGGTGGGTTGATATGGGTGCCACCAAGCACATTTGTAACTCCAATAACCTGTTTGCACCTTATCAAACTGTCACCGATGAAGAACCAATGTATATGGGAAATGCCACTACAACGAAAGTGGAAGGAAGAGGGAAGGTGAATCTTAAGCTCACATCTGGAAACGAACTTGTACTCACCAATGTCTTGCATGTACCTTCTATTACAAATAACTTGATCTCTGGATCCATACTTAGTAACAAAGGATTCAAGATAGTGTTTGAATTTGATATATTTCTGATTACTAAGGGTGCAGTGTATGTTGGTAAGGGCTACCTAAATAAAGGGCTCTTTAAACTCGGTATGTACCAAACAATGCTGTAAATATTGTAAATATCAGTAAAACCGCAGGCTCTAGCTCTGCTTCTGTGTACATGCTTGACTCTTCTTCTTTATGGCAGTCACGTTTAGGATATGTAAACTTTCGATCCTTGCAAAGGATCATAAAACTTAGATTATTACCCAAGTGTTCAATGGAAAACAAGATAAAATGTGAAGTATGTGTTGAATCCAAATATGTTAGCCATCCTCATAAATCTGTAGAGAAATCCAATGAAGTACTTGGATTAATCCATAGCGATTTATGTGATTACAAAGCCACACCCACACATGGAGGAAAGAATTATTATGTATCATTTATAGATGACTGCAGTAAATTTTGTTATGTATACCTTATACATACCAAAGATGAAGCTTTGAATATGTTTAAGACATACAAAGCTAAAGTTGAAAACCAACTTGACAAGAGGATAAAAATTCTTAGATCCGATAGAGGAGAGTACGAATCCAAGGATTTTGCTGAATTTTGTTCCCATAATGGCATAGTTCACCAAATTACGGCTCCCTATACTACACAACAAAATGGAGTAGCTGAAAGGAAAAATAGAACATTGAAAAACATGATAAATTCAATGTTGATAACCTCGGGAGCACCACATAGTTTATGGGGTGAAGCATGCTTAACTGCGAATATAATACTCAATAGACTTCCTCACAAAAAAAGTGATAGGTCTCCTTATGAACTGTGGAAAAGAAAACTTCCTTCCTATAAAAGGATGAAAGTGTGGGGTTGCCTTGCAAAGGTTCAAGTACCTTTACCAAAGAAGACAAAACTTGGACCCAAGACCATTGATTGCATTTATCTTGGTCCTACAAGGAGTAGTGTTGCTTATAGATTTTTGGTCTATAAGTCAAATGTTAAGATATCCATAACAACACAATAATAGAATCAATCGAGGCAAAATTCTTTGAACACACATTTCCTTACAAGGATAAAGAGAATGAAATCTCTAATCCAAGGAAGAGTGTGTGTGTAGAAGATGACATCGATAATCTTGAGAAACCGGATGAAGAGGGCACTTCTAAGGCTCAAGAAGACAACTTAGAGCCTAGAAGAAGTAAAAGGGGAAAGATTGTAAAAGACTTTGGACCCGACTTCATGACATTCGTTGTCGATGAAGAACCTCAGTCCTATAAGGCCGCCATTAAATCTTCGGAGGCACCTTATTGGAAAGAGGTGATTCGTTGTGATATAGACTCCATAATTCAAAACAATACATGGAGATTGGTAAATTTACCACCGGGTCACAAGTTAATTGGCCATAAATGGATCTTCAAGCGGAAACTAAGACTTGATGGAACTATCGAGAAATATAAAGCTCGATTGGTAGCCAAAGGTTACCGCCAAAAGGAAGGTCAAGATTTCTTTGACACTTACTCAACGGTGACACGAATCACGTCCATTAGAACGTCGATGGCAATTGCAGCTATTCACAACATACATATACACCAAATGGATGTGAAAACTGCTTTCTTAAACGGTGAATTAAAGGAAGAAATCTATATGCAACAATCGGAAGGTTTTGTTGTAAAGGGCCAAGAGAACAAAGTATGCAAATTAGTTAAGTCTTTATATGGACTTAAACAAGCCCCAGAGCAATGTCATGAGAAGTTTGATAACACTCTTCTATCAAATGGTTTCCACATAAATGAGTGTGACAAATGCGTTTATGTGAAAAACTGTAAGAACACATATGTCATAATATGCCTATATGTAGATGATATGCTAATCATGGGGACCAATCTTGATGTAATCAATCAAACCAAGAAGATGTTACACTTTTCATTTGACATGAAGGATATGGGTGAAGCGGATATGATTCTTGGGATAAAGATCCACAGAGATCCAAATGGTTACATTTTTACTCAATCACACTATGTTGAGAAAGTACTTCAGAAATTTGGTCACTATGATGATAAACCGATAGTCGCTCTGTTTGATTCTTCTAGCCAACTCAAGAAGAATCAAGGAGATAGTGTATCTCAGTTGGAATACACTGAAGTGCTTGGAAGTCTGATGTACATAATGAATTGCACTAGACCGGATTTAGCATATATCGTGAGTAGACTTAGTATATACTCACATAACCCAAGTAAAGATCATTGGTATGTACTAATTCGAGTGCTTCGTTACTTGAAATACACAATGAATTATGGGTTACACTATACCAAGTATCCTCCCGTGTTAGAAGGATACTGCGATGCAAATTGGATTTCCAATCATTCTGAAAGTAAGTCCACAAGTGGTTATATATTTACACTTGGTGGTGCAGCCATATCTTGGAAATCGTCAAAGCAAACCGTGACCACACGATCTACCATGGAAGCCGAATTTGTAGCCTTAGATAAAGTTGTCGAAGAAGCAGAATGGCTTAAAAGCTTCCTAGAGGGTATTCCCTTGTGGCCTAAGCCTATCACTGCCGTATGCATTTGTTGTGATAGCATGGCCGCTCTCACAAGAGCAAAGAATCAAATCTATAACAACAAATCGAGACATATCAGGCATCGCCACAAAACTATCCGAGACTTGCTCAAGAATGGAATTGTATCCATTGATTATGTAAAGTCAAAGGAAAATATTGCAGATCCTTTGATAAAAGGCCTAAGTCGAGAACAAATCACTTATACATCGAGGGGGATGGGCTTTAAGCCAATTCTATGAGTTACTACTCGGCGGAAACCTAACCTAGCAACATTGGAGACCCCATGGTCTGGGTTCAATAGGACAACTAGTTGAGGAAAACTCAAGTTCTAATACACAGGTATGCCTATTCCTATGATGTTTATTTTTGTGTATTTTCCGTTGATGATTTAGGGATGAATTCTTATTCTTAATAATATTGATAGCTTCTTGGTAGAACAATACGGAATGTTCTTGATCAGTATTACCTATATGAGATTGATTTGGATCGCATCTTTGAAGACGGATATGGCTACGTCTTCTAAAATTCTCATGAAGAAGGATTGTTCACAACCGAAATGAACACAACGGTAAGAGTCAAATTATGCATAAATATGATATGTGTGCTATCCATTGTCTTGACTTACTACACAACGTGGTTAGTTCAAGACCCTTTGTCACTACCCACAAAGTAGGTCCTATGAATACTCCCTATGAAAGGTTCAAGTTGCCTAAACACCTTTTCTGATGCATTTCATATTTAGTTTCCTGAATCGAACAATAAATACTCTGTGATTATCTTATTTTCTATTCAAATGTGGGGTATTGTTAGAGTTTGAATAGAAAATGTGGGGTATTGTCGGGATTTGCTTATTAGTTTGTCCCACATAGAACAAAAGAGGAAAACCAAGTTGCCTTATAATAGGATTCCCCTACCTATTATCAAAATGGGTTACCCAACCAAGTGGGTTAGCCCATATTAAATGCCAAGATGGGCCTTGGGTCGCGTCGTTCGTCGCCCAAGTCGCTGGAGTTTTGTCAACAACAACGACTTACGCGGGTTACCTTGTGGTTTGCATCCCACGCACTAAACCGCCCAACTCGCTGAATTTTACTCGAAACATAGACTTACGCGGGTTACTTCACGACTTCACGGTCGCGACCCAAGCTGCGTAACTTGTTGTTTGACAGTTTGTTGACAGTTAAGTTGGTTAATCAGAGGTACATATAAATACCTCTTCTCTCTCGTTTTTGGCAGAAAAATATCACGAATTTTCTAGGTTTTCTCTTTGTTCTAAACACAAGATTCATAAGGAAGCATATGTTTTGATTCGTCGGGTTCAAGTTCGATACTTGATCGGGTTGTTGTATCCTCTAGATAGACGTCCACAAATCATCCATACGAGGGACGAATTTCTGTCTAAGGACACTGCACATCGCAGGCCTCAATCCAATAACGATCTTCATCAAATTCTCATCAAGATAATCGAGTTAATCATCGTTCTCTTTCTGTTTTCGATTATGTATATGAATACTAGTATAGAATTCGTTTTATGTTTATGAATTTATTCTAAATTTTATGATTCCAAGGTTTATTGTGTAACGAATTTCTTATTCCGTTATCTAAGTTCTAACAAGCAGCCTATTGATCCTACGATACTAGATGGACTCCACGTAATGGGTTGGGTAAGATAGTAGAAGGGAGGAAGGGAAGTAGTAGACCCGAGTTTATTATCCCGGTCGGAATTCGATAACGAAGAAATGATACATGCGCTAGGTTTTGCGCTACTGTGTGTGAACTCCACACCGGAAGAAAGGTCGACGATGAAAGATGTGGCGGCGATGTTGAAGGAAATCAAGCAGGAGAAAGACCAAGAGTATGCAAAAGTTGATGCTCTTTTGAAGGGTGCCGGAAATAATGGTGGGAGTCCAAGAACAGGAATTCCGGCACCATCTTCGTCGTCGCCGAATCATAAAGCTGGCAATAATCTTAACTGCTTCTCTCCGTCATTATTTTACTTGTCTTCCTCGAGTAGTTGGGTTTGCTACAAACCATGGTCCCTGTGTGTAGAAATCAACGAACCCAATCCATATTTTACCTTCCTATAATCCTATTATACATGATTTTCATTGGGTCAAAGACGGTTTCAGATAATAGGACTTATAGGTCGGACTTGGGTTATGTTCATCAGAGATTGATTTGCAAGTCGAGGGTTATAGACTAGAATCGAAGTTGGGGTTGCTACAAACCCATGTGGTGATGTCGTCCTTGTATTTTTCTCAGTGTGTATATATAGTATATATAGGGTTAATTACGTAACAGATCTTTAGATTTTTATGGTTTTTACATAAACAAGAAAAAACAAAGAAAAATTGTAAAAAGATAGATAAAACATGGTTGGACGAAAATACCCTTGGCTCTAACGGAGTTTTTTAACAGAGTTATCTTGTCCTAGTTTCAAAGCAAAAATGAAACTATGAGGACCAAAACTTGAATTATGAAACCACAGGTCCCGCTTTCAAAGAAATCACCAAACGTCAAGGACCAAAATTAGAGTTTACTCTTATAAAAAAAAAATCTAACAACCTATAATTATCATATTGATAAAATCAAAAATGAAATAATATTACTTTATAGTATATTTAAATCATATTTTAATGTTACTTTTTACTTTTTAAATTTTATGTAAAGGAAAAAAAAGTAAAAATGAAATTAGATAAACATAACTCTTCTACTTATCTTATTAGAGAAGATAAAAGCATGTGATTAAAGAGTTTATTGTATTTCGAAGTCTTGTAATGAATCAAAATAGTCAAATGTTTATTATAGCATGCCGATGGACTGTCTTTTCAACCAAATATACATTATGAACAATTAGCAAACAACCATATTTCATTTTACACTATGGTGCCGTTTGTTTTTTAAGAGATCTAAAGTCTGAAGTCTTATTTTAGTTATGATTAATAAGAGGTGGTGTGTAAAAAAGTCTGAACGATTCAGACTTAAGAGTCATTAAGAGGTTTTTTTCAAAAAACAAACAACCCCTATATCATAAAAACCTCTTAATCATTCAGACCTCTTAATCATTCTGCACTAAACTATTCAACAACTGCCAAACAGCCCCTCACTCTCACATAAGTAGTAAGTGTGCATTGGGCTTGGGCCATTAATGCCTTGGGCTTGGGCCATTAATGCCCTGGGCTTAGTTGCTACCCTGCATAGTCGCCCTCATCTCCTTGCCTTAGGGTCGGGCTTGCTCGGCGAACAGGTGAGCATGGACGAAAATTCAAGATTTGGAATTCCTACAACATGGTCATACTCACAAACAGGAAAAGGAAGGCATGATACAAAATGTGTCAATCTCTCCTTATGACTAAAGAAAATTCAACCTTCAGGCATCACACCGAAAAATCATGTTCGGGGTTGAGGTCGGCGGAAGGCGATGTAAGTCAAATGATACTTGATAATTAAGGTGAAATATGAACGTTTGATGCCGAATTGAACCGTCAAATGACAACACTGGGTCATTTAAGTCGGATTGTCGTTCGGACATTTTGACAGTGATAAATGCCAATTTTATACTTTTTTATGTCATATTTACCCTAAAAATCAATGCCAATTAAGTGCTTAAAATACCCCTTTTAGTTTGAGTTTCATATTTTATTATTTGTGTTTAAAAAAATAACTTTTATATTTAGTTTGTGTGTATGTGTTTGTTATAAATAAAGAAAACAAAAAAAAAAAAATTTATTTATGTTGGTCCTTGTGTTCTAATGCTACAGCAGCAAGGAAGCAACAAATTAAGCAAATTGTTAATTTTTGGTCTTGTGTTTGTTTCGTGCAGAAAAAAAAAAGAAAATAAAGAGAGGCCCACGTAGCTTGCTTCTTGTTGTGTTGGCAGCCCAAAATACAACTGAACCTAAGCCCAGAAAAAGTAAAGAGGCAGGTCTCGTTCTCTCCATCGTTTTCATCACCGGCGGCAACCAGGGAGATCAATATCGGGAACGAGGAGAGGAAAACGCAGCAGCAAGTGAAGCAAGGAAAGAGAGACTTTTTGTCAATTTCGTCTTAATTTTTCGGTATTTTCTTGAACTAACTTCAAATTGGTAACTTAGGTTTAGCTATGTGTGGCAATATCTTTTCATTCCAACATTAGTTGGGTTAGATTTTGATGTTTTGAACTTTGAGATTCCATTGTAATCGCTTGAGACAAACCCATTTGCATGATTTATATTTTTAATGTTAATTTCGTTTAAGTTTTCAATTGGTCTGATCAATTAGTTGAATCTCTTATGGAAAATTGTTAGTCAAAATCGAGATACGTAATTGCCTTGAATTTTGATGAAGTAACAATGGATTTCATCGGGGGTCGATAAGGTTTCCGAATCGAATCCTTGAAATCTTGCGTTCAAAGCTTTAATAAGCCGAGCTTACGAGTTTATTGTTTTGAGTTAATTATATAATGTTTTTCTACTCCGATAATGCTAATCACATATAAAAATTTGAGAGCTTATTTAATTTCTTATTCGTGATTATGATCCGGTTAAAGAGCTTATTTTAACCGGTGTGAATTTAAGGAAAAATATAGGTTGTTAGAGCTTCTTAACGACTATAATCAACTTGGGTTCATTTTCTACGTTTACGTTTTTGGAATCAATGATAGGTGCCAATATCTTAACCGAAACTGAACTAATGTTGGATTTTATTTTTATCGTATTTGATTAATTTTTAATTGCATGTTTAGTTTAGTAAATCAAATCCAACCCCCCCCCCCCCCCTTTTTATTCTTAATTATTCGTTCTTGTACTTGAAATTTTTGCGCTATAATAAGTTAAAAAACCGAGTCTCTGTGGATTCGGCCCGACTTACCACCATTACAATTTTGGTTGTAATTAGTCGATAGTTGGAACTTATTAGGTGGACTCGGCATCCGTCAGCAATCACATTACGAACCTCATTCAAAAAGCACTACAAGCCGATAAGTCGTCAAACTCTTAGAAATGATGCAAATAAATTGTGCAAAACGTGTCAAAATGAATTGTGACAAATGTTTCTGTTTTACCTAATTTTGTTTCGTTAACATGTAATGTATGAAGCGTACCACACGGTTTGCCACATTCTTATGCATAATGTCACAATGGATTGAGCTATAATCGTGAAAATTATTCCAACGTGTAATCATCTTTGAACCGTTTAAAGCACCACATTCGGGTGATTGTTTACTTTCAATTATTAAAAAAAGTCTAACATTTTATAATATATATATACTAAAATCATTAATATTTCATTTGATAACACTAATAATAATAATCGATGTGTGGAGAAATTAATTTTGGCTTCGACTCCTATTTAAGATGGTCAATTATTTCATACACGTTGTTGTGCAATCATATTAAATTTAGCCATTCAAGACGGTTTAAAAACTTGTAAACCCTTACTAGATAAGTTTAAGCTTATGTTACGGCGAATTTTTACAAAAGGTAAAAAAATGCACGCTTTGTATAGAAAATAATGTGAAGATATTGGTTTTAAATCTTTGGGACCGAACTTTGATATTCCCGTTAGATAGAATTCGACTTATTTTATGATTGAAAATTGATAAGACAAAAAAGTTACTTGCAAGCATTTTATAATATCCATTACGCTTGTAATACTATTGGTCGATTTGAGTGGGTTGTGCTTGAGGGATCATACGATATTTTGGGAGATTTTAAAAATGCAACAACTCTTTTATCCGATATTTATTATCTAACAAGTCATTTACTTTTAAATCAAATATTTATTTTCGCAAGTAAGATACAACAATACGAAGACGTGTGTATGGCTTTTGGTTTAGATACTCCTATAGATAATAGTTTTTCAACAGAACAAAAACGTGTGTTTAATTGTAATTTTATCGATTTATTTGATCATTATAAAAAACTTATTGGGGGAGGAAGGCAACAACAAACCTCTTCAAGTCGTTTACTTATGGGTTCTAGTTCTAGTGACTAGCTTATTTAAGGATGAAACGAGTAAAAAATCTAGATTTGATACCGATTTGGGTGAAGTAAATCTGTATATGCATATTTATTTATAACCACATCAAATGCCCAGGATTTTGAAAATATTTATTTACTAGAATGGTGGAAACAAAAACAACCTCAATTCCCAGTTTTGGAATATATGACCTGTGACATACTAACAATCCTAGCTACTACCATAGCTTCAGAGTCTGCTTTTCCTCTTAATGGCAGAATCATTTCTATGCGGCAGACGAGACGAGACGAGCTCGGAGTCCGTGGAGTGTTGCATATGCTTGAAGGATTATTTGGATAGCAATGAAAGAACTCAACACACGATATCATTAGAGGTGAAGATTGAAGAGATGGAAGAAAACAATGCCACCAACTACTGATACCGATGGTATTTTCTCACAATTTGACGATAATGATGAACCCGACATTGATGACCTTGAGGGCGTTGAGGCTCTTCTTAAATTTCATATGAATGAACTCTTTTATAGGATTACATTGATGTATTTTTAAGTGTGTTTTTATAAATTGAAATTATAATAAAAAGTATTTTTAAAGTGTATTTGGTTGACCCAATTACATATTTTAAAGTGTGTTAGAATAATAATTTTCTATTCTTAAAAAAATTTATGTAAAAACATTGAAATTTAAAAAAAAAAGGTAGGACTGATTTGGGCCCGGCCCAGGACCGGTTCTCATATAAAGCTTAGTCGTGCCTTCGTTTTATGTTGCGACCGGTTACGAGATCTCTATTTGGGACCGGGACCGATTTGGGTACGGCGTGGACCCATTTTTGCAATATCTATTTTGGACTTTGGGATATTTTGATAAATAAATCATAAAGTGTGAGGATTTTGATGATGTATTCCTCATAAGGGATTATATGATGTTAATATAGCTTTGGTTTTGATTTTACATATCAATCGAAAAATATATATGGTTAAGTTACTTGGAACATTTTGGGTGTCATTACTTATTTGGAAATGCTTCCTAAAAGTTATAGTGTGTTTTGGGATTTTGCCCAACCTTTGAATCAATAATAAAGATATTCACATCTTTTGGGGCATAAGTTGTATAAACATTGGGTATTTGTATTAATTTTATTGGTTTGTACCAATTTCTATCGATCAGTCAGTTGAGTTGTTAAGTTATTGGTTCGGTTTTGACTCACATGAGTCGTGGGGACATTTGTCTGGTTTAATTTGCTATATGTTGAGCATTGGGAGTTAGATGCAATCATGACACATTTATTTGAGAGTTACATGCTTTGAGTGTGTTAGTCATTCAATTAGGGTCATGTGATTTAGACTGTAATACAATGGATCCATAAGCATAGGAGTCGGTCTTTGTTGTTTTAAAATGGGATGATAATTCCCATATTGCCGCCAAAAATAGGCATTGGGTCATCGAGGGCATTATGGTGCGCACTCTTGGAGTCGGACATCGTCCATTGACCATATGGTGTAACTTCCGAGTTGTTTTGATGGTCTTAAATGAGATGGTTATTCACGTATTGTAGCTAGAAATAGACATTGGATCATAGGGTGTATTATGGTACGGGCTCATGGAGTCGAACATGCCATTGACCATATAGTGTAATTTCTAGTGAACGAGCATATTTAAGATTATCGGGGGTCTTGGGAAAGGTGTAGACCATGGATGGTTGAACTTGATGACCATTGAGCCGTAGAGGGCTCATTAACGTTGATGAATGACTTACTTTGTGTTTCTCTACGATCGATAGAAATGGGTTTCCCTCGTCACCGAAATGTGTTATTTGGGTAAAGGGTATTATCCATGTTTTGGTGACATTTTGACTATGGAGTATTTTCCATGATTTATGGTTTTGGTATATTAAACCTTATCCATGTTTTGGGTGTTTTGGTTAATAAAGTTTTATCTATGTTTTCAATTTTTGAATATTGACATTTATTTGACATTTTGAGTGAGTATTGAGAATTTAATTTCATATTTGAATGAGTGTTTTGATTTAAAGTTTTCATCACGAAAATTGTGGGTTTTGGAAAGGTATTGCTTTTTACGATAAAGACATTTTATTTGAAAATTTATGATTTTATTTGCTCTTACTAGGCTTTGAGCATAACACTTTTTTCTTGTCAGCATCATGTGCATTAGGTCCTTGTTGGGGAATGGTACTAAGAACACTATGAAGACTTGAGTGCTTGATAGAGACACAATAATGATTTAACTATTCGGGGACGTTTTCCGTATCTGAAGTTAGCGATTGTTATTGAGTTTTAGTAACACACGCCTCTAATCTAGACTTTGTGTAAAGTTTTGATTATTAATAATTAATATAAGTAATAACTTATAATTGAAATTATTTAATAATTAATAATAACTAGAAGCGTACTCGCGCAATGCAGCGAGATACATCACGATTTTAATGTTTTCTTTTATTTTTTGTTTTTTTGTCGATTTACAGTACGGCTTTGGATGGTTTTAAGAAAGTGATAACGTTTTTTTTTATAAATTTGTTTAATTTAGGTTTAATAATATAATGTTTTATATATAAAAAAATAAGTATTTTGTTAGAATTAAATGATTATCTTATATATTTTAAATTAGATGTTTATCCCGTTTTGATTATGTTTATCAGTTAGTTAATATTCTATATTTAAATTTTGATTTTTTAGGAAATTGAAATGATGAGTGATTTTAGGGAGTTAAAATTGTTAGAGATAATGATTAAATAGTAAGAGATTTAGTTTTCATTTTTTATTTAAGTTTTAAAAGAGTTTTTTATGTCATCTTTATAATATAGTATAGATATAAATGTAGATAGAATTAAATGATTATCTTGTATATTTTAAATTTATTTATATTTAAATTAAGATATTTATCCCGTTTTAATTATGTTTATCAGTTAGTTAAATTCTATATTTAAAATTTGATTTTTTGGGAAGTTGAAATGATGAGTGATTTTAGAGAGTTAAAATTGTTAGAGATAATGATTAAAATGTTTTACATATAAAAAAATAAGTATTTTGTTATAGTTAAATAATTATCTTATATATTTTAAATTAGATGTTTATCCCGTTTTGATTATGTTTATCAGTTAGTTAATATTATATATTTAAAATTTGATTTTTTAGGAATAAATTGTTAGAGATAATGATTAAATAGTAAGAGATTTAGTTTTCATTCTTTATTTAAGTTTTAAGTAATTAGCATTAAATAACGGTACATTAAGCTTTAACAGTTGTTTTTAAGAGTTTTTTATGCCATCTTTATAATATAGTATAGATAAATAACAATTAATATTTATCAAGAGTAAAATTGGAAGAAAGTGGGAAAAAAAACTTATGAAGTTTCTTGAAATCCTATCCCAAGTTGCGTTCAATAAACTAACTTATAAGTTAATTTTCTTTTACCTATTTAACCGATGTTTTTAAATTAACCTCAAAAAATAAGTTATTTTATATTCATGAAAAATGAAATTAGTGTGTGAGACTGTAGTGGCCAAATGGGCCTAATCCGGCCCGATCCGGTCGGTTAACCGAGGCCCAACCCAGTGTTTGACCGATCCGGCCCAGGACCGTGCTTAACCGGTTAAAGGTCCGAAAATCATAACCGGTTATGGTTTTGGAGCAATTCGGCAGCCCGGCCCGATCCGACCTGGGACCGGTTAAGGGCCCAGCGCGGTCCGATCGGAAATTTTTCAAAAAAACTAGTCGTTAACTAGCCGTTATATGACCCATTTTTGAACGTTTTTTTTGTTGCAAAACTGACCTTTTTTTGGCCAAATAACCCCCAAAAACACTATAAATAAGTTGTGTGGAGTATGAGGTTAGACACTAAGTTACAACACGCAAAAATTGATGTAATAAGTGTTTTTTTTTATAATTGATGTAATAACATTGAAAGTATAAATAAAACGTATTTTAAACTGTATTTGAGTGATCCAATTTTATTTTTTAAAGTTTATTAATTTATATAATTAATTATACTTTAAAAAATTTATGAAAAAAATAACCTTTAACCGGTTTTGGGCCCGACCCGTAACCGAACCGAGACCGGTTATCCTTAATCGGTTATGGATCACCTTACCCGGTTACCCGGGATATTGTTCCAAACCGTAACCGGTCCGGGACCGGTTGGGCCTTAAATGGTTACGACTGCTACTATTTGGGCCAAGGACCGATTGGGTCCGGCCCGACCTGGCCCATATCCGACATTTGGCCACCATTTAAAACTAGTGCTATACCCGTCCGTTGGTCGGGTACATGACATGACTTTAATTTAGATTCAGTTATTTAGTATTACCATATCAAAAATTATGTTTCTTTATTGTATTCTACTTATGTACCCATTGCAATGTAGCAAGCAAATGTATGTAAAATTTTACCTTTTCTTTCAAACGAAAAGAGTTATATGTTATGAATTCCACCTACGAGACATCTACTTTCCACCTTATTAAGACAAGCCATATTCCATACAAATATACATAAAAAAAATGAGGTATACTACAAGATGTTAGTGTACAACATATACCTAACAGGTCGTTCAAAAAAAACATATACCTAACAACAATGCATACTTCTCTCATAATTTAAAACATTATTAATATAAGCTACCCCATGATATTTTAAAATCTAAATGTTTGTGGAATTTCATAGAAAATTGGAAATTTTAATTATGGACTTTCTTTTTAATTTCCTTATAATCAAATGCATGATTGGAATTTGGAATTTGGAATGTAATCATGTTTCATTTTTGTCTATTTTTTAACCAACCTGATGCCAATGCCAGTAGTATGCTTGTTGATAGCGGAAAATCGTATAGGTCCACAAGGTGGCCACTATGTTGCCATAGTGGCGGTGCAAGTGCACACCAGACACTATGATCGCTACAAGTAATAAAGTGGTAGAGTACCGAGATCGTTTCCACAGGGACTAGTCAACTAAGAATCAAAGACGTTTTCATGAACTTCTAGTGCTTGGTTGAGTTTTGAGAATAAAATCAATATTTGTGGGTTTTAAGCGAATTAAACAACGATTAAACGGAATTAACAGTATTAAAGGCAGGATGTGGGTACAAGTATTAACTAAGACTGATGTAGTAACAACTTGGTCGGAAACAAAATGACACACGACAGCCTTAAAAACCTTTTTCTCTCGAAAATAAGTTTCCTCGGAACGTGGCCACGTTGCACCCACTTTGTCACCACGTTGGCCAACTCAAGACTTGCCGACTTAACTAAGTAAACCTCTAAGGATTTCAGTTCCACCAGTATAGATATAGACACCCAAATCTCTTTGTGACATCCATGTCGACCGACATTTGAACCTTAGTTAAAATCATGCAAAAACCCGTATCTCTACGTGGTTATAAAAGACTTTCTCAAATCTTCTTGCATCACTCAAGCCGTATTTCGGATCTGCCCCTCTCGAGGTCTAAGATCTAACATTAACACTAACAAGTGATCGGCTTGTCCACGTTGAGTTGAAGTCCCGACTCGAGTGACCAAGTCTAAGAGTTAGCAACGATGGCAACACCCAAGTGTTGCCTACTAGTCTTAGCCTTGGCTCATAACCACACCCAAAGGGGTGTTTAGCTCATAATAAAAGTAAAAGACATGATGGAAGAAGGAGATAACATAACTTAAATTGCATAAAAGAAACTAAAGAGCTGCTGCCAAAGTGGTGACAAGGTGGCCACTTTGGTGACAGCTATTACAAGAAATTTAAACTTACAACAATTAAATGCAAACAAACTACAAGGAATGAAAACTAAATGCTAATGCTCCAGATGGTGTTTAATGCCTCTGGAAGTGATGCCTTGAAATGGTTCCTCCAAGCTCCAATTTATAGCCCAAGGAAGAAGAGAATGTTGATGTGACCAAACATAAAAGTAGCTTTTTAGGAAGAGTATAGCACCTTCCTTTGACTTACATATCTTGTCCTCTTCCTTGTTTATTCTTATGAATGAGCAGGAGGGTCTTTCACTTTCTTCAGAAGGCAGACTTCCCGAATTGGTAAAATCTTATCCAAGCAATTTTTGCCAGCGCCCCAACGTGGTGACAACGTGGGTGCAACGTGGCCACGTTCTGCACAAAAGTTAGTAAAACCGGATTTTTTTGCATTGTTGGGATTTCATCACAATGTTTGAAGAATCAAGACCAAATGAAGGAGATGAGAAGCAAATTGGGTAAAAATGTGGTAAAATAAATATAACAAGAGAGGAATTAACTCTCAAAATTTGGGAGTTATCACACCCCCAAACTTGAGCAATTACTTGTCCTCAAGTAAAAGAAGAAAAGAAAAGAAAATGAACAAGGAACTCGAGCGATGACCAAACAGGGCTGACGAACTTGCTTTAGAAAGGAAAACTCATGCCGAAAAAAATTCGTCGCTCCTTGTTTTGAGTGAAGTGAACTCTTCTTGTTTGGAAAAAATTACCGCTTCCTTTCATGCTTCCCATGAATTCAACTTTAATCAGTAGGGCTTGCTTTGGGTTTGTGTATTTGGGTTTTCGATTCGTATTTTTCGTAATGACCCCCAAACTTGACTTTTTATGCGGCTCCCATTCTCTTTGGTGTTTGACTGTTTATTCTTTGTATTGTCTTCACCTTTTTACTTTTGACTAATCCCATTTGGAGTTTTCGTTTATTGCTGCCAAAGTAGTGACAACGTGGCCACTTTGGCTTTTGGGTTATCAAAAAATGTTGTTTTTGTTTTTCAACAACCCCCACCCCCCAAACTTAAACCTTCAATGTCCCCATTGAAAATCGCAAGATATGTGGCTATTAGGCCGTAGAGGCTAGGTTACAAGCGAAAAAGTGTTTGGGCTAAAAATAAAAAGACGGCCTAAATCATTTTAAAGTCAGAAAACAATGGTAACAATCCAGAATGCGGCCTGCAAAACAGATAATCAACAACAAGCAATGCAAGAAATAAGGAACGATCATGAGTGGACCAAGCAGATGTACATGAATGAGCTTAGCGTCAGATAAAAAAGACACGAGTCCAAAACAGAAAATACCACAAGTCCAAAAGAGAAACTAAAGTAAACGAGTTTAAACATTCGTGATGAAATACCGAAAATGGTCACGGCTTACCCATTTCGGCAGAAGTGCCAGCCGCACCGTCTTCAGCGGTGTTCTGGTCAACGACAATTGGTGGGGGCCGCGGATTGCGGGGACGGGCAGCGAGCGGGACGATCACCTGTGGAGGGCACAGACCCGGCGGGAAACGCGGCAAGGTCGAGGCTTTAGATGGGTCAACCAGGAAGTAAAAACTCCTGACAACTCTATTCCAGTTGCGCTGATATTCCCAAAAACGAACGTTCTTTTCCTCGATGGCGAGGATGCTGTCGCCCTGGGTCTTGAGCTGGGCCAACTGTTCATTTTGGAGGGTCATCAAATCTTGTAACAAAACAGTCTGTTCCTCTCGCTGTTCAGCTAAAACCTGCAGCCATTAGGATGAGCCATAGCCAGCACTTGAAGCTGCTTGAGGGTCAGCGGCGTCGTCTCGTGACGGTCGGACAGAGGGCTGTGGATGGGTCTCAGCTGCAAAAACGACCTGAACGCTTAATGCGCTGGACCGTTCCCTTATCTATACGGGAGGAGCTCTTACAGACTTCATCCTTATCCCACGAGGGAACACGAGCTGCACTTAGCAATCTTGTTAGTAATATAGGGAAAACCAGCCAAGAACCTGAACGGGATGCAGCATACCGGATGGCACTTAGAGCAACATGTCCGAAATCAAATGGTAATTCTTTCAAAATGCAGAAAAGGAGGACACATTTTTCCCTGGAGAGCGTGGCATCATGCGCGCCCAGCAGCAGATTGTGCCGGAGAAATTGAAACCACAGACTGGCCTACAAAGTCAATTGTCCGGACTGAATGGACAATTTCAACAAATCCAACTTTTCTAAAAACTGAGGCATTACTAACGCTGCGGCAATTTCCCGGGTGGTTTCGACAGTGAGGGAAGCCAAAATGCTGGCGAACTGACATGTCGGTGGCACAGGCATACCGAAAGTATTGGACAAAGCGCGAGGTCCAAAATTCACAGTCCTACCCCGGATCACCACAGTGATGTCCTTAGCGCTAGCGATCTCCGAATACAGTTCGCGAAACAAGGTGGCATTAGCCTTGCCAGAGAAAGGGATTGCCTTTTCCCATTTATATGTGGCCAAAAGTCGCGGGATATGCGGAAATGTTTTGATCAATACGGGATCAAAATCTCGCTCCATCAGTAATTTAGAAGGAAGTTGCGATTTATACCTGGCTGGGGGTGGTGGTTGGACTGCAGAGCGTGTCTGCGGCTTTTGAGCAGGGGCTGATGAGCTACGTGCGGGCTTGCGCTTCCTCTTGGTGACTGACGTGGACCGGGTTCGTTTTTTCGGGCGCACAATTTCTGGCTCGGGGGTATACTCTTGATCCGAAGGCGAGATAGTCCGCTTCCCACGAGTTTCGATAGTGCGTGGTGGGAAGGGAGTAGCCTGGCCAGAACCCGAAGGAGATGCGGCAGACGAAGTGATGCTCGACGTGGCCACGTCCTTGCCACGTTGAGTTGGACTGTCAAGGATCGAAGTGTTCTTCGGCGAGGGTAGTGGGTTGACTGGAATGGTAGACTCGGCTTCGACTTGATTGAGGTCGAAGACACCGACAGGGCTATGTGGACCGAATAGGGGGTTGAGGAAACTGCCCGAAGCATCAACTTGGGGTTGTGGGTTAAAGAGAAGAGAAGGGTCACAGAGGGTTCGAACTTGGGGCAAAGGAGAGAGTCGAACCGACGGTGGTGGTGATGTGTTAGTTTCGGTGGAGGCTAGGGTTTGCGAGATGGCAGGTGTCGACGGCGTGCTTCGTGGGATGAGGATCGAGAGCAACGACCGATGAGTGGGTGGGGAAGGTGGTGGTGGTAGAGGATCGGTGATTAGGGTTTCAGGTTCCGGCGAGAGTGGTGGTGGAACTGGGTTTTGGGAAAGGGGAATGGGAGATTGGGGGTTAGGGTTAATCACCGGAGGTGGTACATTGGGAGTGGGCTGAGAGGTTATGACAGCGTGCGACTCTTCATAATGAACCATAAATACCGGTGGTGCAATGGTGGCGACGTCCGCCGCTGAGAGTGGTAGGGCGGTGGACACAGGGGGATCAGACGGCAGGTTTGAGGAACCGCTAGCGGTGGCTGACCGGTGAGCTCGTCGACTATCGGGGAAAGGGTTGACGAGGTGTTTTGTTCGAGCCATGATGGAGGAAACCGACGGAGTGAGCGATGGTGATGGTGATAGGGCGTCGGGAGGATGGTGGCCGGCGTAGAGGGAGATTTGATGGGTTGTGAGAGATAGGGAATTGAAGGGGTTGTTTGGTCAGGGGTTTAAGGAATGACGCAAGAGAGAGAGGTGAGGGGTTAGGAGGGTAATGATGGTTTCTTGTGGTTTGAAAGTTGAAAAGATGTTCACTTTTTCCAAAAATCAACTTTTTGAAAAACAACTCGTTTATCCTCCAAACTCTTGGCATATATCTGACTTCGGGAACTTGACCTGCACAAGGAATTAAAAATAAAGATTTGAAAAATAATAAAGGACAAGGCTTGCAGAAAAACAAAGGACCAAACATGGGCTCAGATTAAACTGTGATGTCTTAGCTTGCATGGAAAAACCAAGGGGCAAAAGGAATATTTTAGGCCATGCATAAAAATTTGAAAATCTGTCTGTAAACCAACGTTCAGACTTGTCACAGCTAAACTTCCCAAGTGGCTGCAAGGTGGCCACTTTGGTCCAAGAGCAAAAGAGCATTTATTTACACTATTTACAAACGACTTTCTTGATTTTATCAAAGGGACATTTCCGAGGGTTTGGGCACCTCTTCGGGAAGATAGTGCTTGACCCTATGTCCATTGACTTTGAAGGTACTTCCGTCTTGTGAATTCAATAATTCCACGGTTCCATATTGACTGATTTTGACAATGGTAAGCGGACCGGACCAACGAGATTTGAGCTTTCCGGGAAATAATTTTAGCCGCGAGTTGAAGAGTAGTACTTGTTGACCAACGTCAAAACTCCTTTGATTTATTCGACGATCATGCCACATTTTTGTTTTATCTTTGTATAATTTGGAATTTTCGTATGCGTGAAATCTCAACTCTTCCAACTCGGCTAATTGAAGCTTTCTTTTATTTCCCACGGAATCCTCACTTAAATTCAATTCTTTTGTGGCCCAAAAAGCTTTATACTCCAATTCAAGCGGTAAGTGGCAAGCTTTTCCGAAAACAAGTCGATAAGGAGACATTCCCAAAGGGGTCTTGAAAGCCGTTCTATATGCCCATAATGCATCATCCAACTTGAGAGACCAATCTTTTCTAGTAGGTTTAACAACTTTTTCCAAAATATTTTTAATTTCCCTATTAGAAAGTTCGGCAAGACCATTAGTTTGAGGATGGTATGCCGTGGCTACTCGATGTTGGATGTTGTATTTATCAAGAACGATGCTCAACATTCTATTTACAAAATGAGTCCCTTCATCGCTTATCAATGCTCGGGGTGTTCCAAAACGGACAAAAATGTTTTTATGCAAGAAATCAATCACCATTTTTGCATCATTCTTTGGACATGCCTTAGCTTCAACCCACTTTGAAACATAATCGACCGCAACCAAAATATATTGATTGTTGAACGACATGGGAAATGGTCCCATAAAATCGATGCCCCAAACATCAAAAAGTTCCACTTCCAAAATATTGTTCAAGGGCATCTCATTGCGTTAAGACAAATTTCCCATTCGTTGACATTGATCACACTTTTTCACAAATTCGAATGCATCTTTAAAAAGAGTTGGCCAAAAGAAGCCGCTTTGCAAAATCTTGGCCGCCGTACGTTGGCCACCAAAGTGGCCACCATACGGTGAGGCGTGACATTCTTTTAAAATCCCCAACATTTCCGTATCCGGAACACATCTTCTCAAAAATGGTCCGCACCCATTTAAAAAAGAAATGCGTCGTCCCAAAAATATTGTTTGCTGTCATGAAGAATTTTTTTCCATTGTTGCCCTTGAAGATGATACGGCTTTAGCCCACATGCAAGATAGTTGGCTAAATCCGCATACCATGGCGGTTGTTCTTTATGATGATGTATGGTCAAAACATGCTCGTCCGGAAAAATCTCTTTAATTTCATGATCACCCCCACTAGATACCATTCCTTCTATTCGAGAAAGATGATCGGCAACTTGGTTATCAGTGCCTTTTCTATCAACAATTTCGACATCAAATTCTTGCAAAAGAAGAACCCATCTAATAAGCCTAGGTTTAGCATCGGCTTTATTAAATAAGTATTTGATGGCAGAATGATCGGTATGAATGATAACCTTGGTGCCAATCAAATATGAACGAAAGCGATCGAAAGCAAATACTACCACAAGCAATTCTTTTTCGGTTGTTGTATAATTAATTTGTGCTTCAACAAGAGTTTTGCTTGCGTAGTATATTGGGTGAAAAATTTTGTTTCGTTTTTGACCAAGAACCGCACCCACGGCCCAATCGCTTGCGTCACACATTACTTCAAATGGTAAATTCCAATCGGGTGCAATCACAATGGGTGCCGAAACGAGAGCATTTTTAATTGTCTCAAAAGCCTTTTTACATTCGGAGGTAAATTCAAAGGGTTGGTCAATGTGCAAAAGATTGCAAAGGGGTTTTGCGATTTTTGAAAATTCTTTAATAAACCTCCTATAAAATCCCTCATGCCCCAAAAAACTCCTAATGCTCTTAACCGAGGTGGGCTCGGGTAATTGCATTATTACCTCAAGTTTGGCTTTATCAACTTCCAATCCTTTCTTTGAAATCATGTGACCCAAGACTATCCCTTCTTGTACCATAAAATGGCATTTTTCCCAATTTAAAATCAAGTCATGGGCTTCACATCTTTGCAAACTTTTTTCAAGATTTTTTAAACAATTTTCAAAAGATGTTCCCGTTACTGAAAAATCATCCATGAAAACTTCCATGGTGTCTTCAATCATATCCGAGAAAATTGACATCATGCATCTTTGAAAAGTTGCGGGTGCATTACACAACCCAAATGGCATACGCCGAAAAGCAAAAGTTCCAAAGGGACAAGTGAAGGTAGTCTTCTCTTGATCTTCGGGTGCTATATGAATTTGGTTGTATCCCGAATATCCGTCCAAGAAACAATAGAATTCTTTCCCGGCCAACCTATCAAGCATTTGGTCTATGAATGGTAGAGGGAAATGGTCTTTCTTGGTGGCGAGATTTAATTGCCTATAATCCATACAAATCCTCCATCCCGTCACGGTCCTAGTTGGTATGAGCTCGTTTTTGTCATTTGTGATCACCGTGGTGCCACCTTTCTTTGGTACGCATTGTACCGGGCTCATCCATCTACTACTAGAAATGGGATAAATGATCCCCGCATCCAACCATTTTAAAACCTCTTTTTTTACAACATCTTTCATGATAGGATTAAGTCTCCTTTGCGGTTGCACTTTGCCAATGCTATTATCTTCCAAAAGTATCTTATGTTGGCAAACCGTCGGACTTATACCCTTGATATCGGCTATGGTCCAACCTAAGGTCTTCTTATATTTCCTCAACAACTCAATCAAACTTAATTATTGCTCTTGGGTTAAATTGGAAGAAATAATGATGGGCAATTTTTCTTCCTCGACGAGGTAAGCATACTTAAGATGACCGGGTAGGGGCTTTAAGTCTAGTTTAGGTGGTTCAATGATGGATGGTTGCTGGATCGTTCTGTCCGTGAAATCTAACTGTTCAAACGCTGCTATGGTCTCCTCAATTTCCTCCTCGCTCATAAAGTCTAAATCCTCCAAATATTCTGCACCGAAGTGGCCACTTTGGTGACCAACGTGGCCACCTTCAACAGTGTTGATGCTAACCTCTCTTTCTAAGGTGTCTAAGGCTGAACAATCTTCTACTTCCCCATGAAACTTAAGTGATTTGAAAACGTTAAACGTCACTTTCTAGTCATTCACTCTCATGGTTAGCTCTCCCTTGTGGACATCAATTAAGGTTCTACCCGTTGCTAAAAATGGTCGCCCTAAGATGATTGGGACATTCCTATCGGCTTCATAGTCCAAAGCTAAAAAGTCGGCCGGGAAGATGAATTTGTCAACTTGAACCAAAATGTCTTCAATTTTTCCTTTGGATTAAGCCAACGATCGATCCGCTAATTGTAAAGTAACGGTCGTGGGTCGGACTTCTCCAATTCCTAATTTATTAAAAACCGAAAGTGGCATGAGATTTATGCTTGCCCCAAGGTCACAAAGGGCATGACCCACCTCTTTTCCCCCCTATTGAACACGGGATGGTAAAGCTTCCCGGGTCCTTGAGTTTGGGAGGAATTTTACATGTGAGCAAAGCACTACATTCTTTTGTTAAGGCCACAGTTTCGTACTCACTTAACCTCCTTTTCTTGTTGAGAATGTCCTTTAAAAATTTAACATAACTTGGCATTTGCTCGAGAGCTTCAACCAAAGGTATGTTAATGTGCAATTGTTTGAAGACGTCCAAATTTTTTTTAAATTGTACATCCTCATTTTTGCTCTTCATTCTACCGGGAAAAGGGAGGTCTCGCAAGTCCAAATTTGATTGGTTTGAATTTGCCCTTATGGGCTGTGAAGTGGGCACCTGCTCACCACCTTGGAGGGGTGGATCTGATGGTAGAACAGTCCGTGAAAGGGCAGTCATATTCTGTCCCGAAGGTGGGCACTTTCCAGCCACGTTGGTTGGAAAAAGTGACGGAAAATTTTCTTTGTCAAAAGCATGCGTGGTCTCATCTTGTACAACGGTATCAACTAAGATTTCCTCACTGGGTTTGGATGCTCTAGTTTCACTTCTTAAAGTCACGACTTTAACGTGCTCCTTACCCTTAGGGGTCTCGGTGTCACTAGGTAAAGTGCCTACTTGTCTCTTTTTCAACTCGGCGGCGAATTGTCCCAATTGAGTCTCAAAACCTCTCAAAGTTGCATTGGTTTGGTTTATAAAACCCTTGAGTAAAGATTCAAGCGAACCATTACTCTCCGATGCATTTTGTTGTCTCGGTACATACGGTTGTGAGGATTGCCCACTTTGGTACGTATGAGACGATCCTTGTTGAAATCCCGGGGGATTTGGTGGTCGGTTTGGGACTTGATGAACCCCGGGGGGTTGAAGTCCTTGATTACCCGACCATGAGAAGTTCGGGTGATTTCTCCAATTTGGGTTGTATGTGGGAGAAAATGGGCTATTCCTAGAATGGTTTCCTACATAGTTAACCGAAGCGGGATTACCGGGACAACACTCAAAAGTATGGTTCTCACCACAAAACACACAAGATTCATTTATGGCTTGGACTTGGTTCTTTTCTCCATTTAAGTTCATGTTATTTTTTACCAAGGTAGTTAAAGCTACAATTTGCGCGTTTAAGGCGGTGATGGCATCAATTTCGTGAACACCCGATGCATTCTTAGGAGCAAGAGCGCGTGGATTTGACCAATCGGTGTTATTGTTGGACACTTTCTCCAAAATGTCATATCCTTCGTTATAAGTTTTAGAGGTGAAAGCGCCACCGGCCGTAGCATCAAGAATAATTTTAGCGGAATTAGTGAGGCCATTATAAAATGTCTCTAATTGGATGCAATGAGGGATTCCATGATAAGGACATTTTCTAATTAAGTCTTTGAATCTCTCCCATGCATCCGAAACCGCTTCTTCCTCCTCTTGTCGAAACATCAAGATTTCATTTCTAAACTTCACATTTCTAGTTGGAGGAAAATATTTTTTTAGAAAATTTTCGGCCAAACTTGTCCAACTATCAATGGAATGAGGAGGTTGAGAATTTAGCCAAGCTTTGGCTCTATCTCTCAATGTGTAAGAGAAGAGCGTAAGCCGTAGGGCTTCTGTCGTAACACCTTGAATGCGAAAATGATCCGTCATTTCTAAAAATGATTTTAAATGTGAGTGCGGATCTACCGATGGTAATCCTCCAAATTGACCCATTGCTTGGATCATTTGGAACATTACCGGTTTTAATTCAAAAGTTTGTGCTACCATGTTGGGCCTAAGAATACCCGATTTTAATTGATCAAATTCGGGTGTTGCATAGTCCCGTATTCCCCGTTCTTTATCGTCGGCAATTCTTATGGTTGTTTCATTAGGTGGTGGTGGAGGATCTCCACCATTTCCAGCTATGTTTTGATTTTGCCGACCTCTTCTGCCTCTTCTTCGTCTTCTAACGGTTCTTTCAATTTCGGGGTCAAGAGGTACAAGTTCACCGTGTTGTAGCCTTGGCATACAACACGGAAAATACTAAAAATAAAAGACACAAGCAACTCAGGCTCGAATGAAAAGTCAATATCTTAGGATTTAAAATCGTGCTAGTCCCCGGCAACGGCGCCAAAAACTTGATAGCGGAAAATCGTATAGGTCCACAAGGTGGCCACTATGTTGCCATAGTGGCGGTGCAAGTGCACACCGGACACTATGATCGCTACAAGTAATAAAGTGGTAGAGTACCGAGATCGTTTCCACAGGGACTAGTCAACTAAGAATCAGAGACGTTTTCATGAACTTCTAGTGCTTGGTTGAGTTTTGAGAATAAAATCAATATTTGTGGGTTTTAAGCGAATTAAACAATGATTAAACGGAATTAACAGTATTAAAGGCAGGATGTGGGTACAAGTATTAACTAAGACTGATGTAGTAACAACTTGGTCGGAAACAAAATGACACACGACAGCCTTAAAAACCTTTTTCTCTCGAAAATAAGTTTCCTCGGAATGTGGCCACGTTGCACCCACTTTGTCACCACGTTGGCCAACTCAAGACTTGCCGACTTAACTAAGTAAACCTCTAAGGATTTCAGTTCCACCAGTATAGATATAGACGCCCAAATCTCTTTGTGACATCCATGTCGACCGACATTTGAACCTTAGTTAAAATCATGCAAAAACTCGTATCTCTACGTGGTTATAATCAAAAATTAAAAAAAGGAAGGTTCAAATAGAAAACCAAATAATCAAAAGTGGTAAAACAAATGAATGAATCATTTGCAAATAGTTAGGTAAAAGAAAACATGGATTCACATATGCATTTTTATAAGCGAATAATTCATATAACCAAAAAGGTAAGTAAACGTGAGTTCATGTATGCATCTTCAATCGGAATTTTTCCGTGTCATAAAAATCATTTATTTCTTATGTTCTTATCATTTTTACCATTCTTATTTGAACCTCCCGGTGTGGATGAATATATATATATATATATATAGAGAGAGAGAGAGAGGGAGAGAGAGAGAGGGAGAGAGAGAGAGAAAAGTTCAAATTAAAACTCATTTTTCATTGTGCACATGAGGACAAATCTCAGTCACTCGATCTCTTTTGATCCAACAATTCATATTAAATAGAGTTTTTAATTTTTAAATGCTTAGGGATAATAATGGAAGAAAATTTAAACACACGTCAACCATATTTGACTTTTTATTTTCCTTTTTAATTAAAAACTTTTTACCCAATTAAAGTTTAAAATAAATTATCTTAAAAATTACTAATATTTTGATCAAACAAATTACATCAAAAAAACCAGAATTTCGTGCTCTTCGATATGACATCCATCTCGATATAGTTTTTTGTCGTTTTAACCGTTTTTTACGTAAAATGTTATATATGTGTTATATTCATTATGAATATTTATGTACATTCAAGTTTGTACAACACCTCGACACTAGTGATGGCCATCTTGGCCCGACCCGACCCGGCCCGATCGGTTAACCGAGCCCGACCCGTCTGAAAGCCCGGCCCGGCCCGGCCCGATGCCAAACCGGTTTGAAGCCCGAAATCATGGACCGGTTTGGGTTTTTGGCGTTTTTGGCCCGGCTCGACCCGGGCCCGGTTCACGGCCCGGTTTTTGGCCCGGCCCGATCCGATTCATACTTTAAAAAAAAAGACATTATGTTACCGTTTATATACGTTTTTTTGACATTTTTTTTGTATTTTTTACCCCCCAAACCCCTATTAATACTTGTATTGTAAGTTTGTAACTTAAAATTATATATAAAATGTATTTTGAAAGTGTATTTTAGTGATTTATTATAAATAAAACGTATTTTTAAAGTGTATTTTAGTGTTCCATTATATAAATAAATTATTTTTAAAAAAAATACGAAAAAATCATCGGCCCAATCACGACCCGGTTTGGGCCCGACCCGGTTTTGGTTAAACCGGTTTACCCCAAGCCTAACCGGGCCACACCTTTTTGGGGGAAACCCGGCCCGAAGCCCGTTTTGGCCCGGTTTTTGCTTTCACTGTAGAGGCCCGAAGCCCGTTTTGGCCCGGCCCGGCTCGGCCCGAGCCCGATTTTTGGCCATCACTACTCGACACTGTAAGTATGTAACTCGACATCATCTTCTGCAACACTTTCTTCAACGTCGTAAGGCATCGCGTTTTCTTCAGCACCGTAACCCAACACCCATCAAGACGAATCGATAACCTATCGAGTAATTCTATTGTGAACCGGGGAACAAAAGAGAGTGCGTCAAGTCTCTACATCTTCACAAGTCATTCATGTGTTATTCATCATAAATAATGTATCATTCAGGATGAATAATACAAAATTCAGGGTGAATAATTCACGATTCATGAATTCGTGTATTATGCGTCATGAATGTTGTGTTATTCATCCTGAATACTATATTATTCATCATGAATAATGAATGAACGTTCACATTTGTTATTCATACTGAATGTAGGACATCTAGGGATGCGCATACATATTCATAATAAATTAAACCAAATTTCGGTTGTGAATTAGGAAACAAAAGAGAGTGCGCCATGTGTCTACACCTTCATGGGTCATTCATATATTATTCATCATGAATAATGTATCATTTAAGATGAATAATACACGATTCATGATAAATAATACATGAATCATGGATTCGTGTATTATTCATCCTGAATATTGTATTATTCATAATGAATAGTGAATGAACATTCACCTTTGTTTTTCATACTGAATGTGGACACCCGAGGACATGCATGCATATCCATAATGAATATAACACATATATAGAATTTCACGTAAAAAATGGTTAAAACGAAAAAATTCCTGAATATTGTATTATTCATTCAACATACGGTATTATTCATCATGAATAGTGAATGAACGTTCACCTTTGTTATTCATACTGAATGTGGACACCCGAAGACGTGCATGCATATTCATAATGAATATAACACGTATATAGAATTTCACGTAAAAACGGTTAAAACAAAAAAAAAAACTATATCGAGATGGATGTTATATCGAAGAGCACGAAATTCTCGTTTTTTTGATGTAATTTGTTTGAATAAAATATTAGTAATTTTTAAGATAAATTATTTTAAAGTTTAAGGGGGTAAATTTTTTTAATTAAAAATAAAAATTGTTAGAGCATAAATATGTTGGATACAAGATCATAGAAGACTGAAGATCAAAGCTAAAGTCAACTCTCAGCATCAAAGTCAAAGTCTAGTGTAATAAAAGTCAAAGTCAACATTGTATTTTTTGTTTTTATAGTGTTGTAAGATATCTGAAAAGATATTTGTACTGAAGGGTGTTTATGATTTCAGGGGAGTGAGTGAAGATGACAAGGTGATCTATATCTTTTTGAGGGGGAGTTACCAATTTTATGCATATGTTTAACTGACTTATTTTTATAATGCATAAATACAGGGGGAGTAAGAATAAAGAAATGAGTAAGGATTATGATTTCTGATTACTTCAAATCAGAACTCGTACATTCAGTGTTTTACTGCTTTATGTCATTTTATTTTTCAATAAAGTTTTGTGAATAAATTTTGTACTTTGACGGACTTTATGACTGATGCAGATTGAGAGGATGCTTACAAGATCATATCTTTATGACTTGATGCTTGACTTCGTGAGATTTAAGACTGAACGGAAAGGTTTATTTCTATTCTTAATCTCATATATGGTTGAAAGAAGGACAACTTTCAATCATAGAAAACATGTTCTTAAATGATCAAACCACTTCTCGATTCTCAAACAGATTTCATGAATTAGAAGTGTGATTTTAAATGTTTTCATTTTATTTGTGCTTAAATGATTACAAACCGTGTGTCTCCAAAGATAAATACTTGCGTATTGTCTTTTTTATATACTTTCAAATATTCACACACACCGGTTTGGCTTATTGTTCACAATGTTCTTACCATGTCTCAAATTTGAAACATATTTTTCGATGGTAAGACACCCCGCTTGTACTTCACAAAATTTTGAGCGTAATTTCATTTCGAAACTTTCATTTCAAGAATGTCGGTATTTTGATTCATATAGACAATATCCATTATTCTTGATCATAAGCTTTAATTGCTATATCATATCATTTCTGATCATTTTCGTACAATGTCAGATTTTCAAACAAGTCTCTTGCATTCATGTCTATTCATTCAATTTACTTGTTTGAAAATACTTCAATGTTTCAAATGCTCATATTGTTATGATTTCATCTATGAGCATACACATATCTGACCCATGTTTTCCATGTCTTAATAGTTCAAGTTAAACTATCTTGAGCAACATATGTTTTATAGGACAATACAGGTTCTTTGTGCTAGGACTTAAATGAAATTCTATGGATTCACGTTAATCAGTGTCTCCTACCCAAGAAGTTAATTCATAGTGATTGAGTGTGAGGAGTCGAAAAGAAATGAGTGTGGGTTGTGTGTTGAGGTAAAATGTAAAAGAGAGTTTGGGTAGAAGTGAGCTCAATGATTAAAAAGAAAGAGGGTGAGAGATTAGAGTAAAATAATATCAAACTCTATACCAACTACTTTCTAAGCCGGGCAGCCACATTACTAATGTTTCACAACTCTTTGGTGAACATTATTGAAATAGGCAACTAGCCCATGCAAACTCTTGTTATAACCCCACCAGCTACTCATTTTCTACTCAACAAGAAAATGTTTCATATTTTTAAGGGGAAGCAACACATAATCTATCTGATTTTCATTTGGAAAATCTGGATATTGAAACAGAAGGAAGTCTGCCCCACCTTCGCACTTCAATCATGCATATTGAGTCTGTGTTTATCTACTGTTGTCTCAGTGGTTTACACAATTTTGAGCCTTATAAAAGCAATCATCAAATGCTTAATTCTTTCTATCACTTGCACGAACACACAAGGAAATTTGTTTTTCTTGTCATAACGTTCATAGAAATTGCCTTTGTGGTGTTTCGATGATTGGATGGAAGCCCTGGGGGAGTGAACATAACAAAAGCTTCTTTAAAATGTGTATTTGTTACACACAGTGACTTAGTGTTACTGACAGGCATTTTAACTGATTCATTTGTTGATTCAGGTGTTATCTTTCCTAATTTATCTGGATTTGAAAAGATCTAGATAATATATTGGCGAATTGAAGATGAATCAGAGGCTCAGTATGAAAGATCAGTGGTTAGAAAGATTACAGAGACATTCCTTGGTAAAAGTTTTGATGATATCGATGCTCTATTCATCAAAAAGTTTCAGAGGCTCAGTATTGAAAGTTTGAGATCAAAGAAATGTCAGATTCAGAAGTTTCAGAGTTAAAGAATTGTTTGAGATCAAAGGATAATTGTGAAAGAAGGATGCAAATTCAAAGATTTCTGAAAATGTGCTGAGATTTTATAGAAATTTTCTTTGAAGATTATGTTGTTAAAGCAGTTTGAGCTAATTCTGAAGATAATTTTCTTTCAGAAGTCTGAAAGAGTTTTGTGAAAGTTTTGGGGAGATTGTTGAAGAGATTTCTACTATATTTGGAGGAGATTGTTATATCTTTCAAAGGTAGACGACAGACTTGGAAAGAATTCAGTCAAATAAAGAGAAGATTGCAAAGGGATGAATTATAAAGAGAATACTGGAAATTGCACAGGGAGATTTTATTGTTAAAATTTTGTAAGATGATCTTGAATCCAAAGGGGGAGATTGTTAGAGCATAAATATGTTGGATACAAGATCATAGAAGACTGAAGACTAAAGATCATAGCTAAAGTCAACTCTCAGCATCAAAGTCAAAGTCTAGTGTAATAAAAGTCAAAGTCAACATTGTATTTTCTGTTTTTATAGTGTTGTAAGAGTTTGTAGTGTTTGCGCGTTTTCTGATTAGTTGTAGCTTGCGCATTTCTTATCTCTTGTATAAATAGTAGTGTGCGTGTTTTAGACATAGAGCTAGAAGAACATAATCAGAGTGATATACGTGTTCTAGAGTTAGAGAGAGAAAGTTTGAGAGAATTTTTGTAATTGAAATCTGAAGATTAATAAAATGAAATTTGATGTCATCGTGTGATTTACATTGTTATCTGGGATAACAAAAATAAAAAGTCAAAGAAGGTAGACGTTGATTCAAAATTACAATTTTGTCCTTAATTACTTTCCAATTAACCTTATTATGTATTAAACATTGATTAGTTTTTTTAAAATTTTGATCAATGGTTAAGATTTATCCTCATGTGCACAATGAAAGATGAGTTTTCATTTAAACCCACCCCTATATATATATATATATATATATATATATATATATATATATATATATATATATGGTTATCAAATTAACTACAACAATCATAACACAAAACACACAAGCATATCAATACAATTACAAGTCCAACCATTTAACCATGGTTCAACAATAACTTTACCAGCAGCATGCCCAACTATGCTCTTGGCCCAAGCTTCCTCAAGCCTCGTTAATGTTTCAAGTTGATCAATGTTTTAAGCTTCTCTTCCTTCACCAACCCAACCAGGTAATACGGTTCGTGTCTTTCAGAATCAAAATAATCGGGACCAGTTGTAACACCCTCAAATTTTGTAAGAGCAACTAATTAAAAATCTCAATTTAAGAACAAATAAAGGACAAAACTTCCACTTTGCATAACAAAGCTCAAAATGCCTCGAATATAAAATTCTATAAATAACCTCAACAATAACAAACTTCAGTATTAAACAAGGACCTAACTGAAGTCGGGTGCTACTTAACCCCAGTTCATGTTGCTCTTCACAATATTAATGTGGAAGACTTCACTAAGTTAATCACCTCTTTGGCACACCACTAGCACTCATATCTTCATAGTGTCACTAGAACTATTCGCCAACGAAGCCTGTTGCACATGCCGACAAATAAAAAGGTTAGGCTAACGCCTAGTGAGTTCAAGAGTTTTACATGAGTAAATATCTTTAAAAATGAAGAACTTCGCTTAAAGTAATGACCTTTCAATTGATGTACTTTAAAACGTAGAAAATAACTCTTATTCAAGGTTCTGCACTTTCAAAGATGGACACCTCATTACAAACATGTTTTATAAATTGATGCAACGTAAACTAGCTCGTAACATGAATATGAAATGACTCACATTTAAGAAACGCGGATAAAACGTTATATCCCAAAACACCCAAACACGGGTGGGGCAAAATACTCGACCTATGAATCATCATCAAAACCACATATACCGTACGTCCGAAAACATGGACACTAGGTCCAATACTCACGCGACCGTAAACGAAAGGAATCTAACTACCAAAACAAGGGGTTAACATAATTCATTCAAACCTTAATATACGAGGAGGGAGGTCCAATATTAAGGCCCTCATTCACTGTTGACCATACAGAACCAATGACAATAAAATAAGACATCCTTATATTTGAAATACTGATAGCCGACAACGGGGGAGGCTCGTATCCGTTGAGAGTGGAGGAAACACAAAAGTATGCCACCCAAGCAACGTTAATCGCATGACACCTCCCAACATCACAGCCAGGTGTCCCTACGACTTCTTTAACAAGTGTCACCCCAAGTCAGTTGACCTTGATGAACATTACGGAGAACTCCACCCCAAAGGCCCGGCACACTTAAAGACTACCTCCCAGAAATTATTTCAAGAGGTAGAGGTCATAGCGCCTACTTCCCCGGTAGCACTAACAGACTCAACCCTCCTAGCGATCACTTGTAAAGTTTCCGGTCATAAAACATGGGTACCGAAGTTTAACCCCGTAATACCCAATTGACCCTCCCAAAACAGACTGACTTACATGCCTATGGATCCAATGCAACACAGTCTAACCTTACCGGACTACACATGAAGGACCAAAGCACTCGAGCCCGTAACCAACCTCAATACGCAACACAATGCATTAGTAAGTACGTCATAACTGGACTCTACATTGAGCCACATAAAACCAGACAAATGTCCTCATGACTCTTTTAAAACGACATCGAGCCAAAATACTCAAAACCTCTTTTTGACCAATGATTAACGCTTTTCAAATAATAAACGTACTCGACCCATCCCATGAAATCACACGCTCCAAAATACTTGAATGGACTCCAACACAGTTTAAGCCGGGACAAAAGCTTTTCCAAATAGATTTATACTCTTTATCCTTTCAAAACGTCCTATAACACAAGATTAAACCTTTTTCCCAAACAAACACTAAAATACCTTTTACCCAGGTAATCTCAGTTATGCAATAAACTACCAAAATACGTCCATCTACGTATCATTTATCAAGATGCCCAAAAATTCCGAATGTGGGTGTTTTATAAGTTTATAAAGTTAAACACTTCCAAGTAACCAAAACTTATCAAGTGATCAGCAGTTAACAATTTCATGTAAAACATAAAACACTTTAAAATGAAAATTTTGGCATGTACAACGTTTTCGGAAATCAACTTGAACTCACCTTGCTAGATTTAAGTAAAATCTAGATTTTACCCAACTTGAGCTTCCTTGGAGCAAACTTGAATCCACGAGTAAATCCTTCCAAAAACCTAGATCCACAAGTTTCGAACCATAAATACACATATCCAAGTGTTTAGAATCATTCCTCAAACATCTTATATCCAAATCTCCATTTTGGTCAAAAACCCTAATTTTGACCTAATTTCTCCCAAAACCATCAAACCCGAAATTTAAGAAACATGAACACTAGGAAATCATCAATGGAGCATTTTATAACTTAAAATAAGGTTTAGAAGTGGAAGGGATAAACTTACCATTTAGATTTTGGTGAAAACCTAGAAAACCCCAAATTCTTCACGATGGAGGTGATGATGACAAGCCCTTACCCTTTGCTTCCAATCTACCACCAAAGACTATTTAATCTTCCCAAAACTAACACTTTAACCTTGAAAAGCTCTCAAAAATGAAACCATAGCATTTTGAATCGCCCAAAATGGAGTTGAAATGAGAAAGATATTACCAAATGAAGAAAATCCCGATTTTATGCACTGTGAGATTGGCGCGACCCTGACATGCTACAGTGCCATTTGTCACTGTAGCGGGCACTGTTGCACGAGATGGCACGATCCTGACATGCTACAGTGACATTTGTCACTGTAGCGGGCACTGTCGCGCGAGATGTACCGAGGGTCCTTTGCCTTGCGCGACCCTGCCATGCTAGAGTGTCATTTGTCACTGTAGCAGACACTGTCGCGCGGAATGTACCGAGCTCTTTTTCGACGGCTTTCCCTTACCGTTTTCCTGATCATTCTCCCGACCATTCCTCGACCTTTATCCCGGCCATTCCTCGACCGTTGTCTCGAAATATTTGATGCTTTTATACCGGTTATCCTGTCATTGCCATAATTACATGGCACATTCGTTGGGACGACCAACCACTTGGTAATCGCCGTTGCTATTGTGACATATGTCACAACTGCATGACACTATATCCGGGACTACCACACTTTCAGTACCATTGGTGCTATTGTGACAGATGTCACAACCACAAGGCACTATAGCCGAGACGACCATACTCTTAGTACCATTGGTGCTATTGTGACAGATGTCACAACCACATGGCACTATAGCCGAGACGACCATACTCTTAGTACCATTGGTGCTATTGTGACAGATGTCACAACCACATGGCACTATAGCCGAAACGACCATAGGTGGTTTTACCTTTACCTATTCACCAAGTTCAACACTTTTCTTCAATTGGGATAAAAATTCATGGTGTTACAATCTTCCCAACCTTAAAAGAGATTTCGTCCTCGAAATCTAATTCGTACACAAAACATTTTAATACTATAGCATACTAAGTATCAATCCGATAATTTTCTTGTCATATACTACTCTTAAAAGGGTAACATTCTGAAGATATAAGCCTCTAATAACATTATTTTCACAAAACGTCCAATTCATTCCCTCCAAGGATGCGTCGCTATCCCAATTCATCCGTAAATGATGTTCGATGACCACTTTACAAAACCTGTTGAAATGATTTTCGTGACGACTCTCACATCCAATATCCACCCTGATACATTACACTTATGCCAGAGAGAACATCGAACCTTACTGGACCAATTTCTAACCACATGATCTTGATTGCCTCCCAACCTTAGGTGACACGTACTACCTCAAGGGTAGCTCGTGATCTCAACTTCTCATTGACTAATCCGACCCAACTCAACTCAATTCTGAATTGTATTCCAATGACCAACACCAACTGAAAGAATTTCCAAAATTCCTTAATAATTTACCCTTGATATTGGTAAAGTCTTATTCCCAAGGATGTACCAATACGCCTTTCGGGGAGTTGGTTAATTCAGATTAGGTTATCACACAACTTCGATCTACTAATCTCAAACTTCAAACATTCCATCAATATGAGCCTTACCACATCAAGAATATCATATACATCAATACTTAATTACTAACATCTAACTTCCTTTAAATTCCACCACGGTGAGACTACCATTTCTCATGATCCCACGGGGATACTTCCAATCATTCCAAAGATCATTGACCTCAAAAGAACAAGTCGGCTTGCACTGAGCCGATCCCCAAAAGATTTAAAGTTGACACCTAATATGGAATAAAAACCCCAAATCATACATTTTTACAGACAAACCATAGCATCATCATTATTCACGAATACCCATTAAGATGGTATATCACCGACACATAACATGTTGCCACACAATTAACCCACTAGCTCAAATCCATCCATACGTAAACGACCGCACAAGGCCTTAACCTTAAGTTTTACCGAAAGGGGAAATATCACCACTTACACAACCGAGATTATAACATCAAACTACTACCTTAATTATACATACACAAACAGACTTCATGAGGTCAAATTCCCAACATTCAAATCTGTCCACAATTTGGGTCGTCCGCCATTTCCAATTCTCAATGACTCATTTTGTCCCCACTTACAATTCCTTTCACAACAGGGGTTTAAATCTATTGCTCTAATGAGTTCAAGGTTTTACAATTATAAGACTCAACAAATATGCCAATTGAGATTTTATAAGACTTTCAAATGCAAAATCTTTATAACAATTAACCGTTCGTGTAAAAATCCACTACCTTCACTTGGTAGTCGTGCAAATTAGTCATAAACTCCACACATATAAAACCCTTTCGAAAATAATTCGATCATTACCCATGCTAATAATGACAATAACAAAATATGCTCAACAACTTTCCAAATTGACCACTATCATGTATCAAGTTATGTCGCGTACGTAATTTTTTTATTTTTATTTTTATTTTTTTATAAAACAATGGGTAACAACTAATTGTACAATTTCAAAAAAAAGGAACTTCCCAAGTTCAAGTTCCAAAATTCTCTTTTAACCATAAAATGACATGGGATAAAATTTTCCAACAAGACCCACATAAGACATGACGTTCAATAAAACTCATAAATTTACATGCATTATAATTAAAGCCTATGCACTTCATAATTAACTCGTGCATAGTAAAATGTCGTAATACTTTATAAAACTCAACAAAACTCACATAGAATAAAATTTCCAATAAAACTCGAACACCAAAACATGGGAATTGTTGATCCAAACTCTCTCAGTGATTTGATAACGACCCTCTTTTATACTTAGTGAAAATTACGTTTAATATGTATTAGTGTTTCACCATCAGTGATCAGACTAAGTCTGTTCAGTTATCGCTGATAGTCTTTCTTACAAACATTTATATGTATCAGTATTTCACTATCAGTGATCAGACTGAGTCTGTTCAGTTATCGCTGATAGTTTCTGATGTAAACAGTAATGTAATCCCGGAAGACAAGTCTCGCGTCAACAGATGTTCATAGCTGAATAGAAGACAAAGCTGCTGAACAAAGACAAGTCTACTAGTGACCTGATGCGGATATCAGTGAAGCAAAGACGAATCTACTTATACGCGAAGGAACATGAGGAAAAGCTTCAGCGATAGCTGAACCTCTTTATATCTATAAAGGAAGAGATATTCAACGATCAAACGATCACGAAGCTTAAGCCTCAAGTCTCCTTTTGTCTTACCTTGCACAACTAGTACGATGTGTCAGAACGGACATGTCTCTGCCACAAATCGTACAACAACTCTGTCAACTACACTGTTCATGATACGGCCAAAAGCATGTCTCCCAAAGTCAGACTCCCAAAGCCAATGACCGAACGCCACGTGTAAAGTGCCATGCCATGCATTTAATGCATAGGGTATAAATAGAAAGATTACCTCTCCATCTGAGAGTGTGCTCACCTCTGGCCTTCATCTTTCTATTTCATAGAAACCCTTGTTTTCTATATTCTCAATCCCCCATTCTCTATATTCTTGTGCAACCATCTTAGTGTTTTCTTAAGTTTGTTTAGATTGAGTTTGTCTTAATCTTATTCCGCAACAAACTTGTAAATTGTGTTTGATTTATCAATAAACAATTTATTAAACTTTAATTTCTGTGTTTGTATTCACCCCCCCCCCTTCTACAAACTTGTTAAGCACCTGGGACCAACAAGTGGTATCAGAGCAGACTGTTTAATCTGATAAACAAGATCTTGCTTTATTCTTTTCCTTGCTATTCTAACATGGCACTTAACACAAACACAAACTACTATGATAATGGTTAACTTTCTAAACCTCCTCGATTTAGCAGGGATAACTTCTCTCTGTGGAAAAATTGAATGATGCTATTTCTTGAAGGTGCAGATCCCACCATACCTGAATACATAACAAATGGACCCTATGAACCTGTCCAAATCATAGCTGCCGTTCCATCTACTGCCACCACTCCATTCGTTCCTAAACGCTATGTTGTTAAGGAAATTAGACAATGGAGTGATGAAGACAAAAAGAAGGTTGGTATCGATGCAAGGGCAAAGACCATTATCTCAATGACCTTGCCTGATGAAGTTTTCCATTCCATCATGCATCTTAAAACTTCTAAAGAAATGTGGGAAACCATATGTGTTCAATATGAAGGCACCACTGAAATCCAAGAGACTCGAAAGATTAACTTGGTAAGACAGTATGAAAGTTTTATCGCTGGTAAGAATGAATCTCTCTCTGACGTTCATCAGTGGTTTAACTGCTTAATCATTGATCTAAGAACCGTTGGTAGGACCTATTCTAATTCTGAGGTCCTAACAAAATTCTTGGAATGTCTTCCTGAATGCTGGGACAGTTATTCAATATGTCTCAAGCTGACAAAAGACTTAAATTCTCTTTCTCTCAGCACCTTGTATGGAATATTGCTCAACTATGAGCAATCAAATCTCTTGAAGAAGAATCTTATAAAAGATTCTAAAGACTCCAAAAGCACTCCTGTTGCTTTAGTCTCTTCAGAAATAATTCCATCTCAGCGATCTACTCTCACTATCACTGAGTTAGATTCTGAAACTGAGGATCTATCAGACACTGATCTTTCAGAGTTTGATGAATCCTTAGCACCCTTGACAAACTCTTTTAAGAGATTTGCAAGAAAGAGCAATTTCAGAAGAAATAAGCCTCTATCCCTCACTGACAAGACAAAATCAACCCCTGTTGATAAGGCTACTGCTACTTGTTTTAACTGCGAAAAGATTGGACACTTTGCAAGTGAGTGCAGGTCAAAGAAAGTCTTCAAACCCCGCTACCTCAAGAAGATCCAGCGATGACAAATACCTAAAGCTGAAAGACAAATATCAAAAGCTGAAAAGGTAAAGGTCTCATTGCTGAAGAACATGATTGGGCTGAATCAGAAGAATCAAGTTCTGATGAAGAAGAAGTCGTTAATCTTTGCCTTATGACTGAGATTAAAGAAGAAGTGGAATAACCAAGTGAAACTTCTATGAGCTATATATAATCTCAGGTATCTATCTCTACTAATCCCTCTCTACCTGAAGAAGAGAGAAGTCGCGCCTTTGACGTGCTGACGATTGATATCTACAATGCTCTAAACGGCAAAACTCTAGCTGAGAACAAAAACATTGATTTAACTGAACAACTAGAGAAATGTCATGAAAATATCAAAGAACTGACTCTTTTAGAGGAAAGTTTGAAAGATCAAGTCATTGTAAATGAAATCATCAGCATTGAACGCGAACAAGCCATCGCTGCTCTAAATATAGAAAAGGCTACTGTTGAAAAATGGTGCAAATCATCAACAAAGATCACTGAGATAATAAATGCTCAAACTCCTAGCAGTGATAGAACTGGTCTTGGTTTTTGGAAACCACAGGATGAACCTCAAGATGATAGTTCCATGCTTAAGTTTGGAAGATTTGTCACTTCTATCTCTGACACTTCTTATAATTAGTTTTATCCCTCATCTTCTTCTAATCCCATCCCTGAGAAAATATCCAAAGGCTTTAAGTCTGCGGATAAAGGAAAATCCATTCTTCATCCTCAGAAGGCTACCAAGAAAGCAAAGCTGAAAGTTCCTTCTAAACCTTCAGCGAATCAATCGTCTAGCTCTATGATAGAAATCTTTGATCTCTGTCCTCCAAAGCTAAAGATTGATCTTAAGCCTAAGAGATTTGAAGAAATAAAAATTCCTCCCAGATCTCATGAGAAAAGCATTCTTGGAGCTGGACCTGCTCATCTCAAATTCTCAAAACCTTTCACTCCTGGTCCTAAAACCACTTTTAAATATAGAAAATGCTATCACTGTGGATTTACTGACCATATCTCAAGCAAATGTCCAACTGCCACTAAAGCTGATAAAATAGCTAAAGTGAAGATGAATGCCTCCAAGGCTGAGTAGGTCACCAAAGCTGAAAAATTGACCAAGGTGAATAATACCACTAAGGTTAAGAAGTTAACCAAGGTGAAGGTTACCACTGAAGCTGAATCTTCATCTGCTGTGAAGATTACTGAACCTTCCATCTCCACTAACTCTAAAGGACCCATTGAAAAGTGGGTACCAAAGAAAGCTTAATCTTCCTTATGTTTGCAGGGATCAAAGGGCATCTGGTATCTCGATAGTGGATGTTCTCATCATATCACTGGACAAAAAGACCTGCTCACTGAATACAAGGAAGAGAAAGGTCCCTCAGTGACCTTTGGTGGAAATGGAAAAGGATATACCCGAGGATTTGGTGTCATCAGCAATGGGACAACTACCTTCAGAAGAGTCGTTTATGTAGATGGACTGAAGCACAATCTTCTGAGCATCAGTCAGCTATGTGACAAAGACTTTGAAGTTCGCTTTTCTAAGAAAGCATGTTAAGTGGTGAATGAGAAAGGAAAACTTTCTCTCAGTGGTTATCGTAAAGAAAATGTCTATGTAATAGATATGGACTCTACTACCACTGAGAACATGTGTTTTCTCTCTAAAGCCTCTTTTGATGTCAACTGGATATGGCCCAAAAGGCTCTCTCATCTAAACTTCAAAACCCTGAATTCTCTCTCTTCTAAGGAACTGGTTTCTGGTCTTCCTCAGCACTCATATGCTAAAGAATCTCTCTGTTCAGCATGTGAAAAAGGAAAACAGACAAAAGCTAGTTTCAAGTCTAAACAAGTTTCCTCAGTGACAAGTCCTCTTCAGCTCTTGCATATGGATCTATTTGTCCTGTCAACATCCAATCAATAGCTGGAAAGAAATATACATTTGTCATTGTAGATGAATACTCTGGCTACACCTGGGTTATCTTTCTTCGCTGCAAGAGTGATACTCCAGAAGAACTGATATCTTTTGTTAAAAAGATGGAAGTGCTGAATAATTTTACTGTTTGTTCAATAAGAAGTGATCATGGAACTGAATTCAAAAATAGTTCTCTGAACAATTTCTTTGAGAACAAGGGAATTTATCATAACTTCTCTTCAGTAAGAACACCTCAGCAAAACGGAGTCGCTGCAAGAAGAAACAGAACGATCATTGAAGCTGCTAGGTCAATGCTCAACGATTCTCATCTCCCTACTCAATTTTGGGCTGAAGCTGTAAATACTGCATGTTTTACTCAAAACAGATCGCTGATAGTAAAGCGATTCGGAAAGACAGCTTATGAACTTTTTCATGGAAGAAAGCCTTCTATCAGTTTTCTTCATATCTTTGGTTGTCAGTGCTTTATTCTAAACAACAAAGATCAGCTTGGAAAGTTTGACCCAAAAGCTGATGATGGAATATTTCTTGGATATTCCTCCATCTTCAAAGCCTACAGAGTTTTCAACAAGAGAAGACAATCTGTGGAAGAAACAATTCATGTCACTTTTGATGAAACTCGCTCAGCGAACTCTAAACCAATCGTTGACAATGAAGAATTAAATGCTTGGATGTTCTCTCATTACAGAGAAACAGAACCCTTCTTCTCAAACCATCAACGTTCAAATCCTCTGGCTGCTGATGATGATCCAAACATCATACCTCCTAACGCTGAATCCAACTCATGGATCTCAGCAGAGCCTCTAAACACACTTCTTCCGTCAGAACCATCTTCGTCTGAACACCTCTCAGAAAACAATGGTATGTCTGACACTCAACACTTGATAGCTGATGAGCCTCAAGCTTCATCATCAGTGAACATTCCAATTGTTGATCCAATCTATGAAGTAAGCGATCATGCTCCTGCTCAGCGATGGACCAGAGATCACCCCATTAATCAAATCTAGGTGATCTCGATGCAGGTATTCAGACACGATGAAGTTTAGGTAATATATGTCTCTTTGTAAATTTATTTCTTTAATAGAGCCAAAGAAAGTTGATGATGCCCTCAGAGATCCAAACTGGGTCAGCGCTATGCAAGAAGAACTGACTGAGTTTACTCGTAACAAAGTTTGGAATCTCGTTCCTAGACCATCTGATAAAACTATTATAGGCACCAAATGGGTGTTTAGAAACAAGTTAGATGAACATGGAACTGTAACCCACAACAAGGCTCGACTTGTTGCTCAGGGATACAGACAAGAGGAAGGCATAGACTATGATAAAACCTTTGCCCCTGTGGCTAGGCTCGAAGCAGTTCGACTCTTCTTAGCTTATGCAGTTTACAAAGACTTCATTGTGTATCAAATGGATGTAAAATCAGCGTTCCTAAATGGAAAGCTGAATGAAGAAGTCTATGTAGAACAACCTCCAGGGTTTTATGACCCTAAGTATCCAAATTATGTTTATAAATTGGATAAGGCTCTCTATGGTCTAAAACAAGCCCCTCGTGCTTGGTATGACACTCTCTCATCCTTTCTTATCTCTGAAAATTTTGAACGTGGCAAAATTGATAATACTCTATTTTTCAGAAAGATAAAAGGTCATATTATTCTTGTACAAATATATGTCGATGACATCATATTTGATTCTACTAACCCATCTCTGTGTACTCGATTCGCTGAAAGAATGAAGAAAGAATACAAAATGAGTATGATGGGTGAGCTGACATATTTTCTTGGCCTTCAGATCAGACAATCTGACAAACGTACTTTTATCAGCCAAGGTAAGTATGTTAAAGACATGCTGAAGAAGTTTGATTTAATACAAACTTCAGCGATGAAGACTCCTATGGCACCTCCTCTGACACTTAACAAAGATCCATCTGAAAACCTGTTAATGTCACTGCCTATAGAGGAAAGATAGGCTCCCTGTTGTATCTTACAGCGAGCCGACCTGACATCATGTACTCTACTTGTTTATGTGCACACTATCAATCTGAACCCAAGGAATCTCATCTGATCGTTGTTAAGCGGATTTTCAGATATCTGAAAGGGACTCCTAATCTCGGTCTTTGGTATCCCAAAGACTCAGGGTTCGATCTAACTGGATATTCTGATAGTGATTTTGCAGGTTGTAAACTAGATAGAAAGAGTACTACTGGTGGATGTCAACTCCTAGGAGGAAAGCTGGTAAGCTAGACAAGCAAAAAGCAAAATTCAGTGTCCACTTCCACAGCTGAAGTTGAATACGTAGCCGCTGGAAGTTGTTGCGCTCAGGTCTTATGAATGAGAAATCAACTATTGGACTATGACCTTCAGCTATCATAAATTCCAATCTATTGCGACAACACTAGTGCTATCGCTATAGCAAATAATCCAGTGCTACATTCGAAGACGAAACACATTGAGATCAGATATCACTTTATCAGAGATCATGTGATGAATGGTGATATTGAACTTCATTTCATCCCCACTGACTATCAGCTTGCTGATTTATTCACCAAACCTCTTGATGAAACAAGGTTTAACTTTATCATCAGTGAGCTTGGAATGCTGAACCTTGAAGAGTAAATCTTCACTGTTCATGCATTATGTCAGTGCTTATAAGTTCCCCTCTATCACTCTATCTCTGATTAATATTCTGACTCTCAGGTATGTTATCTCACTCTCTGCAACTGAATCTTCATTCAGTTAATATTTCTTAAAAATATAAACCTTAATCACTGAATTTTCTTCAAATGATTAAAAGCTTTTTGATAAACAAAATCTATCGCTGATATTTCTCTTCAGTGATCCTTCTTAAAAAGAAAATATATCCCTAAATTTCTATAAGGGATACTTTCAAAAAGGAAAATTTATCGCTGACTTTTCTTCAACGATATTTTAAAAAAGGACAAATGAAACGTTTTTCTCTCTCCTATTACGTCATTTGAACCGACAGTCCGTGGCATGCTTTTCTCTGACACGTTCGCCCGTTGCTATTCCATCCAATCAACTCCTTCAAACGTGTCCATGTCATGATGAACATTTGTTTTCCCGCCTCATTCTCTCTCCTAACCTCAAACGTATAAAAAAAATGTTTTTCCATTCTTATCATTTTACGCTTTCTGGAAATCTTTTTGAACAAGAAGTTCTCTGTCAAAGCAATTTCAAGCTTCTGCATCATCTTCATTCAAGATTACCAGGTTACTTTGATCTTCTTACTATTTCAATCTTGTTAACAAACTCCATTTATGTTCCATCATTATGGATTTTTTATAAGATTTTTTTCTATAAAATCATTTTTTTTATTTTATTCTTCCAAAACCTTTGGTTTTCTTACTGTTCTTCAATTTTTTTTTATTAAGAACACTGTTTTTAATCTTAAAATATGTTGGTTTTTCTATGTTTCTTTCCTCAAATAGAAACTGGTAAAACCTTCTTTATTTTTAGACTAAACTTTTCTTCTACTCTTCTTTATTTCCATATTCAGAAATGGCTCAATCCGCTCTTGTTGCTTCCAAGAACGTCAAGTTCGCCATCACTGACTCTGAAGTCCCCAAGAACAACCATCTTGGACGCCTAGACTTCGATGGAATCAAATACCCACACCTGGTGGATGCTGCTAAATTCCTGGAGCAATCTTGCTTTGCTTATGCTCTGAATGTGAATCCCAAACCATCCAAAACTCTCCTCCAACAGTTTTGGTTCACAGCTGAAGAATCCACAATCACCAACAAGAAAGGTGACAAGGTTCCTGCCATCTCCTTTAGCACTGATTTAGGATAAGGGATGATGACCTCTTTTAGCTTAAGGAAGGCTCTCAGGTTCCCTGACATACCAAGGAATGGTTTTGACGCTCTTCCTACTGACGCTGAACTCATCCAATTTCTGGATGATATGGAGTACTGCTGGGACAACAAGCCCCGCTCCACAATCCCCAACAAGAAGCTGACTCTTATCAAGAAGGCGAACATGCCTTCTCAACTGAACTTTATCTTTTGTCACTTCATTCAATGTATGAGTGGGAAAAGTGGTTGACTTGATTAGGCCAGGAAGATTCAGGTTCAGATGGCCCACTCAGTGATAGCTGGCAAAAACTTTGACTTTGCCACCTCTATCTTTGACGATCTAAGGTCAAAGATAGAGAAGACGGAGAGGGATCCCAAGATCCCGTATGTACGGTTTATTTGTGCCTACCTGGAGTTTCTCTTCCCTGCCGCTTATCCCACTTCTCTTGATGTCTCCTTCGCCAAAGTGGGTCAGCGCTCCCTAGAGGTCAAACCGCTGAACAACGAGGTAAGTATCTCTACCCTATGCTCTCATCTCTCTCTCCACACTTCTTCTACATCAGCGGCCACGCAGGAGGTTCATTCTTATGATAGCCCTGCCGCTACCACTGGTTCCAAACGACCATCAGCTAGTTCCTTTGGTCCTTCGAAGAAGGCCAAAGTGACTAAGGAGACAAGCGCCACTAGCTCAAGGCCTGAGGAAGTTTATCGACAAACTTCCTTCGATGATTTTGTGGTCCTCTCCTCCACATCCTCAGCTCTCGCAACATCAACCGTGCCAGTGATCTCGGTCGCTGTTACAACAACAGTGACTCAACCTACAATCTCAGTTCTTCAATCTGAGGTAACTACTACTCTCCCAATTTCTTCTATCCCCATCTCTAATCCCTCTATTTCATTGGTCTCTAACCCTCCTTCTATTTCTTAACAGCCACAGCTTGGACCCATAGGACCTATTCATCAAACTTTTGAAGAATCTATGCAATTCTACAAATTGTTTGATAACTGAGGTACTCCTATAATCCCAAAAACCGTTCCCATCTTTCCATCTAAGTCTGTTTCTCAGCAACTAACGTTTCTTTCAGGTCCTAATATGGCCACTGGTGATGCTAATGTCAACAGTTTGGGGGTCAAGGTGGATTCTCTCACCACCGCAATCAACGGAACCACCAGCGCAGTCATTACCGCTGGTGAAGAGCTGAAGACTTTGACAACTACCTGCTCCACCAAAGCTGAAGCTTCTCAAATCTCTGCTCTTCAAGAAGAGATTGTCAAAGTCAAGGAGGATACTCAGCGACAGTTTGACGCTCTGTCCTCGAAGGTTGATTGTTGCATTGCTCTTCTTCAGCAAGTCCTTGACAAGCTGAATGCACCAGCTCCGACTCATCCCTCCTCCTTCACATCGGACGATCGCACCCAAATGAACATAGCTGTTGAATTCATTCATCAGGCTACTTCAGATATCCCGGTGATTGAAGGACGACTGGATAGTCTGGAGGCTGAAGTCCGAAAGTTGGTCTCTGCACAACCTTCCTCTCTATCTAAGGTTCCCTCCCTCCCTGATAATGACAAAGAGGGGGAGAAAACGGCTGAAGAAAATAGGGACGAAGCTGCTAAAGTTAATGATGCTGAAGCCGAGGTCCAACAGGAAGAACTTCCCTCTCATGTTGAGGGGGAGAAGGTTGCTGACAAAGCCCCTCCTTCGTTCGAAGTCTTAGTCGAAGAAGAAGAGGAGGAAGAGGAAGAAGAAGAAAATCTTGATCTTCAAGATCAAGGGGAAGAGCAACCTCATCAAGATGATGATGATGGCGATGAAGAAGATCAATCCTTATGATGTTCTGCAGCCGTCTCAACTTCAGTGACAACCTCGAAAGAGGGTGTCACAGTAGGGGGGAGAAATGAATCATCCTCAGGAACCCCTTCCCAAAGCAAATCTAAGGATGAAGTTGCTGAGGGAAGCCTGAAGACAGTTTCACTATCTGAGGAGAATCCTTCTCAGGTATGCCTTTCACTTGTTCCCATATCCTACTATAAATTCCCTACCCCTGTTTCCTTCTAGCCTTTATCTTTCTTCTTCCCAAAATAAACATTAACTTGTTTCTTTCTATTTTCTGACCAGACAGTTCCTTCCCCTGCTTAAGGGTAAAGAACTACAAATAATCCCAACTCCCATAGCTGATGAAGAAATAATCCCAATCTCTGTAAGAGAGATTGATGAAGAAGATGAAGAAGAAGAATCCCTGCAACATCCAGGAAGGCCCTCTAGACCATCTCACTGGTCAGAGGAAGAGATGAAGAGAAGAACAAAGATGATCTCTCATCTAGAGAAACAACGACTGAAAGTCCCTATTCAATCAACAGATCTAGAGTTCCTGATTGAAGCTGAAATCGAAGAATCTGTGAGGGTTGCGAAGCTGATAGCTGATTGTCAAAGAGATGCCTCTCTTGCTCTCAAGATTCAGTCCTTTCAAGTCAAAGACAAGAAGCTGAAGAAGAAACCAGTTGAAGTCCAGGATGCTCTATTAAAAGAAATTGAAGAGGAGCGCTCAAAAGAACAAAGGGTCAGCGATAGCTCAGTCGAATGGTGCAAAAACAAAACCGACTATCGCTCTGACCCAATGAAGATCGTAGCTGTTGTTATCTCTGGGAGGAAGAAGAAGGACAAAGTCTCTATCACTATGGAGATTACCAGAGAGGATGGAAGCTGCAAGGCTATGTTCGTTTCAAAGTTGGAAAGTTTCAGCTACATGGAATGGCTTGAGTTCAAAGATACGCTGAAGAAATCGAAGTCAATCTACAGAAGCTATGTTGAAGGGATAAATGATGCTCTCATCAACAGAGTTGCTGCAATCCTAAAGGTGCCATTTGCTCTTCCTTCCAAGCCAAGACAGCTCAAAAGAAAGCCTGTCTCCTCCTCTTCTGAAAATGTCACAGTGATAAGAAATGAAACCTCCATCAAATTCTCAAGAGATGCTCTATTTGGTCCTCCTCCTGATCTTTCAGTTCTCGATCTATCTCTGCCCCCTGGTGGACCATATGTTGCAGGACAAGTAATTAAAGAACCTTTTGGAATCTTCTTCAGAGATGGTGAGGAAGAGCTCAGATTCCAAAGAGTATATGAAATTCCTATCTGTCCCCTCAGTCATCTCAAAGATCTCTTATGCTTATGGTGTGACTACTTCCCTTCTGTTGAGCAAATCAAAGCAATCATTAACCAAGAATCTATAGAGCGAAGGCAAAAAGGAGAAGAAACACCTGAGTATATGATCAATCGTCCAAAATCTTCTCTAGATAGCTGATAGATTAGTTTCCTACTTTCTGTAATCTATTAGTAAAACTTACAGTAGTTAGTACATCACTTGTACTTGTAATTTTCATACCTTGTAATTCTTTTCTTGAATTAATGAAAATTTCAGTGAAGTACTTAACTCTATCAGTACTGTAAAAGATCCCTCAAAATAGTAATTGGGACGTGTATGTTATGAGTCATGATTATTCCTTATTTTGAACTATAAAGTAATTTTCTTCAGTTACTTTGTCATTATCAAATAGGGGGATATTGTTGATCCAAACTCTCTCAGTGATTTGATAACGACCCTCTTTTATACTTAGTGAAAATTACGTTTAATATGTATTAGTGTTTCACCATCAGCGATCATACTGAGTCTGTTCAGTTATCGCTGATAGTCTTTCTTACAAACATTTATATGTATTAGTATTTCACTATCAGTGATCAGACTGAGTCTGTTCAGTTATCGCTGATAGTTTCTGATGTAAACAGTAACGTAATCCCTGAAGACAAATCTCGCGTCAACAGATGTTCATAGCTGAATCGAAGACAAAGCTGCTGAACAAAGACAAGTCTACTAGTGACCTGATGCGGATATCAGTGAAGCAAAGACGAATCTACTTATACGCGAAGGAACATGAGGAAAAGCTTCAGCGATAGCTGAACCTCTTTATATCTCTGAAGGAAGATATATTCAGCGATCAAACGATCACGAAGCTTATGCCTCAAGTCTCCTTTTGTCTTACCTTGCACAACCAATACGATGTGTCAGAACGGATATGTCTCTGCCACAAATCGTACAACAACTCTGTCAACTACACTGTTCATGATACGGCCAAAAGCATGTCTCCCAAAGTCAGACTCCCAAAGCCAATCACTGAACGCCACGTGTAAAGTGCCTGCCATGCATTTAATGCATAGGGTATAAATAGAAAGATTACCTCTCCATCTGAGAGTGTGCTCACCTCTGGCCTTCATCTTTCTATTTCATAGAAACCCTTGTTTTCTATACTCTCAATCCCCCATACTCTATATTCTTGTGCAACCATCTTAGTGTTTTCTTAAGTTTGTTTAGATTGAGTCTGTCTTAATCATATTCCGCAACAAACTTGTAAATTTTGTTTGATTTATCAATAAACAATTTATTAAACTTTAATTTCTGTGTTTGTATTCAACCCCCCCCCCCCTTCTACAAACTTGTTAAGCACCTCCAGGACCAACAAGAATAACTTTTTTCCTCTAAAACCTTAACATATGTGGAGGAGGTCCAATGTCAAGGTCATAAATCGCAGTTACTTGTCCAAGACTCTAAACAACATCAAAACAAGGACATCACAATATCCGAAAATGGTGTTGGACAACGAGGATAAAGAAAATCTTATCAAAGTTTGTAACCACATGCAATAAAATAATTTTATGCATGTTTAAAATCATAGTTTAAATACTTGTGTGTGCTAAAGATTTTTCCAAGATCTCTTAATATAATCCACATGGTGATTTGGAAACATGAGAAATAACTGATGCAATTTATTTCAAAAATAAATTTTGTGCATGAATTTGGTCGGCACTCAACGTCTTAGAACCACTCTTCTCAAATTCCTAGGCACACTATCGTCATCTGGATGCTAAAACATCTAAAGGCAATAGTCACACTAAATTGGTTAACCTTACAATTTTTCCTCGAATAATGTTGATTCCAAAAGTCTATGGGCCTAATCCAACCAATAACCCCGACCTAAAACGGTCAACTTAATGTATTCATCGTGCTTAACCATCATTCCAAATGGCAACGCCATAAACATCAACTCTTTTATTGGCTACCCACTTAGAAACTTTATCACTACCCCAACGGTCATCGTACCAAGGCAGTTCAAGTATACACATGTAACATGTAGGTTCACCATAACACTGGCCAATATGAACGTACCGTACATGATCATCCTTGCTATCCTCGATAAGTTTCCCGTTTCTCATGACTCAATCCATTCTGAATATCCTATCTTAAAGTACCCAATGGTGCAATTTCACTTTCAATCACTTAAAAGAACACTAGTTTGAGTCTAGGTATCGAAAATCAACACCTAATTCTCTCAAACTTATGCTCTGATACCAACTTGTAACACCCTCAAATTTGGTAAGAGCAACTAATTAAAAATCTCAATTTAAGAACAAATAAAGGACAAAACTTCCACTTTGCATAACAAAGCTCAAAATGCCTCGAATATAAAATTTTATAATTAACCTTAACAATAACAAACTTCAGTATTAAACAAGGACCTAACTGAAGTCGGGTGCTACTTAACCCTAGTTCATGTTGCTCTTCACAATATCAATGCGGAAGACTTCACTAAGTTAATCACTTTTTCGGCACACCACTAGCACTCATCTTTTCATAGTGTCACTAGAACTATTCGCCAACGAAGCCTGTTGCACATGCCGACAAATAAAAAGGTTAGGCTAACGCGTAGTGAGTTCAAGAGTTTTACATGAGTAAATATCTTTAAAAATGAAGAACTTCGCTTAAAGTCATAACATTTCAATTGATGTACTTTAAAACGTAGAAAATAACTCTTATTCAAGGTTATGCATTTTCAAAGATGGACACATCATTACAAACATGTTTTATAAATTGATGCAACGAAAAACATAAATATGAAATGACTCCCATTTAAGAAACGCGGATAAAACGTTATATCCCAAAACACCCAAACATGGGTGGGGCAAAATACTCGACCCATGAATCATCATCAAAACCACATATATCGTACGTCCGAAAACATGGATACTAGGTACAATACTCACGCGACCGTAAACGAAAGGAATCTAACTACCAAAACAAGGGGTTGACATAATTGATTCAAACCTTAATATACGAGGAGGGAGGTCCAATATTAAGGCCCTCATTCACTATCGACCATAAAGAACCAATGACAATAAAATATGACATCCTTATATTTGAAATACTGATAGCCGACAACGGGGGAGGCCCGTATCCGTTGAGAGTGGAGGAAACACAAAAGTATGCCACCCTAGCAACGTTAATCGTATGACACCTCCCGACATCACAACCAGGTGTCCCTACGACTTCTTTAACAAGTGTCACCCCAAGTCAGTTGACCTTGATGAACATTACGGAAAACTCCACCCCAAAGGCCCGACATACTTAAAGACGACCTCCCAGAAATTACTTCAAGCGGCGGAGGTCCTAGCGCCTATTTCCCCGGTAGCACTAACATACTCAACCCTCCTAGCGATCACTTGTAAAGTTTCCGGTCATAAAACATGTGTACCGAAGTTTAACCCCGTAATACCCAATTGACTCTCCCAAAACAGACTGACTTACGTGCCTATGAATCCAATGCAACACAATTTAACCTTACCGGACTACACATGAATTACCAAAGCACTCGAGCATGTAACCAACTTCAATACGCAACACAACGCATTAGTACGTACGTCATAACTGGACTCTACATTGAGACACATAAAACCGTACAAATGTCCTCAAGACTCTTTTAAAACGACATCGAGCCAAAATACTCAAAACCTATTTTTGACCAATGATTATATCTTTTCAAATAATAAACGTACTCGACCCATCCCATGAAATCACACGCTCCAAAATACTTGAATGGACTCCAACACAGTTTAAGCTACGACAAAAGCTTTTCTATATAGATTTATACTCTTTATCCTTTCTAAACGTCATATAACACAAAATTAAATCTTTTTCCCAAACAAACACTAAAATGCCTTTTACCTAGGTAATCTCAGTTATGAAATAAACTACCAAAATATGTCCATCTACGGCTCATTTATCAAGATGCCCAAAAATCCCGAATGTGGGTGTTTTATAAGTTTATAAAGTTAAACACTTCCAAGTAACCAAAACTTATCAAGTGATCAACAATTAACAATTTCATGTAAAAGATAAAAAACTTTAAAATGAACATTTTGGCATATACAACATTTTCGCAAATCAACTTGAACTCACCTTGCTAGATTTAGGCTAAATCTAGATTTTACCCAACTTGAGCTTCCTTGGAGCAAACTTGAATCCACGAGTAAATCCTTCCAAAAACCTAGATCCACAAGTTTCCAACCATAAATACACATATTCAAATGTTTAGAATCATTCCTCAAACATCTTATATCCAAATCTCCATTTTGGTCAAAAACCCTAATTTTGACCTAATTTCTCCCAAAACCATCAAACCCGAAATTTGAGAAACATGAACACTAGGAAATCATCAATGGACCATTTTATAACTTATAATAAGGTTTAGAAGTGGAAGGGATGAACTTACCATTTAGGTTTTGGTGAAAACCTAAAAAACCCCAAATTCTTGAAGATGGAGGTGATGATGACAAACCCTCGACCTTTGCTTCCAATCCACCACCAAATACTCTTTAATCTTACCAAAAATAATACTTTAACCTTGAAAAGCTTTCAAAAACGAAACCATAGAATTTTGAATCGCCCAAAACGGAGTTGAAATGAGCAAGATATGACCAAATGAATAAAATCCCGATTTTATGCACCGTGAGATTGGCGCGACCCTGACATGCTACAGTCCCATTTGTCACTGTAGCGGGCACTGTTGCACGAGATGGCGTGACCCTGACATGTTACAGTGACATTTGTCACTATAGCAGACACTGTCGCGCGAGATATACCGAGGGTCCTTTGCCTCGCGCAACCCTGCCATGCTAGAGTGCCATTTGTCACTGTAGCGGGCACTGTCGCATGGAATGTACCGAGCCTTTTTTCTATTGATTTTCCGACCATTTTCCTGGCCGTTCTTCGACCGTTCTCTCCGACATTCCTCGATCTTTATCCCGGCCATTCCTCGACCGTTTTCTCGAAACATTTGACGCTTTTATACCGGTTATTATCCTGTCATTGCCATAATTACATGGCACATTCGTTGGGACGACCAACCACTTGGAAATCGCCGTTGCTATTGTGACCTGCATGACACTATTTCCGGGGCTACCACACTTTCAGTACCATTGGTGCTATTATGACAGATGTCACAACCACATGGCACTATAGCCGAGACGGCCATACTCTTAGTACCATTGGTGCTATTGTGACAGATGTCACAACCACATGGCACTATAGCCGAGACGGCCATACTCTTAGTACCATTGGTGCTATTGTGACAGATGTCACAACCACATGGCACTATAGCCGAGACGACCATAGGTGGTTCTTCCTTTACCTATTCACCCAGTTCAACACTTTTCTTCAATTGGGATAAAAATTCAGGGTGTTACACCAGTTACTTTCCGAACATGTGAGGTTCTTCACAATAGCAGGCCAAAACGCGCTCGATGAAAGTAGTCCAAGAATCGGCACCGCTTTTTTCAAGCAGGACCTTAAAAATTTACATTTTCTCTACACGCAAAGATTTTAGTAGATGCAAAAGCATTTTTTAACATATGGAACCTCCACTTCTTGCAATAAGGTCTAGCATTTTCAGAAATATCCTACTAAGGAAAGGTTGGCATACACCTGGATAAAATCCGACATAATAGTTAAAAAAGTTGATGAAATTCTACATGCTCAAAATTTGTGAAATAATTTCAAAGTTTTGTATGACAATAAAAAGAAAAGCAATCAAGAAAGTCGAAAAAAGACAACACCAAGCACCTCTATAAACTCTGTTTGCAAACCTCCATCAAATATTAAAGGGTCACAACTGCAGGTTCTAAAGACACCTCCTATACATGAGGAATCCCTCATAAGTCAACACTCGGAATACCACGACTTACTAAACCAAACCAAACCAACTCAATATTGCAACCTTTCTGAAATCTTAGGGTCAAAATTTTTTTTCTCACACTTTTTTCGAAAGCGAGGGTTATCACAAATCAACCATTCTACTATTTGATTAGAGGTCTGCATACATCCCACCCCCACCCCAGACCCCTAAATTTTGACATAGAACTTTATCCTAACATGGATTTGAATGAAAAAATCCTAAAATTTAAACATTCAATCCTTTCTATCATTGTTATAGTGTGTTCTTGATTTGATTTACATATTGATAACAGGACACCGTTCCTCAAGAATAAACCAAAAAACAAAAACCAAAAAACACATAAATATGAAACCATATGGAATTTTGGTGAAAGAATATGAACCAAACTGGCAAAGCAATAAAAGCATCTCAATGCATTTGCCATCTATGCTTTCCTTTGCTACATATCAACCACTTCTTTCACTTCTCCTAAAGTTTCACCAGTTAAAATAGTACCTAAATCAAACCTACAAAAATATCTTCCTACAGAAACAGTACCCAAGTCATCGGTTTGCTGCTGAACACAAATGAAAAAGTTCCAAGTAAATCCAGCCAAAGACCATTATATCATTAGATATTGAATAAAGATAATTGAAATATAATAAATAAAGAATAAGAAATATTCTTACCAGAACCAATAGTAAAAAATAAAGAATTTCAAGAGCTTCAAACTCTATAGCCCTATCAAGTCTGTATCATTTTACCTAAAACCTAATAAAAATGGTTAACATTCAGATACAAGTGAACAAAGAAAAATTGACAAAAGTTTCAGATTCCTTTTTACAACATACAGATTTGCACACCTTTTTTTTAATATGAAGATTCTCAAACATATGATCAGAAGTCAATTATTTAGATATAGTCTGCCAACTGATACCGGTATGAAGTTCTGAAACAGCTCCCTCAAATCACAATATTGTGCCTCTGTTACCATTATCTCCCTCTTATTCCTATAGATTAAGAAATCAGAAAAAGAAAAATCGAACAACCTGTAATAATAAATTTACATTGACCAATACAATAGTGAAGTCCATCCCCTAAAAAATACACACTTCAAGATACAACTTGGTTAACATGTTTCTTGAAGCTAATACAAAACATCAACATCTAGTTGTTTGTCTGTTTTCATCTTAGTGCATCAACTCTTCGTTGAATGTCAAAGGATTTTCAACTTCATTTGTTTAACAATAACCAATATAGTGTCATCTACAAGATCAGATCAAAAGATATTCACTAAACAACCTGAAACTATAAGTTTCATAAATTTGACAACTTTAACATGCACCCATACAACTAGGTGAACTATAGTAAGCATGTAAGGGGGAGCATTCAGTTTGTAGAAAAATAGGTTACCCAAGATAAACAGAACCAAAATGGTCTAGAAAACAGAAGATAATAATAATTGAAACAGATAACATCAGTTAGGGTGAAGTAGATACAAGTGGAAATACCTAACTATCAAAGTCATCATCTCTCAATAATCCTGTTAAATAAATTTAATTAAATAAAATAGAAGTAATAAACCAATAAAAATGATATTTCATAGAGTGGATTGGTATATTACATAGTTGCTGCCTAAAACATACCGGCTTGTGAGAGTTGTCGAGCTTAATGTTGACCAATTTACAAGATAAATGCCAAATCGTTTATTAAACTCCACTTCTATAACAAAGGCTACATATGGTCAAAAAGGAGATTGGACAAATCATTATTATGTTAAAGTAACAAATAAATAGTTATAGAAGGCCAAATATAATATAGACATGTTTTTGGTAGAGCATTAGAGTGTGACTGCAACTTATTTGAAGACCATGAAGTACCGATGCATAACAATCAGGGCTGATTACTATCAGATTGATTCCTAGAAGGGATTAAAATTTCAAAAAATAGGGTTTTATTTAATCAGAGATACCTAATTCATTTGCCTATCATTTTCTGAAGGATCATTAAAAAAAGTGAAATAATTTTGTAACGCAGTCTATGAAACAGGCTTGGCTGAGACCACAACCTGCAGAGGATCATAAATCCACGCCATACTTGTTTTTGCTAATTGTAACACCCGGAAATTCGATACGTAACTGATCACTTTTTCCCCAATCGAGTTTTAGTCGCACCTCAATGTTAGTATGATGAGTGTTTCGGATGCCAAGCTAATCGAGAGAGAAAAGTCGGATTTTTGGGGTTCGGGGGCACCCAAGCGACCATGCCAGCGGAAGTTCCAGAGGGCACAATAGCTTGGCATAATCGCCGAAGCTTCAGGACTCTCGGTACAGTCTAGCTATTGTGCCAGCGATAGTGCCACTTGCACATTCGCTTGGCACTATAGCCTACGGGTACCAGTTCTTACTTCCCACTCTCTTCCCTTTCTCTCCCAAAACATTTCCCTAACACCCCATATGAACCCTAGTCGTTTTTAGGCTTTTCTCTTGGAAATCAAGATATTCCTTCATCATCAAAGCTTAAGATTTCAACCTCAAGTGCTAGATGAAGTGTTCTTCCTCATTTCTTGAGATTTCTAGGTTTTGGGGTTTTGCTCAAAATCTATGAGGTAAGTCCATCCTACTTATTTTCTAAATACTCATCCGAGTTATAAATTCTCCATTTATGACTTCCTAGTGTTTTTATTTTTCAAATTTTGTTTGGATGATTTTGGGGAAATTAGGTCAAATTGGGGTTTTTGGCTAAAATAGAGATTGTAATATAAGGTGACTTAAGGAAAGTTCATAAGTGCTTGGAAACGAAAATTCATGGTTGGAAACTTTTGAATCTAGGTTTTTGGAGGATTTGGCTTGATGATTCAAGTTTCTTCAAGGAAGCACAACTTGGGGTAAAAATCTAGATTTAGCCTAAATCTAGCAAGGTGAGTTCAAGTTGATTTTTGAAAACGGTGTACATGCCAAAATGCTTATTTTAAAGTGTTTGCATATTTTACATGAAATTATTAACTGTTGGGTTATTTGATAAATCTTGATTATTTGAAGGGTTTGGTTTTATGAACTTTGTAAAACACCCACGTTTGGGGTTTTGAGCATTTTGACAAATAAAACATACACATTGGTATTTTAATGGTTTACTTCATGAAATAGAGTTTGAGCATAAATGCACTTTATGGTGTGTTTTAGATAAGTGTTGATTTTGTGTTATGGGATGTTTTTGAAAGAGTAAATGATATAACCCAATTGGAAAACGATTTGTCCCAATCTAAACTACGTTGGAGTTGTTTATATATTTTGGAGTATGGGTTTACATAATGTGGGTTGTTTATGTTTGATTTCACTTTATGATTTTCTACGTTGGGTTTTGGATTTGTTGAGTTTATGGCTCGGTTTGGATTTTGTTGGCCTTGGGGACACTTGTCCGATTTTAATAGCTCAATGTAGAGCGTTTGGTTATGATTTGCATTTACTGCATCATATTTGAGAGTTACATGTTTTGTTTTGAGTCATGTAAAGTTTAGTTAGTGCAATGGATCCATAGGCACGGTGTTCTTTTGTCTTATTTTGGACGAGTTCACCACTTTGGCACGAAATAGGCATCGGGTCACCATGGTAAGTAAGGTGTGGACCTATATGATCGGCAGCGTCCTGTGGGCAGTAAGGTGTAATTCCATTATATGCATAAGTTCCCGTTTTGGAACTGAGTTCCCCTGTTTTGGAACTCTCAAGAATAGACTCAGAGGAGTTGACTTGATGTTTTCGAGCAACAGACTCAGAGGAGTTGAGTTCGGTATGTTTTAGGAGTATAATTATACGCCTTGGTTTTCTACATAGTTAGGTGACCTACTTTTGTGTTCCATCACGTACAATGTAATCGGGTTCCCCCCGTCACCGAAAGGTGTTGTTTTGGTTATGGAGTTTTATAATCCATGTTTTCGGTGACGTTTGAGTATGGGTAGTTACCCATGATTTAAGGTTTTGAATATTGAAACTTATCCGAGCTCTTGGGATGTTTTGGAAGTTGAAGTTATCTACGTTTTCAGTGTTTCATCATTATAATGTCAGTTATGCTTTACGTGCGCCTTGGGTTTTGGCTTTATTTTTAAGGAGGTGTTTGTTTTATGATTTTAATCACGAAAAGGGTGAATGATGAAAAAGAGATTGTTTTAAGATTTAATGTATTTCATTTTGGTTGCTTTCAAATTAAATGTATTGCATTTTGGAAATCATAATTTTAAATAACATTCATAAAGTTATTGCCTTATATATATCTAAGGAAAACTCTTGAGCTCACTAGGCGTTAAGCCTAACCTTTTTATTTGTCGGCATGTGCATCAGGTTCCAGTTGGGCTTTGGTTCTAACAGTGCTATGAGGAGATGAGCATTAGATTTACACGAGAGTAAGTAGTTTGGTGAAGTCTTCTGTAGTTGGAGATAGTGACTGTTATTGGGTTTTAGTAACACCTGTCCTTTTTATAGACTGTTTACATAGAACGAAATGTGTGTATTGAAGTTAAATCTTAATTTGTGATTGTAGATGAATTATTTATCAATGTATTTAGAAAATTTTAAATTAGTTGCTATTTCCGGATTTGAGGGTGTTACAAGTTGGAATCAGAGCATAAGTTTGAGAGAATTAGGTGTTGATTTTGAGTGCCTGGACTCAAACTAGCGTTCTTTTAAGTGATTGAAAGGGAAATTGCACCATTAGGTACCTTAAGATAGGATATTTTGGAGTTGATTGGGTCGCTAAAAATGGGAACTTGTCGAGGATAGCAAGGATGATCATGTACGGTACGTTCATAATGGCACCTGGCCAGTGTCATGGTGAACCTACATGCCACATGTGTATACTTGTACTACCTTGATGTGATGACCGTTGGGGTCGTAAAGAAGTTCCTTAGCGAGCAGCCGATAGAAGAGTTGATGTTTGTGGCATTGTCATTTGGGGTGATGGGTAAGTATGACAAATGCATTAAGTTGACCATTTTGGGTCAGAGTTATTGGTTGGTTTAGAACCGTAGACTTAGGGAATCGACATTATTCGATGAGAATTTGTAAGGAGAATCAATGAAATCTTCGGTAATTGCCTTAAGATGTTTGAGCATCCGGATGACAATAGCGTGACTGAGAAATTGAGGAGCGTGGTTTCTAGACGATGAATGTCGATCAAATTCATGCACAAAAGAATCTACTTTTGAAATAAATTGCAACTGTTATTTCTCATGTTTCCAAATTATCATGTGGATTACATCACGAAATGTTGGAAAAATGTTTAGCACACACAAGATTTTAAACTATTATTTTAAAAATACATGAAATTGTTTTATTGCATATGGTTGCAAACCCTGTTGAGATTTACTTTATCCATGTTTCTCGAGCACTATTTTCGGATGACGTGATATTTACGATTTAACCTTGTTTAGAGCCTTGGGCAAGTAACTGCGAATTATGACCTTGACAATGGATCTCCTCCACGTATGTTAAGGTTTTAAAGGAAAGGTTATTCTCATGTTCTTGCGTCAGGGTTTCCTTGGAAATCTTATTCCATGTGAATTTTGTTGAGTTTTATGAAAAATTAGTTTATGACGTTTTGCTACGCGTGAGTAAACTTTGAAATGCGTAAGTCTTAATTTTGTTGCGTATAAATTTACGAGGTTATTAGGAGTCGTGTCCCATGCAAGTTTCGTTGAAAAGTGTCACTTTATTTTACATTACGGTAAAAAGGGAAACTCTTGAATTTTAGCATTTTTAGACATATTGGCGCCTTAAGCTTTTATGTTGGGAAACGAAAATCTCGACACCATTTGATTTTAGCGTTGGTGACTTTTATAAAAAAATTCAGTTGGGTTTTATGGCGTTTTATTTTACGATATTTTGCGTCGCGTAGATAAAATTTAGGAACATGTATACTTGCATTATTGAGTGCGTTAATTTAAGATTTTTGTTTAATATTTTTGTCTCATACGAATGTGTACCTGTGTTTCGCAACCGTAAGAAACTTCTTGAGAATTTTTCTAATAGATGTCATTCCATATGTTATTTTGTGAGTGTTAATGTCGTAAGATTTCTCCTTCGGGTTTTATACGAGTGTTATTTCGTTGTACGCTATTTAACGTTGGAACTAATTTACACTTTTGCGTGAGTAGGCATGTGGAAGCTCTTTGATGGTTGGTATTGAACTTTGACTTTGAACAAGCTTCAATTATTGACTTTACTGTTATAAATTCCGCAATGCATTAAATGTGTTATTGGTATACATGTTGTGTAGCCACTATTTTCTTTTTAGCAAGATCATTTTATTTGCACGATTCAGAGTTTGAGAATTGATTTAATTTATTTTACGTTTGACCAACTGCATGCACATTTTGCCTTGCTAAGTTTTGAGAGACGAAATCAGCCTATGGGCCTTATTGGAAATTTTATTTCATGGCATTTGTGGTTTAAAAGAAAGAATTTTAAAGTTGTAATTGTGTATGTCCTTTTCTTGGAGTTGTACAAACATTTGTGGCACATGTTATAAGTGCAAAAAATTATTTTCATGTGCGTGGTATAAATTAATGCATGCAACGACCATGGTAGTCCATTTGAAAATTTTGTTCACGCATCTTTTGTCATTGTCATTATTAACGTGAGTATTGACCAAATGAATTTTGAAATGGTCTTGTATGCGTGGCATTGTCGATCATTTTACACATCGATTGAGAAAACGATGGTTGATTTTTTCTCGTACGATTTATTATTGTAAAGCTTTTGTATAACACCCTAAAAATTGGGGTAATTTAAAACTTAAATTTTGGCAATATAATGGCTGTAAACTGAACAAAACCTGGTTAAGCAAAGACCTGCCAAAGGATCCCAAGGTTTCGCCCCAAAACGGGGAATATAGTATGACCTTTACAAATTCAATAAATGAAGAATAAATATACGACAACCTAATAATCTAAACTATTCCAATAGATTATGGTCGGGTGTCGCTATTCTTCCAAAATGGTTAACCACCAAAAGTATAAACCGGACTCTAGACTTCCAAAAATGACCGCTCTCAATCACACGATCGTCCACTCATTTCCGACGATTCCCGCCACTAGGATGCCCTGTCAAACATGACAACCAAATAAACAAGTGTTAGGCTTAAGCCTAGTGAGAAGTAATATTTGTAAAGTATTTAACGAAATAAAGTTACGATACACGGAATCGTCCACATTGATATGGTATCAACACCAAATTACTTCACCTACCATCAAAGATTAGTTTTCAATATGACTTCACCATCAATGATCATAATTCCAACAAGCCATCTACTTAATAGCATCAACCCAAACTAGATCTTTAGCTATTGGAGACATCAACTCAAACAGAATCTTTAGTCTCTCACGACAATCAACTCAAACCGAATCTTTAGTCTATTGGGGACATCAACTCAAACCGAGTCTTTAGTCTATTTGAGACATCAACTCAAACCGAGTCTTTAGTCTATTAGGGACATCAACTCAAACCGAGTCTTTAGTCTATTTGGGACGTCAACTCAAACCGAGTCTCTAGTCTAACACGACATCAACTCAAACCGAGTCTTTAGTCTAATTAACATAACGCCCTTAACAACCTATTAATGAGACCAATACGTGTCGGGGTAGTTCACATAACCCATATTACATACTAAGATCAACTTTCCCTTCAATTACTCTTCATTGAGACATTTCCCAAAAATGGGATTTTAGGTTAACTTTACGTGAATCAACTCCAAAGACAAGAAAGGTTGAAATAATCGTTAGAACCTTATTAAGCATGTAAATAAGTAGGAAGGTCAAGAAACACCCTCACCTTAGTGATTTCTTACAAGAAATCAAACCCTAGAATGGTAGATGAGAAGTTGAAGACTTGAGGAGTTGGTACAAGCTAGAATCCTTCCAAAACCGCACCTAAGGAAGCATTTACTCTACCATTAATACTCCTAGAAGATCATTAAATGTTGTGGTTTAAGTTGGGGTAGAAACCTTACCAAAATCGCTGGAGTGAAACCCTCTATCAGCTCCCAAAATTAGCCCTAAATGAAGAAATCCTGTAAATGAAGTATTTATACCTCAGCTGACTGCCGGCGATTGTGTCCCGGCGATAGTGACATTTGTCACTATCGCGGGCAAGGCCGCGGGGTTCCACCCACCTACGGTATAAGCGGGGCGATTGTGCCGGTCACTATCGCGGGCACTATAGCCGAAAAGGTACCGAATGCCTAATGTAGATCCCAGTACAGTGCAATCAACAGATATAATCAATGAAGAACAATATATTAGCCACAACCTCTAGTCATATGATTAATAAGAAATCAAAGTGTTTAGGTTTACAGAGAGAATATCTGATCAGTAAATGTAAATCTATTGACTAGAGAATTATGAAATGCGACTGTCTAACCTAATTATGAAACAAATAAGCCTTTATATACTTAGGCTTACAAGCCTAATGGGCTTATGGGCTTGGGCCCATCTAATAAATCAACTATTAAGTAATTACATATTGAACCCTTATAAATACTTTCTTCCACTTTCAACGCACAGGACTTTCTGTCCTAACAATCTCCCCCTAAAGTTGAATAAAACATTTATCTTCTTGAAAAACTTCAGGCCTTGATCTTCTTTCCCTTTGAATCTTTGAAGAATTTTGGTGTTGCCTGTCTTCATGTCTTTCCACGCTCCCCCTTGAATAAAGCTCTTGATCTTCATAGTATCAACTTTGTAACCAGATTCAATGTACAGTAACAATGACTGAACGCACTATCAAGCAGCTTTCAGCTGTAAAAACTCAATCACATCGGATCAACACACAAGAAAGATAATGTGAGAGTTACTTGACATTCCACGACACTTCTTCAGTTTAAAACACAGAATCTGTCTTTGAACCGCGAGTTGAATAGACTTTCAGCTTAAGAACTTGCTTCAATCAGCTCGTAGGAGGAATAATGAAGAAACCTGTAGCAGACACCACATGATACGGGAAAGAATCAATACAAACTTTGAAATCTTCAATCTATGAAATCTTCACTGTCTTCAGACAAACAAATTTAGCATTAAAATCATATATTCATCTCCTTGATCTCTAGACTGTCTTCAGAACTGACTTTCTTTCTTTGATACTTGGAAATTGAACATTATAAACATTTCTCCCCCTTTTTATGATTGTGAGCATCATGATCATCAAAAACTCTTCAATTTCAACATATTCTTTGATCTCCCCTTTATGATAAGATGACATTCTCCGCCCTGTGATCTGATTATCCGTCAATTCATGAAATGTATATATATCCGAATCTTTTCAAATTCAGACATAATAGAAAATTGTAAACCTGAATCAACAAATGATACAGTTAATATGCCTGTAAGTAGCACTGAGCCACTTTGTACAACGGATGTACATTGGAAAGGAGCTTTTCTGATGTTCACTCCCCCAGGGCTTCCATTCAATCATCGAAAAACCACAAAGGAATTTTCTATGAATGTTATGACAAGAAAACTTAGTCCTTGTGTGCTCGTGCAAGTGTAGAAATGATTGAAGCTACTTAGCTTGATCAGGCTCAAATTGTGTAAACTGTTGAGACAACAACAGATATTACACGGACTCAATGTGCATGAAAGAGGTGCGAAGATGGGGCAACTTTCCTTCTTTTTCAATATCTAAATCTTCCGATTGAAGATTAGATAGCAGATATGTTGCGTCCCCAAAGAAAAATGAAACATTTCTTTGTTAAGAAAGAAACGAGTGGTTGGTGGGGTTATATGCAAGAGTTGGCATGGGCTAGGTGCCTTTTTCAATGATGGTCACCAAAGAATGTGAACCAATCAGTAGATGTGGCTGCCCGGCTCAGAAAGTGGTTGGTGCAGAGTTCTGATATTCTTTTAACTCTGTTCTCACACCCTCTTTCTTTTTGTCATTAAAGCTCACTTCTAACCAAACTCCCTTTTCAATTTTTCCGCTCCACACAATGAAAAAAACTCAACCCGATGAGTTATCTCCCCCACTCTTTGATTTATGACCCCTCACCCCTCAATCACTCTAGGATAGCTTCCGGGGTAGGAAACACAGGTTAACGTGAATCCATGGAAGTTCTGTTTAAGTTTTCACACAAATCCCATGTAAGTCCTATAAAGAACAGTAGATCAACAGTTTAACTTGAACATTTATGCTCAAATAAGATAGCACTGTCAAAAACTGACAATGCATCAATCAGATCAAATAAACTGGTTAGGGTATCAAGGAACTGGATATTCTGTTTATATGAACAAATATAAACAATTTATCAATGAAAGCACAAGATTAGTAATAATGATTTATGCTCAACAATATTGAATTTCAAACGGGGGTATTACCATCGAAAAATTGGTTCGTTATGAGACATGGTAATAACAAATACAAATGAAGTACTGAACCTGTGTGTGTGAATACGTTACAGTATACGGATAAGATAATACGCAAGTATTGATCTTTAGAAACACACAGTCAGTTAAACATTAAACTCAAAAAAATGAAAAACATTTAAAATTCACACTTCTAGATTCATGAAACCTTTTGAGAATCAGAAGTGGTTTGAACATTTCAGAAACTGTTTTTCATGTTTGAAAGTTGTTCTTCTTTCAAACAATCAGAGATCTAGGATTAGAATATATTTATCTTTATGCTCCCCCTCAAATCATGATATAATGATATAGATCTATTAAGCTCCCCTGGATATTCGCAAAAATATCCAAGTTTGAACGTTGAAGAACGGGTCCTGATCTGTCATGTGATCAGAAGCCTAACTTCGTTGAAGTCCGGGTTCTAAGCTGATTTACTTAGAAGCCATTGTTCTTCTACTCCCCCTTGGCAGTAGGTGCCTGCAACACAGAATCAGTTTTTGGTTTTGGTACCCACTTGTATTTGGGTCCTCGAATGTTAGTTGCAGTTCTTGTGGGGGAAATAGAATAAGAACCATACCAGAAATGATCACTGGTTTTGTGAATGTGATCATGTGCATGACAATAAGAACAGTGGTATTTCTTACCTGATAACCTGAGTAATTGATCTCTCGAGTAGATATGATCAGGTTTACCTTTATGCACTTTGTTCTTCTTGGCATTGACCGCATGTACACATGATTCTTTTTCTTTCAGCTCATCTTCAACTGGTTTCTTCTTCCAGACCAGTTCCTCTTCTTTGTATCTCTTTCTTCTTTGATGTGTACCTGAACCATCTATATTTCTATCATAGAAAAGGTTAGTACTACGAATCTGATCAGAAGATTTAACTAACCTTTTTGAAGAAACAGTTTTCTGATTTGAACTTGATGTTGTCTTTTCAAGCTCTTTAATCTTTGAAGCAAAGCTGTCTCTTTCTTTGACAAGCAGGTCAATCTTCGTCTCGCATTCAGACTTCGTTTTCTTCTCTTTCAGCACACTTTCAGATAGTTCAGATAGTTTCTCAGTAAGCTTTTTGATTTCAGCCTCAAACATGCTTCTTTCTTCTTCAAATCCCTTCTCAGCATTGTTTCTTTGGCCATATATTTCTTTGAAGACACCAACATTCTTTTGTTCAATGGCCTTCTTCTCTTTTGCAAACTTTTCTCTTTCAAGAATGATTACTTTCTCGAAAGCAGAAACTTGCTGAGAAAGTTTGATGCATTTCAGCTCCACTTCCTTCTTCTCATCAGCACATTTTCTTGAGAATTCTGAGAACTTCTTTGCGAAAGATTTCTCTTTAGTCTCAAAATCATATTTGTGTTTAGCAAGCAGTTGCTCCAAATCAGATAAACGCTTTTGAAGATCTGCATTTGCATCTTTCAGATCAGAGATCTCTTCCACAGAACTTTCAACAGAGACTGTTTGCTGAGTTTTAGCTTCCAAAATAGATATCTTTCCTTTTAGCTCAGAATTCTCAGCTTCCAATTCTCTTCCTGTTAATAAACCCTTTGTCCCTAACACCAACCATTCAGCACAATCCCACCGCTCTTTTCCTGTCATCTTGTTAGAATTTATTTGACCAATAATTTCACTAAAAATGTCACTAATAAATTCATTACAGATACTACTTTTCATATAATTTCTAGCATTATTATTGGCCCTCTCTCTTTGTTCCTTTTCCACAGGAGAAGCTTCTGGTGGAATTTGGGATTGGTTCTCTCCTTCAGTCAATGATAATCTGATATAGGGGCCCACTTCATTTTCATCTACAAAAGACAAAAAATCAGCTTTCCACTCTTCATATTCTATTTTGGACCGCAACCTTGGTATGTACACCATTTTGATCGTTTGAATAGAATGTATTCGCTCCGGCTTTGAAAAGAGATGAAACTTGAAAGTGCAGGGACCAAAAGTGACAAAATGTGAAACTTGAAAGTTTAGGGTCACAAATGACACGCTGAATCCTTGAAGTACGGGGGCTAAAATAAATGCACTGCAAAATGATCGTTAGACAAAAATTTTGACCTTTTTTTTTTTTTTTTTTATGAACACCGGTCTAACAGGGGTCCGGTCGAAGCAAAGGACCGGAAATGACAACTACCCGGTCGAAGGTAAGACCGGAGTAAACAAGTACCCGGTCGAAGGTGTAAGACCGGGAAAACAAGTATCCGGTCGAAGGTGTAAGACCAGAAGACTAGTATTCGGTCGAAGGTGTAAGACCGGAAAACAAGTATCCGGTCGAAGGTGTAAGACCGGGGAATACACGTATCCGGTCGAATGCTCAGGTCGAATGCTCAGGTCGAATGACTATGAAAGCGATAAACACAATTAACATATAAGCCGATAAACACGATGAATCGACCGAAGAACACGATGATTTTCTGGGATTCGACCGAAACCAAACCCAGAAACTTTAAACGACCGATTAAACCAACAGAGACTTCGATCCTTCGATCGAATGAAACACACAGTAAACCAATCAAAAATTCGACCGGATGATAACACCTCGAACTCACTTAGACCGAAGGTTTGCACATAAATAAACCCAGATTCGATTGATAAACAAATTTCCAGAAGATAAATTTCGATCGAAACACAGATACCAAAAAAAATTTAATTTTGCAGATAACGAGAAAATTAGATAAACACAGAATGTAAACACTAATAATCAATTAAAGCAAATAAAGCAATTAACACAAGAAATTGATTTTAGGGTTTTAGACAAACCTTTTTTTTCTGGATCAAACCTTTTTGCCTATCTGCTCTGATACCAATTGTAGATCCCAGTACAGTGCAATCAACAGATATAATCAATGAAGAACAATATATTAGCCACAACCTCTAGTCATATGATTAATAAGAAATCAAAGTGTTTAGGTTTACAGAGAGAATATCTGATCAGTAAATGTAAATCTATTGACTAGAGAATTATGAAATGCGACTGTCTAACCTAATTATGAAACAAATAAGCCTTTATATACTTAGGCTTACAAGCCTAATGGGCTTATGGGCTTGGGCCCATCTAATAAATCAACTATTAAGTAATTACATATTGAACCCTTATAAATACTTTATTCCACTTTCAACGCACAGGACTTTCAGTCCTAACACCTAATATTTTCCATATATGATACTTTCAACCCACGATGTTCAAAACTGATAAAAAAACATCAATTAACACTAAATCCCGATACACGGTAATTCATAATATGAGAACATCAAACACTAAATTCAAAATTTTCGGGGTGTTACATTTTGCATTTGAGAACTTTACAAAAAAAAATTCAAATTGTCATATTCGTTGAAAACCTTGAACTCATTAGGGGGCTATAGAATTAAAACCCTGTCTTGGAAAAAGTTGTAGTTAGGGACTATAGAAGCCCTCGGGAATTGAAGCGTCGGATGATCCGACTTGTGGTCAGTCATGAACTTCAGATTTCAGTTTTTGGATCTGTGTGTGCGTGAATAATTGAGATATTAGATTTTTGTTTTCTCGGTCAAGTAAGGGGTAATCTTTCTGCTTCGGTAAACCTACGGGATAAGGTCTTGTGTGATTATCTGTGCCGAGTTGGGTTCGATTTGATGGGTTTCCTGTCTGTTGACATCATGATGTATGTTGATGGTGTACCGTCTTAATGGATTTCCGTGAACAGGGAAATTATTATGGTCTGGTTGTTAAGGATGCAAAATTGGGAATATTAGTCTTCGGTTAGGTGTCAACCTTGATGCGACAATACTTCTGGAATGAGATATTGGGCGAGATATCCACGTTTTTTATAGCACCATTTTGGTTTTAGGTGTCGACTTGTTTTCTTGAAGTTAAGGAATCTTGGAATATTTGGAGGTATCCTCGTTAGATCATGAGAAATGTTAACCTCTCGGTGGTGAAGTTTAAAGGAAGATTAGATGTTGGTAACTAAGTATTGATATGTATAGGTTTTCCTGATGTGGTAAAGATCTTATTGAGGGAATGTTTTGATGGTTGAGAGTAGGTCGGAGTTGGGTGATAGCCGGATCTGCTTTAACCAGCTACCCAGAGAGCGTATTGGTACGCCTTTAGAAGGACAACCATATCAAAATCAGGAATGGATCATTAAGAATTTTGAGAATTCATTTGGGGTTTGATGTCGATCTTTGGTTTTGGGTTCAGAAACATGTTGAATTGAAGTGAATTGGTCGTTGAGAAGTTGAGGTCACAAACCACCCTTGAGGTAGTACGCGTCACCCAAGGTTGGGAGACAACCGTAGTCTCGTGATGGGAAGCTACAAGGGTAAGTTAAACGTTCACTCGGATATAAGTATAATGTGCCCAAGGGGACAATTGTCGTGAGTAGCAGCATAAGGTTTATTGTAGGAGATATGGCAAGTGGATTAGAGACCACCTATAATGCAAGGATCGTTAAGTGGGAAATTAGATTTCGAGGAGAAATCATTCTAAGGTTGGGAGGATTGTAACACCCAGAAATTCGATACGTAACTGATCACCTTTTTCCCCAATCGAGTTTTAGTCGCACCTCAATGTTAGTATGATGAGTGTTTCGGATGCCAAACTAATCACGAGAAAAAGTCGGATTTTTGGGGTTCGGGGGCACCCGGGCGACCATGCCAGCGAAAGTGCCAGAGGGCACAATAGCTTGGCATAATCGTCGAAGCTTCAGGACTCTCGGTACAGTCCTAGCTAATGTGCCAGCAATAGTGCCACTGGCACAATTGCTTAGCACTATAGCCTATGGGTACCAGGGTGTTAAATGATGCAATTTTCATGCCTTTATCCCAGTTCTCACTTCCCACTCTCTTCCCTTTCTCTCCCAAAACATTTCCCCAACACCCCATATGAACCTTAGCTGTTTTTTAGGCTTTTCTATTGGAAATCAAGATATTCCTTCATCCTCAAAGCTTAAGATTTCAACCTCAAGTGCTAGATGAAGTGTTCTTCCTCATTTTTTGAGATTTCTAGGTTTTGGTATTCTGCTCAAAATCTATGAGGTAAGTCCATCCTACTTCTTTTCTAAATATCCGAGTTATAAATGCTCCATTTATGATTTCCTAGTGTTTTTATTTCTCAATTTTGGTTTGGATGATTTTGGGGAAATTAGGTCAAATTGGGGTTTTTGGCTAAAATGGAGGTTGTAAAATAAGGTGTCTTAAGGAATGTTCATAAGTGCTTGGAAACGAATGTTCATGGTTGGAAACTTTTGAATATATGTTTTTGGAGGATTTGGCTTGAGGATTCAAGTTTCTTCAAGGAATCACAACTTCGGGTAAAATCTAGATTTAGCCTAAATCTAACAAGGTGAGTTCAAGTTGATTTGTGAAAACGGTGTTCATGCCAAAATGTTTATTTTAAAGTGTTTGCATATTTTACATGAAATTATTAACTGTTGGGTTATTTGATAAATCTTGATTATTTGAAGGGTTTGGTTTTATGAACTTTGTAAAACACCCATGTTTGGGGTTTTGAGCATTTTGACAAATAAAACATACACATTGGTATTTTAATGGTTTATTTCATGAAATAGATTTTGAGCATAAATGCACTTTATGGTGTGTTTTAGATAAGTGTTGATTTTGTGTTATGGGATGTTTTTGAAAGAGTAAATGATATAACCCACTTGGAAAACGATTTGTCCCAATCTAAACTACGTTGGAGTTGTTTATATATTTTGGAGTATGGGTTTACGTAATGTGGGTCTTTTATGTTTGATTTTACTTTATGATTTTCAACGTTGGGTTTTGGATTTGTTAAGTTTATGGCTCGGTTTGGATTTTGTTGGGCCTTGGGGACACTTGTCCAATTTTAGTAGCTCAATGTAGAGCGTTTGGTTATGATTTGCATTTACTGCATCATTTTTTAGAGTAACATGTTTTGAATGCGTTAGTTCATTCGTTTTGAGTCATGTAAGGTTTTGTTAGTGCAATGGATCCATAGGCACGGTGTTCTTTTGTCCCGTTTTGGACGAGTTCACCACTTTGGCACGAAATAGGCATTGGGTCACCATGGTAAGTAAGGTGTGGACCTATACGTTCGGGCAACATCCCTTGGACAGTAAGGTGTAATTCCATTATGTGCATAAGTTCTCGTTTTGGAACTGAGTTCCCCTGTTTTGGAACTCTCAAGAATAGACTCAGAGGAGTTGAGTTCGGTATGTTTTAGGAGTATAATTATACGCCTTGGTTTTCTACATAGTTATGTGACCTACTTTTGTGTTCCGTCACGTACAATGTAATCGGGTTTCCCCCGTCACCGAAAGGTGTTGTTTTGGTTATGGAGTTTTATAATCCATGTTTTCGATGACGTTTGAGTATGGGTAGTTACCCATGTTTTAAGGTTTTGAATATTGAAACTTATCCGAGCTCTTGGGATGTTTTGGAAGTTGAAGTTATCTACGTTTTCAGTGTATGATCATTATAATGTCAGTTATGCTTTACGTGCGCCTTGGGTTTTGGCTTTATTTTTAAAGAGGCTGATAATCCAAGAATCTCTAAATCTTAGAGAGAGAAAGTAGAGAGAGAAAGTTTGAAGTGCAAGAACAGAACTGTATTGATATGTGCGAGAGTTTCTTACAAAGACAAAGACCAAAGGGACTTAAATACCCTTGACTTATACAACAGATAAAACTCTCTAAGCACAGTATAAGACCAAGCCTATAAATACAATGATTACTATAAAATCAGACTTAACAATCTCCCCCTTAGTAATCATTGGCACTTTGGTTTTCAAAATTCATCTTCTAAATCAACACAGACCATTGAAGCGACTTAGCGAAGCTTTCTGACTTTTAAAAAAAAATTATTCTCAGCATCTTTCATTTTGCTGTCTTGACAAGACTGGACCTGTTTGTAATAATCTTGAACGAACAGTCGGTTCATCAGCTTGTGCTCTAGACGACACATCTCTTTTGAAATGACCTTGAATGAACTGTGGTGGTTGGAGCAAGAACAGCAAAAGAAGTAGTAGTAGCTGAGAGAATAGAATCTTGAGCGAATCTTGAACAGCAGATAAACGTTTGAGCTCTTTGTCTCTTTAACTTCTCCTTGACTTCTCCCCCTCATGACCTTGATGATCTGGATCAACTTGGTCATGCAAATGTTGGAGACGAGACAACTTCAGATCTGCAAAATCAAAGAAACAGAGAAATAGGGAAGATTTGTGCTACACATTGGTGGCGCAAAGATTGATTTGCGCTAACAGAAGGAAGCGCAAAGCTTGTTTTGCGTTAGCTGAAGGAGGCGCAAAGCTTGATTTGCGCTAGAAGCTGACGGCGCAAATCTAAGATTTGCTCTACCAACTGGTGGCACAAACATGACTTGGAATCTGAAAATTTTCACCTCTTAAGCTCTTTGACTCCCCCTACAAAAATGCACTAAATTTGACAAATATCACTCCCCCTTGTATAAAAAATCAGATACTCCCCCTTGAAAACAGATATGATCTTTTAGAAAATTCTCCTTATTCACTCCCCCTTGAATAATGCACAAACCCATTAAAACAGATATATGAGGACACAATGATTGAAACAACAATGTAGAAAGAAAAATATACTGAATATAAATTTTGAAACAACTAAATATATAAACTTTTAAATACTAAACAAATTGAATTCTACTCAGTAAAATATCACAGATTTATCAATCAGTTGAAATCAAGTATATGTTGTTGGATACAGATACAAGTTTCATTGCATATCAAGTTAAGACATGTATAATTTCAAAAACTTTCATCAATCTATTCAGTGTGCTCGCATGCGAATCTTCGATTAGCTTCAAAAAAAGTCAATTCCAAAAATATAATTGAGAACTTTGAATGTACTCACACTAAGCCATCAAAAATTAAGATTTTCACAAATTTATAGGTTTATCGCAACTCAAACATATCACCAAGTATCATGAGATGTGTGCTCATTGGCATCTTTTAGCATTGTGCACATTGACATCTTCACATGAGTGTGCCCTTTGGCATCTTTTAAGCTTGTGCACTTTGACATCTTTTGAATCAAAAAGTTTGGTAAGTAAAGAACATGCCGTAAACGTAACTTTCTATCTGACCCTATTGCAGGATTTGGGTCAGCCGCTCCCAGACCAGTTGGCCTTAGGGGACTAGGTGTCGAGCACCCCTTGGAACTTACTCTCCCAGATCAGAAAGGCTACATCGATACATCCTAAACCCATTCATACCAATAGAACATGACTTTCGATCTGGTTCTATAGAAGGATTTGGGTTCGATCACTCCCAGACCAATTGACCTTAGGGGACCAGATGACAAGCATCCCACGGAACTTACTTTCCCAAACCAGAAAGGTCACAGGTACAAACTTTTAAACTTAGAGATATCTGTATTTTATATATTTAAGAATCATCTCAATCACTCGGTTTTACATCAAAGTACTTAGCCCATATTTTCATTACGATCCAAAATTCTGACTTTTTAGGTTTTCTAAGAAGTGTAAACTATAAATATTCCGAATCACACAACTTTAAAGCAGTAACAAAAGTTTCAAACATGTTGCTGACTTTTCGACTTTTGTTAGTCTTGAAAGTTGAACATATAAAACTTCAATATTAACAAAGCAACTTGAAAATTTATCCTAGACACACATTTTATTCAAAAGAAAGAAAAAATGTAAAAACTTCACTTTATAGAATAAAATTTGTAAAGATTTAAACGTTTAAATTCAATATGCCGAGTTTAAAAATTTTTCATTAAAGACAAAATGTAAAGAATTCGGCAAATTGATATTTAGTTGAAACAAAATAAAATTCAATAATATTATCTTCCACATAAAGTAAAATAGAAATTTGTGTCTCAAATGAAAGATTTGGGTTGTACAAAATCAAGAGTTAGTTGAAATTTGCTCAGATTCTTGAAAAACTTTGAGAAAACTAGAATGACATCAGAGATAAATGCAACGGAATTAAAGTAGATGTACTAACAGTATCTCATTAGTCAGAAGCTAAAAGCTTTGAAGAACGAGTTCTAAACTGACATGTTTAGAAGTCGTAGTCCATTGAAGTACGGGTTCTAAGCTGAAGTACTTAGAAGCCAACTTTTCTCTTACTCCCCCTTGACATGAGGTGCCTGCAACTTAGAATCAATTTGAGATTTTGGTACCCACTTGAATGTGGGCCCGTATTTGTTAGTTGCAGTTCTTATGGGGAAATATTTGTAAGATTTGACAATGAAAGCATGAGAAAGATTATCAGAATAATAAGCACAGTGATCAGATGAAGACAAAGCATAATCATCTGAACTAGAATCAGAGGAAGAATATGAGACATCTTTTGAAATTCGAATCATTTGCTTTATTGAGTATTTTGAAATTTTATTACAAGAAGCAAATGAATCACTTTTATAATGTTTGTCTACATATCTATCCCCATCAGTCTGAGATTCATTCGATGTCCGCTTCACTCTCCAAATCTGCTTCGTTGACTTGCTCAAAGTCCTATCTGAAAAATTAGAATCATAAGAATTAGAATTTTCAGAAATGACATTATCTTGTTTCTTTGACTTCTTTGACCTTCTTTTTTTACGCTTTGGTTTATAATAATTATCATTGAGCGTAAAAGATTCATCAAGAATTTTCGATTTAATATCAGAATCAGAAGAAACAATTTTACCCAAGGCACCCAATTGATCAGACAATAAATCTGCACTTACCTCGGAGTCAGAATAAATTTGAGAAAATTTTTCAGATTTTGGAAATTCCTCTATGTTTTCCTGATAATTAGAAGGATAGCCAGAAATAGAATATTGTTTTTGATAAAATAAATTTTCTTCAAGACTTGACGTCATGAAAGAAAGAATAACATCAGATTCAATTTCTGTTTGAATATTTTGATCTTCCATTTTATCTTCAAGGTCTATGATTTTGCCTTCTAATACTAATGGAGGAGTAAATCTCTTAGAATCATAAAAGATTGGAGAGATATTTTCCTTATCAGAATTAGTGGCATAAGTATCAATATAATCATCAGACACTGAAGACTTAATGGGAGATATATCATTTAATCTTTTTCGGCCCTTCTTTGATGTGTCAGGAAAATATTTGGCATTTTCGCTTGTGTAAACAAAAGGAATTTCCTTTTTCTTATTATTCATCCTTTTCTCATTTTCGATTTCTAACACTTGCTTTTCACTTGTCCAATGAAATTTAAACTGAGGATCATAATGTGCAAGAGTTAGATAATCGTATTCATATAAAGTGGGAACTTCAGTTTTAGCTTTATTTAAAAATTGAGGATTTTCGAAACCAAGTCCCCATATTTCCTTTATAGATTTATAACTCCTTGGTTTGTGCATAAATATTGTTTGATCAGTTTGATCCCTTCGATATAATTTTCCTTCCAACTCAGTTATTTTAACTGAAAAAAAATCTTTTAATTTGGTCATATCAGTCAAAGAATCAAGATAAGTCTTATTTGATTTTTCTAAATCATCTAATTTCTTTTGAAAGATGCCTTTTGTTTGATCCAAAATAGATTTTCATCTTTCAAAGAAATTTGTAATTTATCAATCAAATTTGACTTTTCTAAATTTAAATTCTTTTCAGATAATAACTTCGAGCGAAGATCATGTAAAGCATTTATCATTATGTTCATCTGTGAAGAAATGAAAGTGTAATCAAACTCAGAAAATACCTCATCTTCATCAGTGTCATCATCATCATCTGACTGATCATCTCCGATTAAGCACATTTGAGCAGTTTCCACATTGCCAGCTTCGTCATCGGAGTGATCAAGCCAGTACTCCTCTTCTACGAGCAAAGCTGTTATGTTCTCTCTTTTCTCGGCAAGTTCCATTTTCTTCCGATAGTATGCCGAATCCCGAACCTTCTTCACTCTACACTCCTTAGCTATATGACCCGGCTTACCACAGTTGTAACATGCAACAGCTGTCTTTGGCTCGGGCACTTTGACTTTTGACCCAAAAGTGAAGCTAAGATTGTTGGAACCCAACCGAGGTTGCAACTTTTTTTGATAGTGCTGAGAGAGAAGAATCATAGCTTTCTCGAGTGCCTCGCCATCATCATCAGTGGCCCCGTTGTAAGCATTATCAGACAATGCTTGATTAGCCAGATGGCTCGTTAGAAATGCAACCGGGTCTACTGTTTTCTTATTCTTCTTATCGAGTTTGGCCTTCTTCTCAGTTATAATGCACTCATCTGTCAGCAGAATTTCGTACATCTCTTGGATCTGCATGGTAGAAATTCTGACATCATTCCTCAAGCGATGGCAAGATTTGTTCCATTCCTGTTGAAGTGCATTGAGGAATTTCATATTTGTTTCCAACTCAGTCTTTTCCACTTTAATTTTCCTCAGATCATTTATAACGACACATAATCTGTCATAAACACTTTTTAGTGACTCCCCATCCTTGGCTTTGAATTCTTCAAAGTTGTTCATGTAGCGCGTATGCTGAAGTTGAGTAGCAACTGAAGACCCAAGCATAATCTTTTCCAATTGTGCCCACAACAGATTTGGATAATCCTTGCAATGATCAACACCGTTGTAGACAGAGTTTGGTAAAGCTAGCATCAGGTTAGCTTTTAGTTCTCGATCAACTTTCATACGTAAAGCCTCTTCAGTTGTTACGGGAGTCTCTTTTTTAGGCTTTATGAAAGGTCCTTCAGTGAGAGACTTCATCATGTTATCTCCATTACCTTGACGTTCGATGAAGTTCAGGAACCGATCTTGCCATTGAGTGAATTCATTTTCGTCAATCAGAACAGGAGGACGATTTTCTGTGCCCAATTGCATCATAAGATCATTCTTGTAAAACTGAGCTTGAAACGCAAACTTTGCAGAATCCATATCGTCAAAAAAATGCTAAGTCTGGAACACAGAAGAGTTGGCGCAAACTGAAAGTTTGCGTGAGAGGCAGATGGCGCAAACTGGATTTTCGGGAGCAATTGATGACGCAAACTAAGTTTTGCGTGAGAAGGCAATGGCGCAAACTGGGTTTGCGTGAGCAGATGGTCGCGCAAACTTAGATTTGTGTGATTTGTTGATGACACAAACTTTCTTTTGCGTGAGACGAAGAAGACGCAAACTGAACTTTGCTTGATCAATAACAAACGCAAACTTGATTTTGCGTGAGATGATGTTGGCGCAAAGATAACTTCTCGCGAGTTGTATATGGCGCAAATGAACTTCTCTTGAACTGAGGATAACGCAAAGCGAACTTCGCGTGAGATATTTATGACGCAAATGTGACTTTGCGCAAGAGACTGATGAAGAGAACTTGCACTTTGCGCGATGTGCTGAAGAAGTAAACTTCAACTTTTCGCGAGAATAAATCTGGATGAAAACCTGAGACACTGGCACAAAGATTAGATCAACAATTAGAATAACAGAATGAACTAGCGTAAACTAGTCTGAACTGGCGCAAGCATATATGAACTGGCGCAAAACGATGATAAAACTCAGAAGTTTTCCAAAATTCGATTACAGAACTGAATTTGATGAAATTTTCTTACACACACAAGTTCGAAAACAACTTTTTAACACTTTGTAACAAACAATTTCGATTAAAAACCACAAAATCAAAGAATTGAAAATTAGACAGTACGTAAAAACGAATTTTCAAGAACTCGAAAAATCTTAAAAACTGATGATCAAAAACTGTTTTTCTTGAAATTTGATATGAATCAACTATGTTTTATAGATTTAGATTGGCTCTGATACCAATTGATAATCCAAGAATCTCTAAATCTTAGAGAGAGAAAGTAGAGAGAGAAAGTTTGAAGTGCAAGAACAGAACTGTATTGATATGTGCGAGAGTTTCTTACAAAGACAAAGACCAAAAAGACTTAAATACCCTTGACTTATACAACAGATAAAACTCTCTAAGCACAGTATAAGACCAAGCCTATAAATACAATGATTTCTATAAAATAAGACTTAACAGAGGCGTTTGTTTTATGATTTTAATCACGAAAAGGGTGAATGATGAAAAGGAGATTGTTTAAAGATTTAATGTATTGCATTTTGGAAATCATGATTTTAAATAACATTCATAAAGTTATTGCCTTATATATATCTATGGAAAACTCGTGAGCTCACTAGGCGTTAAGCCTAACCTTTTTATTTGTCAGCATGTGCATCAGGTTGCAGTTGGGGTTTGGTTCTAACAGTGCTACGAGGAGATGAGCATTAGATTTACACGAGAGTAAGTAGTTTGGTGAAGTCTTCTGCAGTTGGAGATAGTGACTGTTATTGGGTTTTAGTAACACCCGTCCTTTTTATAGACTATTTACATAGAACAAAATGTGTGTATTGAAGTTAAATCTTAATTTGTGATTGTAGATGAATTATTTATCGATGTATTTAGAAAATTTTAAATTAGTTGCTATTTCCGGATTTGAGGGTGTTACACTAATGAATAACATCATATAAATAAAGAATTATATTTATAGGTGTTAACAGTGCAAAGTAATAAGTTAACAAAATACAATGGCTCTTACCCATAGTGGCAATCTCTACCACACACACTAGAAGAACCAACAGCAGGAGTAGAATATTCCATCATCCTCCACTCGAACTCGTCTCTTAACCTTCTTTGTTAAAAATATATCTTGTATATATGTTAATTTTAGTCAGGCAAAAGTATGCACATAAAGTATATAAACACGCATAGACACTCATGAAGATAGTTACACAACAATTAACAGCTTGTCCAAGTGAAACGTGAAGAAAGGGAAAAACAAATTGACAAGCGATATGTGCATAGTAATAGACTTTAAAACAACAATAATAATGATCTCAAACACTTAAAAGTGGATACTGCGCTTTACGCTAGTATAGTGAGGTTTCCATTTATTCAACCAATTAGGCAGTTCAAAGTCAACCGGTTCTCCAATGTCTTTCACCAATCTTTCAAACATTTTCCCGATATGAATGTGTTCAATCTTCAGGATTAACCAAACAACAAAAATAAACTGTCAAAACATTATAATATGTGCAATTGGCAGGGGTTGAGAGTTTCCACTGACTACTTTAGTTGAAAAAAACATAAACTAAGTTAAAACATATTCACAAACAAATCAGATTATACTAAAAACGGTCAGCATTTCAACCTTCTTCACGGCAGGCATGGCTTTGACTAGCAACACCACTCCGAAATTTTCCTAGATCAAAGAAACAATTTATTGGAATTTAGAATACATGTGAGGAGGAACTTTCTTATATGTGATGCGTGAGAATGTTGATAATCAACGGAAGCAAATATTAACGCAAATGTCGATCTGAAACACTTCAGTTTTATCCTCTTATATCTTCAAAATCCTAATCCAATCCCTAAATCAAGCCTCAAGAAGAAAAATAAAACCCTAGCCGTCGGCCACCGTCGAAACTCCATGAACGTGGAGGACTGGAGGTTGAAGGGGAGAGAGCTGTGGGAGAGAAATCAGTGGGTGAGGCGAGAAATCAATGCGTGAAGGGGGAGAGTTCATGTGGGCGAAATCAGGGCGTGAGGGAGAGAGTTCGTGTGGGCGGGGGTTGAATGGGATAAAGGAACGGGTTGGGTAGTTATAAATGAATTTGAATGGTCCAGATTGAAAGTTAGATGAATTTAAACGGTCCAGATCAACCCGAAAACGGTTGACTCATCTCCATCCATATATACATAATAACCTCCAAAAATAAGTTATTTTATATTCGTGAAACATGAAATTAGTGTGTGAGAATGGGTTTGAAAAGGACAAACCTCACCTTTTGTGTGGTTTAAATGAAAATGGAACAAATGAGTTGTTTTATTTGACTTGCTTTTTTGGAACATGTTGAGCAAGTTGTATTCCTGCCATTAATTTTTTATGGTCAAAGTCATAAAGTTGCTAAATATTCAAAATATGTTTAAAGAAAAGAAATTTCAAACTAAAGGAGTATTTTGGTAAATTATAATGTCAAATATTCAAATGTGGCTTAAAATACATAATCTCAATGTCAAGGGCATTTAGGTATAATTTTTAACATGAAAATGTTTAAAATAATTAATGTCTACGATACCAACTTCCGAAGTCAATAACTCTTTAGTAAGTTCAGAAAGCTAAATATTTAAAATAATTGTTAGGACTAAAAGTTTTAGTGCGTTAAAAGTTATATAAAGTATATTTATTGTTAATGTGTTTGTTTTGTTTAGTGGGCTTTAGGCTTTAGACCAAAGCCCTTGGTATTTAGAGTATGATAGGGATATTGTTAGGGCTAACTTTATATGTTGAATAGAAATATAGGGGTGCATATTGTAACTTTCTTCTTAAGTTGGCTTCTGAACACCTCAGTTCAGAACCCGTGCTAACCAGTGTTTTAGCTTCAGACCGTTTTAGCTTTAGACCAACAAACGCTCACACCAAATCATGCTTCCACATCGCAGTCACCTTCTAATGGTTTGAACTTACTATTTCAACACTTTTATAATGAGTATTTTGGTTCCACTAAGCTTACTTCTTCTGTCTCAAACAGGGTCGATGGAGCAAGACGAAAATGAGACCGTTGTCTCTTTCTCTTGGGATCATCCATCTCTCAGGACACAACCACACGTGATGACCCACTGATCCCTGTCACTTCTACTGAAGCACCAATCTCCTCAACACCTAATGTTGATTCTGGTAGCGCCGGGATGCCAACCTCCACTGAAAAATCTACCAAGAGAAAGTCCCCTGAAGATCCGAGTGTACCTTCATCTTCGTCGTCACCACATAAAAACCAACCTCTATACCAGAACAAGCTCCTCCTTAAGTGAACTTAGATTCCATTCCATCTGGTTCACAACGAACCCTTGAATTTGTTCAAGACATTCCGTCGGGAAACTATGTCGACGCTACACCTGATAAAAACAACTATCAACCGCTTCCACACTCACACCGCTAGACGAAGAAACATCCTCTTCACCAGATCATAGATGATCCGAACGCCCCAAGTTCAAACACGGTATGTGTCCGCCAACGACTGTTTGTTCTCGATCTTTCTGAGCAAGATAAAATAGTCGACAATTTTTGAAGCCCTTGAGGACCCCAACTGGATCATAGCTATGAAAGAAGAGTAAAACCCGTTCGAAATCTTGAAAGATTGGCGACTCGTACTCCGGCCTTGAAACAAGACCATCATTGGCACGAAATGGGTATTCAAAGAACAAACGAGATGAATATGGGATTGTGGTTCGAAATAAAGCACAACTTGTGGCTAAAGGCTATAGACAACAAGAGGGCATTGATTATGACGAGACGTTTGCATCGGTCGCACGAATAGAGACAGTAAGGATGTTTCTTGCTTACTCTGCGCACAAGAACTTCACAGTCTTTCAAATGGATGTGAAGACAACGTTCTTGGATGACATCCTTAAAGAAGAAGTGTACGTCTCTCAAACGGAAGGCTTTTTGGATGCATACAAGCCCAATCATGTCTACCGACTAGACTAAGAACTATACGGCCTCAAGCAAGCCCCTAGAGATTGGTATGATGTATTGTATCAATTCATTATCAAGTATGGATTCTCGAAAGGTAAGATCGATACTGCTCTCTTTATAAAGAAAGAAAAGATTGATATCATACTCATACAAATTTATGTAGATGATAAAATATTTGGCTATACGAACCCTCAATATTGTAAGAATTTTTCTGTCTTAATGATGTCTAAGTTCCAAATGAGTATGATGGGAGAAATGAACTTTTTTCTTGGCCTTCAAGTTAAACAACTTTTAACTGCATTATTATTAATCGGTTAAAATATATTTCAAATATTTTAAAGAAATACAAGTTGGAAAACAGTTCTCCATGAAAACTCCAATGGCACAAGGGTCTAAGGGGTTGTTTGTTTACCTCTTAATGGTTCCATTAAGAGGAAACATCTGAATCACTAAGAGGTAAATCTTATTTGGCAAAAAAAAAGGATGTCTCTTAATGGTTCCAAAATCCTCTTAATGATTTTGTATCCTGACCCTCCCTTAACCATTAAGAGCCCTGATTTCATTATGAACAATTAGCAAACAACCATATTTCATTTTACACTATACCATAAAAACCTCTTAATCATTCCGACCACTTAATCATTCTACACTAAACCATTCAACAACTGCCAAACAACCCCTAAGCTACACTCTAATTCTGACGGAAAGGAAGTGGATGGTAAGACCTATAGAGGCATGATAGGATCTTTAATGTACCTAACGACCAGTAGACCATATAGTATGTTCTCAACATGTCTGTGTGCGCAATATCAATCTAAGCCTAAAGAATTTCATCTCATTGCAGTTAGAGAATATTTCGCTACTTGAAAGGTACTATTAATCTTGGCATTTGGTATCCCAAGGATACTGGGTACGAGTTTGTTGCTTATTTTGATCCAGATCACGCAGGTTGTTTTCCATAATAATAGGGTAACCTAAAAAGAACGAAATTAATTCTTCCACAATATTAGGTAAGTGATTAGTTGTAGAAAATTCAAATTACCAAAATAATCTTTTATACTAATTTAATAAAAACAATTATTATCTTAAATGAGTGGCTCACACTGGATCTCACGGCTATCATAGATTACACAGTTCTCATTTGATTAGGCCCCCTATATAGTATGTATATATATAGGGGTGCTTTATCATGAAACCTGTGATATCGTACATCATGAACTTCAAAACCAAAAAAAAGGAATACCGTACATTGAAATAATTAAATTCACCTTGAACTTAGCTTTGACCTCGGAATCTTTATTCTTCTGGGTAATGATAAGAATCTTTTTCCCATCAACCCTCTCAATATCAATCAGCCCACAATTGTGGAAGGCCTTGTTTAACTCTTTATGAAACTCAAAAAAATAGTCCAGGTGTAAACCTTAGATGCTTGGGCCTCCAATTTCCTTGGAGAAACCATTCTAGGAACAGTGAATTTCGTCTTCACTTCCTCGACGCAATGCGTCCTTCATTGAGACTCAATAGCCATGTAGAAGGACTTTAGAAAAAACACAAGATCATTCAAAATGCATGAGACATTGAAAAACCATTAATGCTCTCAGACCTAGATGTCGTTTTCATCAAACTCGACATCGGCTTGTCTTTGAAATAAGATGGAATCCATGATTCCCTAATATCGTACAATTCACCAAACCAAGTGTCACCCGACAACCCATATAAAACCATAATTTCATGCCATCGAGATTCAAAATCATCCGGTTCCATGTTCACGTTCCATAGCATTTTCTTGAAATCAGCCACAAACTTAGTATTCTTCAGCAGATGCACACTTATCTTCATCATATACCATGACAAGCATACAAAGAAGGTCACATTATAAAGATGGATTCATAACAACAACTAAACATAAAGCTGCATGTTTCTAAATACCTTGGCTTTCACTTTCTTTGTGATGTGCCACATGCACAACCGATGAACACTACTATGCAACGCTGCAAGGATTGTCTGGTTCATCGCAGCACACTGGTCCGTTATCATAAACAATGGCTCACGTCCATGCGCCTTCTTGAATGCTTGCAACACCCATGTATAATTAACAATTGTTTCACCCTGCATCAATGCAGCACCAACAACTACTGACCGTTTATGGTTATCAACAACAACAAATGGTACAAACACCATAACATGCCTTGCAAAGAAAAACATGAATAAACACAATAGAAAATCTCATAAAATTCTGAACCAATAAAAAAATTTTACCAAAAACCCAATATGTCAATTGCTTACATATTTGTCCGAAATGTGGCATCAAAATATATTACATCACCAAATTCTCGAAAGTTCAGCCTGGGAATCTCATCCGCCCAAAAAATAGTAATCAACTCCTTCTCATTACACATAAATTCGAAAAACAAAATACGGACAAGCCTTCTACCTACCGACCATGGTGTTGATTAGCATTTGCACATCCTTATTGCCAATAAAAGTCACCATGTCCCGCTTAAAATTCTGGTAGTCTCTAACAGTTCCTCTAGAATCACCAAAACAACCTTTCATAGCACTACGCATCCTGTGAGATTTAGCAACACTGACTTTCGAAATGGAAGCATGATAAACACTCAATTGATCGGTAAATGTCAGCCCCCGCTTGGCACAAGATAACGACATCTCGTTCTGATCAAACAACATGTGATTATGCTTCATGACAAACTTGTATACCTCTAACCGCGATCTCTCCTTCACATATTGGACTTTCAAACATGCTAAACAACCACACCTCTTAATATTGGAGTTCCTTTGCCGACGACCACGACCCTTGACACCTAATGAATCATACGTCTTCTCCGCGGGAATACCCTGCTTACTGCAAACGAAAAATCTGGCGGTTATATGACCATCGACGTTTTTCTTTTTATTAGACAAGAGAATGTCAAATCTCGCTGCCTCGACGTATTTCCTATACATTTTCTCTGTCATCCCAACGGTATCAAAAAAATCTCCATTCTTTAGAGTAATGGCTTCGTGAACATAAGGAGCGTAGAACTTCGTCCCACCCGGAGATTCTTCTATCTTCATGCGAGGATCTTCTGCGAACATTAAACAAACAAGAATAAAAAACAAAAATGTAAATACAAAACTGACAGAACTAAAAAAATGAATCATGCAAATAAAGTACACACAATTGTGAAGCATGAATAATAAATAATAGAACATGGGTCATCCATACGATGACAATATGATTCATAAGATAGACACAAAACGTGAATTTGATAACCTACTATTGTTGGAAACTGAAGATGTGACCAAGTCATTAATGCTGCTAGTTCAGAGTTAGTACTGCCAGAGGATCTAAAAGTTAATACTGCTAGGTATTACTACTTCTAGTAGAATTAATACTGCTAGTCAAAGTTAGTGCTGCTTGAACAAAGTTAGTACTGCTTAGCTAGTTAGTACTGCTAGTGGTTAGTGCTGCTTAGTAGTTAATACTGCCAAGACTCAGTTAATGCTTCCAAGGTGATTAATGTTGCTTCTGAGATAATTTGAAGATAATGTTGAAGAGATCGCGTCTGGAGATAAACATGGAAAGCTTGAAGATAATTGTGAAGATTATTTTGAAGATCTTTTTATGTTTAGTAATTATCTTTTATTGTTCAATGATATATAGAATAAAATAGAATTGAAAGATACAATTAAGAATAATTCAGAGTTTTTGTTCTAGAGAGAGAATCAACCTCAAGGCATCGTTCCTAATTCTAGAGAAGTAGAATTCGTCTTGAAAGAGCCTGTTCTTCAAGATTGAGGTTGTGAGTGAAAAGCTTGTAACTTGAATCATTAAGTAAGTTTGCAAGTTGTGATTCATACTGTTTTTCTGTTTATTGAATATTAAAGTGTTTTTCCGCAACTTCTTTAATATTGTTTCTGAGTATTTATAATTCTTGTTGAGAATTCGATCCTGACAAGTGGTATCAGAGCCTGTTTTCTCAGAAACATTCATTCATTCATCATGGAAAACTTTGCAGAATCAAACAGTACTCTTGTCTCTAAGGTTCCAATGCTCAAACCCAATGAGTTTGACATGTGGAAGATCAGAATCAGGCAATACATTCTCCTCACTGACTACTCAATGTGGGATGTCATTGAGAATGGCCCCTCTACTGAAGGTCAGATTGGACCAGATGGGAAAAGACCTCCACCAAAGACAGATGGTGAGAGGAAGATCAGGCAGATAGAGAGGAAGGCCTTGAGCACTCTGCTCTTGGCCATCCCCAATGAATATCAGCATCAATTCTGCAACTGCACTGATGCTCAGATTCTCTGGAATGCTCTAGAGAAAAGATTTGCTGGAACTAAGAGCACCAAAATAAATCAAAGGGATGTTCTGAAGCAGCAGTATGAGAACTTCACTTCTTCAAAGAATGAGTCTATGACTCAAACTTTTGACAGGTTCAACAAGCTTATTGGTGAACTGGCTACTGTTGGAGTGAAGATGGAGCAAGATGATATCAACAGGAACTTCCTCAGATCTCTTGGGGATGAATGGACTATGTACACTGTCTCATATAGACAGAGTGACAATCTGGAAGTGAAGGAACTAGATGATCTGTATAATGATCTAAGAGTTTTTGAATCTGAGGTAGAAGCTAAGAAGAAGCCCACTCGGTATATTCATAATGTTGCACTTCTATCAGCATCCACTGACACTACAGCCAAACCTGAAGCAGTTAGTGCTGCTAGTGGAGTGAATTCGGAAAAAGGCACTGAAACTGTCTTTGAAGCCTTTTTGTCCAGCCACAGCAACAACTCCTTGATTAATGATGATCTGAAACAACTTCACCCTGATGATCTGGAGGAGATGGACATTAAATGGCAGATGGCCATGTTATCTATGAGGGTGAAGAAGTTTATTAAAAGAACTGGGAGGAACAAATTCTCTAAAAGAAGAGAAGATGGAGCTGGTTTTGACAAGACAAAGGTAGAATGCTATAAGTGCCACATGAAGGGACACTTTGCTAGAGAGTGCAGAAGTGGTGTGCCAAATAACAACCACCAACAAGCTCAGAATAGAGGCTACCATCAAAACAAGAACTCTGCTCAAGCCCTTGTTTCTCAACAAGGAATGGGGTTTGACTGGAGTGACCAAGCTGAGGAAGCCATTCAGAATCAAGCCTTTATGGCAGAGGTATCTGATCTCCCCTCTGAGGTAATTTCTAATCTTTGTACTCAATCTTGCATAGACACTGTAAAAAGGTACAGGGATCACAACCAAAACATGTGTGATGACCTCAAAAGATTAGAAAAGGACAGAAGAGATTATGTGTTGATAGTTGAGAGGTTTGAAGAACAAATCAAAGGCTTCCAAGCCAATGAACTTCAACACTCTTATGACACAAACTACTGGAAGTGGGAAAAGAATGAGTTAGAGACCAAACTGTCTAAGTCCAAAGAAGAGAATGATAAGTTGAAAGAAGAACTAGCTAAGATTAAGCTTGATGTAGAAAAGTTTTCATATGCTTCAAAAGCAATGGATTCTCTTCTAAAGGCTCAGATTTATGATAAGATGAAGCCTGGTGTTGGATACAACAACACACCCCCTCCTTACAACAACAACTATATCCCTCCTACATCAGACTTGTTAGAGACCAAGGAGAAAAAAGACTTGTCTGAGGAAGCCTTTAAGATAGATCCTTTGGATGAGGTGGTTGTTGAGGATATGACTGAGAAAGAAGCCAGTGAGAATAGGAACAATGTTGTGAGTAAATAGATACCTTTAGAAAACAACATTGTTACCAATGAGAGTGGTGGAAGGATCTGGGTCAAGTCTAAAGAGATAGAGAAGACCAAAGGAAAGGTCAACAAGGTCCATTACAAACAGACCACTGTTGTGAATCCTGGCCCTTGTAAACAGTGTGCTTGCAATAAAACTGAGAGCCTAAATTCTGGTACAAAGAGAGGTAATCAAAGAAACTGGAATAATCAATGGGCTCAGAAACAAGGAGTTGATCTGAGTAAAATAAACAGACCAAAACCTTGTTTCATATGTGGCAAGTTGAATCATTTGGCTAAGCACTGTTTCTTTAACCCTATTAACCAAAAGATGAACTTTCAAAGATTTGTGCAAAAACCTGTTGGTTATAGGAAGGATGGAAAGAAACATGTGGCTAAAAAATCTGTTGAAACCAAAGGCCACATGAAGAAAAAGGTTTTAAAAGAGAGTATTAAAATCTGGGTGCCTAGAAGCACTAAAACTGTTAGTACTGCTACATCAAATAGTACTGCTGACAGGGATAGTGCTGCCAGAAGCAATACTGCTGCTACCAGTGTTAGTACTGCTGAGAATATTAATGCTTCTAACACTGTTAGTACTTCTTCAAAGGTTACTACTGCTAACACAGTTACTACTTCTAACAAGGTTAGTACTGCTAAGCATTCAAGTGCTGCTAATGCAGTCAGTACTTCTAAAACCAGTACTGCTTCTAGCAAATATGTATCCAAACCCATTATTGTGACAAAGTACTCCAGCAATGAGGAGTCAAAGTTTAAAAATCTTGTCAAGAAGGAATGTAAATATTTTGATGAGAAAGGGGTACCCAAGACCACTTTGGCTTGGGTTCCTATTCAATACTAACTGATTTATCTTATGTGCAGGGCAACCAACAGCTCAAGGGGAAGAGCATCTGGCATGTTGATAGTGGTTGCTCTCGGCACATGACAGGCAACATGTCATGCCTTCAGGATTTCAAGCATATCAATGGAGGACATGTTGCATTTGGAGACAATCTTCAGGTGGAAAAATAAGTGGGAAAGGTAATGTTACAAAAGGTAAGATGATATTTGAGGATGTCTACTATGTTGATCAATTAAAATACAACCTGTTAAGTGTATCACAGGTTTGTGACAAACAACATAGTATATTATTTACCAATACAGAATGTATGATCCTTGCTCCAGGATTCAAGGTAGTTGATGAAAGCATGATACTACTTAGAACTCCAAGAAAGGACAATGTTTATTGTCTTTATATGGACAATGTTTCAAGTGATTCATCCCTGAACTGTCTTGTTTCAAAAGCTTCTGTGGTTGAATCCTCTCTTTGGCACAGAAGGATGTGTCACATGAATTTCAAGACAATGAACAAACTTGTTAAAAACAACCTTGTAAGAGGTTTACCATCAAAAGTCTTTTCATGTGATGATCATTGTGTTGCTTGTCTTAAAGGCAAACAGCATAAAACTTCTCATAGGTCCAAAGAGTTAAATACAATTTCTTCTTGTCTCCAGTTATTACATATGGATCTGTTTGGTCCTACAAATGTTATGAGTATAGGCAAGAAATCATACTGCTTAGTTATTGTTGATGATTACTCTAGATTTACTTGGGTATATTTTCTAAGGACTAAGGATGAGACAAATGGACTGATCAAATCTTTTATCCTAAGAATTGAAAACCAAACAAATCAAAAAGTAAAAGTCATTAGATCAGACAATGGAACTGAATTTAAAAATCTTGACTTAAACACCTTTTGTGAAGAAAAAGGCATTGAAAGACAATATAGTGCCCTAGGACTCCTCAACAGAATGGAGTTGCTGAGAGGAGGAATAAGACACTAATAGAGGCTGCTAGATCTCTGTTGGCTGATTCAAAACTGCCAATTACTTTATGGGCTGAAGCAGTTAACACTGCCTGCTATGTCCAAAACAAGGTACTAGTAGTCAAGCCTAAAAACAAGACACCTTATGAGCTTTTAAATAAAAGAAAACCCTTTATTGGATTTTTCAAACCTTTTGGGTGTCCTTGGACAATTCTCAATACCAAATCTCACTTAGGAAAGTTTGATAGCAAAGCAGATGATGTTTTTCTTGTTGGGTATTCATCTCAGAGTAAGGCTTACAAAGTTCTTAATTCTTCTTCTAGAATAATTGAAGAAAGTGACAATGTCAAATGCAATGAGAATACACCAAATCCAATTGGTTCAGGTCCTCAGTGGTTGTTTGACATTGATTCACTAACTAACTCTTTGGGTTTCAGTAGTGATAATAATGCAGGATCAGAAAGCTCAGATTCAGGAATTACACAATCACACAGCATCATACCTCAGTCTGTGATTTTTCCCATACCTACAGTGGATCCTGTTGAAGACTGTGAAAAGGTGCCATCTACTGAACCAAATCAGAGTGAAGAAGAAAGAAGAGATGAGGAGAGTCAAGAAAATAAAGAACCAGAAGTAGCTGCTGAAATCACCTCAGTTGAGTTGAATGACTCCAATCTAGAGGTGGGACTCAATGAAGAACCTAGTCATCAAACAAGAACACTAAAGAATCATCCTCCTCAGCTGGTAATAGGAGATATTTTTTCTCCTATGATGACTAGAAATCAAAGCAGGCTGCAAGATATGCAAAACCAACAGCATACAATGCTTTCTTGCTTTCTATCCCAGCTTGAGCCTAAGAAGGCTTATGATGCTATGAAAGATTCCAGTTGGATAGAAGCCATGCAAGAAGAGCTGCTACAATTCAAGCTGCAAGATGTTTGGGATCTGGTAGACCTTCCTAAAGGTCAAAGAGCAATAGGCACAAAATGGGTCTTCAGGAATAAGAGAGATGAGAGAGGAATAGTAATAAAGAACAGAGCAAGGTTGGTGGCACAAGGGTATACACAAGAAGAAGGAATAGATTATGAAGAAGTATTTGCACCAGTGGCTAGGATAGAAGCAATTAGATTGTTCCTGGCCTATGCTTCTTATATGAAATTCAAAGTCTATCAAATGGATGTAAAAAGTGCATTTCTATATGGCTCAATTGAAGAAGAAGTATATGTCTGTCAACCACCAGGGTTTGAAAACCCAAGCTATCCAGACAGAGTATACAAACTGAAGAAAGCACTATATGGACTGCATCAAGCAACAAGAGCATGATATGACACTCTGTCATCCTATCTCTTGGAAAATGGCTTTGAAAGAGGAGTCATTGATAAGACTCTGTTCATCAACAGAAAGAAAAAGGACATCTTGTTGGTCCAAATCTATGTGGATGATATCATCTTTGGATCCACAAGAGACAATATGTGCAGGGAGTTTGAGGAACTAATGCATCAAAGGTTCAAAATGAGTTCCATGGGGGAACTTACTTTCTTCCTTGGACTCCAAGTCCAACAGAAGTCAGATGATATATTTATCTATCAGTCCAAGTATGTGCACGACATTCTAACCAAGTTTGGTTTCTCAGACTCAAAGCCTGCCAGCACACCTATGGAGACACACAAACAGATAACAGCAGATCTTGAGGGGGAGGATATGTATGTTCATCACTATAGATCCATGATTGGCTCTCTCATGTATCTTACAACCTCTAGGCCAGATATAATGTTTCCAGTCTGTGTGTGTGCAAGATTTCAAGTTAGGCCAAAGCAATCACACTATCAAGCTGTTAAGAGGATATTCAAATATCTCAAAGGGCAACCTAGATTGGGACTTTGGTATCCTCATGACTCATCATTTGACCTACTTGCATACTCAGACAGTGACCTAGGTGGAGCAAACTTGGACAGGAAAATCTACTTCTGGAGGATGCCAGTTTTTGGGTACAAGACTAGTATCATGGCAGTGCAAGAAACAAACCACAGTGTCCACATCTACAACAGAAGCAGAGTACATAGCAGCTGCAAGTTGCTGTTCTCAAGTCTTATGGATTCAGAATCAAATGCTAGACTATGGGGTAACCTTTCTACACACTCCAATCTTTATTGATAATAGCAGTGCTATTAACATTGTTAATAATCCTGTCAAGCACTCAAAGACAAAGCACATTGAGATCAGGTATCACTTTATAAGAGACTGCAATGAAAAGAAGCTTATTCAAATTGTAAAAGTTCATACTGATAACCAGTTTGCTGATCTATTCACCAAAGCCTTTGATGTGGGTAGATTTACTTTCTTGGTAACAAGTGTGGGAATGATCAACTCTGAATAAGCTCATACTTAAAAAGTAGTTCAATACCTGTATATAGTTTATGTTTGGTGTTTCTAATCTTCTTCTCAGGAAATGTATAGCAGTACTCAGTTCATCACAAGCTTAAAAGTGTAAGTATGGTTAATACTGCCAGTACAGCTTTAGTACTGCCAGTACAATTTTACTACTGCCAGTGTTTAGTTAATACTGCTCTCAGTTAATACTGCTCTCAGTTAATACTGCTCTCAGTTAATACTGCTTTCAGTTAATACTGTTTTCAGTTAATACTGCTCTCAGTTAATACTGCTTTCAGTTAACACTGCTCTTAGTTAATACTGCTCACTGTTAATACTGCTTTCACTAAGTTTTTAGAGTTAATACTGCTTATAATCTACAAGCTATAAATACCCTTTCCCCGCCTAAAAGATCATAAAGACTCTTTGTATATTGTTCATCTTCTCTCTCACTCTTTTCTCTCAAGTATCCAGTGCTCGCTAGTCAAGAATCCTTGCGTACAGATGGCTTCAATGGTGTTTATTGATGAGCACAACGAGATAGCCATGCTCCAAAAGCCAAAACAAGCCAAAGGTTTTTACCAAATAGTCGATTTTCTGAGGTCAAGCCACATCGCTCATGCTCTCACTGTGTCTCCTACCATCTACATAGAGCATCAAAGGCAATTCTGGGCCAATGCCACTACTAGCACTGAAAACGGAGTGTCGTACATCAAAACAAGGGTTTGTGACAAACCCTTGACAGTTACTGAGGAGACCATTCGCATCTGTCTACGTCTAGACGATGCTTCAGGTATATCTTTTATTCCAAATGAGGATTTATTTTCAAACCTCACCAGAATGGGGTATGAAGGCCAAATGGGGATTTTCAAGTTTTTCAAAGCTCAATTTTCACCCCAATGGAGGTTCTTTGTTCATACCCTGATGCACTGTCTTTCCAAGAAAACTACTGGCTGGAGCCAATTGAGCAGTACCATTGCCTATGCTTTGGTATGCTTATCTACTGCTAGAAAATATAACTTTTCTCTGATGATTTTCAATGATCTTGTCTCAAACCTGGACAACAAGAAGAGTTTCTTCATGTATCCCAGGTTTGTACAGGCAGTTATAACTAATGAATTGACGGATATACCTCACTTTGATGAGGTATATGTACCTAAACCCCCTAAAGGCAAGGTCTTCTCAAACATAAGAAGATCTGCTAGGGACTCGGAAGGAGTTGACACCCCATTGTTCTCAACAATGATGGTGGTGTCCCAACCACAAGAAGGTATGGCCTCAGAGTCAAGGCCCTCATTAGACCAACCCACTGAGAGCCAATCCCAACCTTCCCTCTCTCAAATTTTTCCTCAGTCCTTTGTTGCTAAACTCACTCCTATAATATCCAAGACTTATGTCAAGAGAAAGGTACACAAGGCTCCTCCATTGTTGTACCTACTATTAACCAAGAGCCTCAAAGCCCTCTATTGGAGCATTCTCCAATAGAGAATATCCAAAGGGAAACCACTAGGGTGTCTCCCAACCCTGAGGAGGTGCTCTCTAAGGAGATGAATGAGCATATGGGTGAGAAGGTTGCCACTACTTCTGCTAGCACAGAGAAGGACAGTGGTAACATCTCTAAGACCTTCCCCATGGCAACTTTGGGTGAGAAATCAACCAAAGGACCCCGGCGCCAAGAAACCAAGGGGGTAGTTGGTGCTTCTGCTAGGCAGAAGGCCACTACTAAAAGATCCAAGGATCCCTCAAGGATGGGCAAAACATCCAAACAGGGTGAGGACAGAACTGAAACTGATGAATTGATGGCAAAAGGTTCCAGTAATCCTTCAAAGGTGGGTAAAACACCTAAAGAAGGTGAGGATAGCTATACTAACTTGGAATTGTTGGAAGCAATAGCCAACATCAATGTTGATGTGATTAATCAAGGAAAGGAAATCAAGGCATTGCAGCAAGTGGTCATCTCCCAACAAGAGCAGATTTCAAAACTCAAGCAATTGGTGGGAAAGCTCATTGTCAAGAAAAGAAGAAAGCAGTTTGTTCTCAGGAGGAGAAAGGGAGCAAACAAAAAAGAGGAGGAGAATGCTTCCAAAAGGGGGAGAGTTCAAGCTCAGAAAAGATGGATCAACAGATTAAGGGGGAGAATGTTGAAGCAATGGGAGAGTTTGTTGAAGAGAGGGCTGAAGAACAAGCTGAAGGTGTGATAGAAACAGAAATTGGCAAAGCAGCAGAAACAATACCAGCAGCAGTAACAACCCCAACAGTAGAAACTTTTACTACTGCTGAGCCAAAAGGAGCAGCAGGAACTGTTAGTGCTGCTTAAACTACACAAGCAGTAGTAACAGGATTAACACCTGAAGAGGTTGAAGTAGCAGAGATGCTTGTAAAAGCAAAGAATGACACTCCCAAAGCAAAGGGAGTGGTCATAAATGAAGGGGGAGCAAAGAGAACAAAAAAGAAAGACATGGCTGCAGATGCAAAGAGAAAAGGGAAAGAAAAGATGATAGAATCTGATCAACCAACCAAAAAGCAAAAGATGGTTGATTCAGATGAAGCATTAGCCAAGAAACTGCAAGAAGAGATAAATCAAGCAGAGAAAGAGCAGGTTGAGAAACATAGAGAGATAGCCAGAGCACTAGCTAATGAATTAAATGAAGCATTTCAGAAAGGTATGAAAACAGAGAAAGCAAAGCAAAGGGCAATCAGCATGAGAAAGGCTATGATGGCCAGACCAAGTGCAAAGAAGAGAAGACCTTCACAAACTTACCTTGCAACTCAGGAAAGAAACAAGATGATAACTTTCTTGAGGAGTGCAATTGGTGTGAAGAAAGAAATGTTTATAAAGATGACTTTTGATCAAGTCAAGGGCTTATATGAGAAAGAAATGGGAAAACTGCAGAGTAATGAAAAGGCCAGAGTGGAATTTGAAAGGAAAGCCAAGGAGAGGCATGATGTGAACATTAATCAACCCTTCCCTGAAAGTGAAGAGGGAACTCCAACAAAAGAAAAGGCAGAGATTAAGGAAGAAGAGACTTTAGCTCAGAAGATCAAGAAAATAAAAAGAGTTAAGTCTATTGCTTCTAAAGGTCCTAGATCAGAGGAAAGGAAAGAGGAAGAAAAGAAGAAGGAAGCTACTATAGGGCAAAGTCAAAGGATTCTGAAGAGAACCAAGATGATGGCCAAAAGAAAGAAAGTTGACAAGAAGCCTAGAGTAGAAGAAGAGAAAAAGGTTGTTGAAGAAGAAGAGGCACCTAAGAATGAAGAAAAGAGAGCTAAATCTCAGGAAGTACCACATAGTTCAGATGTAAATATGTACATGGTGGTAATGGATAAAATTCCAAAGCCTATCACAGCTGAACCTGTTGGATTCAAACCTCCTGAAGTTATCCACTGGGATACTATGGAGGTGGATGGTAAGGAGTATATCAGGTTGAAAAGAAAGGATGAGAAGTATTATGTGTTTTCAACATGGAATAAAATTGTCAGAGAATGTTCAAGATCTGATTTAGAAGAGATGTTTGAAGTTGGTATGAAATTACATGCAGATCAGTTGAAAGCTCCAGGGTTACCAATTGTGAAGCTGGTTATGGAGTATTTGTGTATGTTATTCAATCCAGAAGCAGTAAAGCATATAATCAGAGACGTGTTTGAAGTTGTTAGAGGATGGACTTTGTATGAAAGGAGTGGAGTCTATGAATTGGTCATGGATACTTTTCACATGGAGTATTACTTGGTGGATAGGGTCTACAATCACACAAGTCTGAAGCTTCATGCCATGTTAAATAAGAAGCTAGGTTGTGCACCAAATTCAGAAATGGCAAAGTATCTAATCCAGAGAACTATCAATCAGAGTATGGGACTGGATCCTAACCTTGGAGTGAATCAATGAAAGTTTTGGAAGCATCTGAAGAACTTGACTTCTCTTTCTAAAAGTCAAGTTAGGGGGAGATTGTTGGAACTGAAGATGTGACCAAGTCATTAATGCTGCTAGTTCAGAGTTAGTACTGCCAGAGGATCTAAAAGTTAATACTGCTAGGTATTACTACTTCTAGTAGAATTAATACTGCTAGTCAAAGTTAGTGCTGCTTGAACAAAGTTAGTACTGCTTAGCTAGTTAGTACTGCTAGTGGTTAGTGCTGCTTAGTAGTTAATACTGCCAAGACTCAGTTAATGCTTCCAAGGTGATTAATGATGCTTCTGAGATAATTTGAAGATAATGTTGAAGAGATCGCGTCTGGAGATAAACATGGAAAGCTTGAAGATAATTGTGAAGATTATTTTGAAGATCTTTTTATGTTTAGTAATTATCTTTTATTGTTCAATGATATATAGAATAAAATAGAATTGAAAGATACAATTAAGAATAATTCAGAGTTTTTGTTCTAGAGAGAGAATCAACCTCAAGGCATCGTTCCTAATTCTAGAGAAGTAGAATTCGTCTTGAAAGAGCCTGTTCTTCAAGATTGAGGTTGTGAGTGAAAAGCTTGTAACTTGAATCATTATGTAAAGTTTGCAAGTTGTGATTCATACTGTGTTTTTGTTTATTGAATATTAAAGTGTTTTTCCGCAACTTCTTTAATATTGTTTCTGAGTATTTATAATTCTTGTTGAGAATTCGATCCTGACAACTGTTAATACAAAAATTATCATTATAACATTCCAACAATGAATATATACCAATGATAAAAACCCCAAAAACAACTTCCACATTCCGAATACTTCAACATGCATCAAACCAAATTCACAATCAGGCATACTTCACACCATTACATCATTTGATTCAAAGTCCTCCAAATATATGCTCTACAATTTATCATTACAACTATACGAACAAATTGCAACAAGAATACAAAATTATCTCATATATACAAACGTACTCTTGAATTACAATAACACAACCCATGAATACAAACCCTATCGTTCCAAACTACACAGAATATAAAAAACAACATTAACAAAAAATAAAAAAAACCTCAACCTTCGTCATTGACTTCCTCATCAGCAACAAAACAATCTTCAACCCTAAACACATCTGCTGATTCAGGCACACCAAGAATCACATGGGATGAATGGCACTGCATCGAATCAAACGCCAAAACAACATCGTGATTATCATTGTTGGATGAGAAATATGACGACGACAATCCGAAATCATCAACAACATCGACCGATGTTTCTGTTTTTGCAACTCCAATATCTTAAGAACCGCCATGCACCTCGTCTTGCACCCTGCCATTCCATCACTATGCATGATAGAAAAGCCTAAAACGTTAAAAAACCTCGACAAACTCTAACTGCACCAAGAAATTCTGTCGAGACTAATACCGTCGGTATGTATAAATCACTAAAATTAAAAAAAAATGGAATTAAAAACGACATAATATTCAACCCTAAAAAATAACCGCTTAATGAACCCCAAAAACTAGGAAGTGATAAATGTTGTTCACGAAATAAAATTAAAATTAAAAAAATCAAATTCATCAAATGACAATAAAGCCCTTCCAATAACGATTTTAAAAAAATAAAAAATAAAAACAAAATAAATGAGATGGATGGCTAGGATGAGGGTTGCACAAGTTACAACCTTTTAAAGGGTTGAAAGTTAACCTCCCTCTCTCTCTCTCTCACTCTATATATATATATATATATGTATATATATATATATATAGTGTTTGGTTCATTTGAGAAATGCCAAATCCATGAGAAATAGAGAAGTGATCTGGGCCCTTGGATTAAGTAATATGATTTTTTTAGCGGAAGGGTAAAATAGTAATTAGGGTCAATCATGTCGATTACAATCAAAATCAAATTAAACGTATCTTTTCCTAAATTAGCGTCAATCGTATCATTAAGAGGATTCCAATTCAGTTATCGTTTGCAGATTGATGATTCTCGTTTTCTTCTTCTATCGAAAAATTTAGGTTTTTAGATCATATTCTTCTTAATAAGATGTCGAATCCAGAAACTGTTGTTGATAATGAAGTTGATCAAGAAGTCGATCAAGAAAACGGTCAGTTATCGAATGATGAAGATATGATTGATGAAGATGAAGGTATCGTTTTTAACTTTATTATTAATTTTATTATTGATGAAGATTGAAGTAATTCTTTTACGACATTTGTGTTTTACTTTCATTGTTATTGTTTAACACGAAATTTGAAGAATTTCAGTTGTTTACAGCTATTTTCTTGATAATTTACATTAATTTGTGGTTTAGTATGTTAGAAACAATGTAGATTCATATATGAATGTGAGTTATTATTTTAAAGCAATTCAAGTTCATATATCAACGTTTGATGAATTTTAATTGGTTTGAAATTTTCGGATATGATTTGTTATTATGTTCATATATGAAGTATGTTAATTATTATAAAACGTTCATATATGAATTATGTATTTAAACAATTTTAATTCATATATGAACTTTTGATTCATTTGTATTGCTTTAAAGTGTTCATATATTCATATATGAAGTATGCAATATTCAACAGATTCATATATGAATATGTTGAATGTATATGAACATTAATATACATTCAACAGATTCATATATGAACTATACGATATTCAACAGATTCATAAAGAACTTTTGCATTATTTAACATTCATATATGAACTATAAGATATTCAACAGATTCATATATGAATTATACAATATTAAACATATTCATATATGAACTATGCAATATTAAACAGATTCATATATGAACATCCATATACATTCAACAAATTCAAATTCATATATGAACTATAAAATATTCAACAGATTCATATATGAATGTGTTTATATGAATGTTTTTTATTTATTTATGTTATAATAAGTTCATACATGAATAATTTATTTTTTATTTGATGCTTTACTTTAATTTAAAAGAATGAAATAAATTTATGTCTTAACATATCAATATGTATATGTAATAGGTTCACATTCATTTTCATTTGTTGTTCATCATGTCTGTTTTTCACCATCTGGTTCAAAGTATTGGGTACCAAATGTGCATATGGATTTGAAGCCAAGAATTGGTACCTTTTTTCAGTCTTATCAGCAAGCTATTTCAATGTATGAAAAGTATGCTGAGAAAGGTGGATTTGATGTTAGACTTTCAACAACTGTTAATGGTCAATATGGTATTGTGAAGATCAAGTATGTTGTTTGCAGTAAAGAAGGGGATCCACCAAAAAAGAGTTTTAATATTGTTTATGATAGTATTGAAGGTAAAAGTCATCGTAATTCAACTACGAAGAGGACAGGTTGTAAAGCATGCATTAGGGTGCGTTTTGTACCTTCAAAATCATTGTATGAGGTTTATCACTTTAAGGAGAAACATAATCATATGCTTCTTGATGAGAATGATATGAGTATGTCTCGAAAACGAAGGAAGTTGTCTTTAACTGATCAAGTTTTTATTCACAATGCTGCAAGTTGTAATGTTGGAGCAACAAAAGCGCATACATTAAACATGTCTTTGAAAGGTGGTTTTAATGTTTCTGGTTGTACTGTTAATGATTATAAGAACTTTAGGAGATATTTGAATGCATTTGTTTGTGTTGGTGATGGTGAAATGGTTCTTGGTATGTTGGAAGATAGATCAAAGGATGATGAACAGTTTTCTTTTGAATACAATCGACAGGATAGTGAGTTATGTGGAATTTTTTGGGCTGATGAAATTGCTAAAGTGAATTACCAGGAATTTGGAGATGTTATTTCATTTGATGCTACGTTTCGCACAAACCAGTAAGTTTGTCAACTGTAATTCATTTTTTAGATTATTCATATGTTGGTTTTTATGTTTATACCTTTTGTTTTTTTATACCTTTTGTTTTATAGGTATAGAATGGTGTTTGTTCCGTTTACTGCTATTGATAATCATAAAAAATCTGTCACGGTTGGTGTTGCTTTGTTGTCTGGTGAAACTCTTGATAATTTTAAGTGGCTTTTTGAGGCGTTTTTGAAAGCACATTGTGGGAAGCAACCTAGTTTGGTTTTAACAGATCAGTGTTTGGCAATGAAACAGGCTATTCCATTGGTTTTTACGCAATCACGTCACAGATTATGTATGTGGCATATTATGGCCAAAGTTCCAAACAAGGTTAGTATCTATTCATATATGAATTGTTGATATCTGATTTTAGTTCATATATGAATTAGTGTTTAGTTAGTATTAGATCTGTTCATATATGAATTATTTTTATATAATTAAAATTCATATATGAATTATTTTTTACTTAATATTGTTTTCATATATGAATTATTTTCATATAATGATAGTTCATATATGAATTACTGTTTAGTTAGTTCATCATGAAAGTTCATATATGCATGTATTATGTTTGTTAATTAACAATCATATATTCATCCATTATATAGTTGTGTTTTAGTTATAAAACGTTATTTCTTTATGCCAATTTTGTAGGTTAGCACAAGGATACACAGGGAGACAGATTTTAACAAACGCTTTAATAAACTTATTTGGAATGTTCAATTAGAGGGTAATAACCAAGTTTAATTTAATAAATTAGAGTCGGGGGTGAGAAGTGGTCTAAGGTCAAAGTAAAAGGGGGTTATATGTAATGGTGTATTAAAAGGTTTTTATTCCTAGGGATTGCTTCATTTTACTCTTTGGCGACTGAAGAAAGGGGAAGAGCAGTATTGGTGTGCAATTGGGGATGAAGAAGAAGGACTGGAAGTTCTACAAAAATCGTTTCCTCTCAAGGTAATACTTTAAGTTTTCTTCTCTAGCAAGATTAGTATTGTAGGCAATGTGTATTTCTCTCATTGGTTGGGTTTGATTCTGTGAGTTTGGGTCTGCGACCCCATCGGCTCCCCTAGATCGATTGATGTATTTCTTGATTAGTGGTTGATTTAATGATTGGATTATGTTATGATGTACTCTAAATCTTTGGGTTAAGAGTGGTGGTATTGTTAGAGGATTCTGGTTATATTGGATTGTGCCTTCGATCGAAAACCCATCATCGCCTTCGATCGGGGTGGGGGACCGGTGTGTAGTGGACCTCGGTCGAGTGGACCTCGGTCGAGTAGTGAGCTCGGTCGAATTAGACCCCGGTCCGGGTGAGACCCCGTTCGATTGGGGGATCCGGTCAATGTGACCACGGTGACCGGAGTGTGCGCAGTCAGGGGGTGTTTGTGCAGCATTAGTTTGGTTTAGTGATATCATAATTTAAGGCTGCTATAGTGTTATGTTTTATTTGGATTGGTCGATATCATCGTAGGTGTTAAAACCGTTATTTCGCGAGTTTCGTAGCAAGGACCTAAGGTGAGTTTCTGATCCCCTCAACTTCTTAACCTTTTTAAATGTTTTGAAACTGAAATTGGGATGCATGATATTTCGTGATTGATTAATGTTATGCATTAAAAATATTCTCGCAAGTTATCTGGTTATCATGAAATTATATAAATGAATTTCTGCATTGAATGTCTCGATATGGGAACTGTTGAACTGGTGACGAGTACGGAAATCTCACACCACCAATGTGTATGGAATTCGTTTCCTTCACATGTGGACGGGGAGTGTGCTTGGGCCCCGATACGAGAGGGGAGTCTGCTTGGGCTCTGATCGTGAATGCGCGCACGATAATGGTAACTTGGGACACAACTGATCATTGTGTTACCCGTTAGGATGTTGTATAAAAATAAATAATTTACTTTGTTAAATTATTGCATTGCATTTAAGTTGGTATTTGTTAATGATGATAAATCGTTGCAACTATTGTCTTTGTGAATTATTAACGTTTGTCAGGAATTCACTAGACCTTACGGTCTAACCCTCGTTTTCAAATCTTAAAAAAACCCATTTTCAGGATGAGGTGCGTGTAATGCTTCTGGGAAAGGAAAGGAGAAAATTTAGATTTGTTACTGGCCTAACATGAAGACTTAGTTCAACGCTTTTACCGTTTAATTTTAGTCATTCTCGGTTGTAGCCAAGACATCCGTTGTTTAAATTCTGGTCTTTGCGAATGTAGACCTTTGGCATTTGATTTATGTTATATTATGATTTGGTTTGAAATTTGGGTTGTTACAATTGGTATCAGAGCCATAGTTTAAGGAAATTAGGTGACCGGATGGGCCTAAACTTAAACTGTGGTGTCGGGGACACACATGAGATTTAGGAAGCCTTTAAGAAAGACCTTGATCATTGTGAGGCGTGATAACAATAGTGAGTACTCTCATGTAAGCTAAATTCAGAATTGCATATGGCCAATGCCATTATGAATTTACAGGTGCATGGGCATACTCGATTGCTATTGTTGAGTGTGGATTAGGGTAGAGAGTTCTATCTATAAATTGATAGTGTTAGCTTAGCGTGTGGTGGAAGTTTTTTTTGGTTGTAAGGTTAACACCGGTTGGGACGATTATCGTTCGGGATGTGGATATTCCGTTAAGAAAGGGACCTCTTGAGTCCATAAAAGGATAATGCTTGGAGGTGAACTTCTCGCTCCAAGGGAGTCTTCGGTTTGGTAGACGGTTGTGTCGATTAGTGGGAATCAGAAGAGTGTTAATCTAAGAATCGAAGGTTAGAAATGAGGCTTTTGGAGCCATGGGTATTTGAGGAGTGGCAAGCAGGGTTGAAGGCGATATCAGTGCTGACTGATAAAATGAAGTAAAGACAGAGCGGAAGTGAGCTAGTGATGGTAAGTTTATTTGGGTCATTGTGAGGACGCATGAATTGCGAATCTTTGATCGCGGTGGTAAGTGGTAATGGGTCATGCAAGGAGATGGAAAGTGCGGGTGATGAAGATTGTGGTAAATGTGAGGGCCCTGTTTGGTCGGTCGGAAGAAGAGAGCTGTAATAGATGGTGGCGAGTGCAAACAGTGACCTTACTAGAGGGAATAGCCTTCAATGTGAAATAAGTCTCATGCATTATGTTTTGAACAAAATGTTGGTGTCTATTACGTCATATTTTTTAGGGTAAGTGTGTGCCTTGTGAGGCATTCATTTTTAAAACAAGATAATGTGTGTAAGCATGTGTCCGGTGGAAAAGAGTGGGTTTAATGTGTGATGCATTAAATTTTGAACTTGATAAATGAAGAACAATTTCACTTATTTTATAAATGAGTCGGCATTTTGTGGAAGTGTAATATCATCTAATCACCTAATTTTGTTTTAGTGAAATTTTATGAACCGCTTGGGTAAAGTTTATTGAAAATGTTTTCAATAGCGTCAACATCGATTTTCGATTGGATGAGACCTATTTCATCATGGAGAATGAGGCGAAGTGATCCTCGAGATAGTTGTGTACGGCTAATCCGTTATGCCGATACGGTATTGTGTATACTCAAACTTGTTTCGTAACGTAATATTTCCTACATTTTCAAAAGTCAACAGTATAAATTTACTGAGTCGTCATGCATGAAGGCTATGAACTCTCTAGGTCATGGGGAAGGGATTGCATTTAAGAATGAGGAAAGTTTTGAGAGTGAAAGTGGGACACTCGTTCATAGGGTGGTCGATTCTTGGTTCTGGTGTACCTGTTAAGGAATGGTGATAATCAGCAGGAGTGGGTATTGTGGGCCTTAAATCTTTGATGTTTAGAATGCTGTAATATAAAGGCTTAACCGCTTGCTCGGTGATTTGGGAAGTGAATGGCGGCAAGAAGGTTGTGTCTGTCGGGAATTTAAAGTCGTAAAGATATTTTTGGCAGTTAGTTACTGCAGTGAATGAGGTAGGTTTCTTTGGGGATTCTTGTTGGTTGGAGACATAGTGGAAATATCTTAATATCAGATGTTGTTGTGGGAGTCAGAATTCAGGTTGTGGTGAACGACGGGACGCTGAAAAGGAAGAAGTAGTTATGGATAGTTTTGAAGAGTTTCTGTGAGAAAGCGAGGAAGTATTCAGAAAAGGTGGATACCAAATGTGATGTTGGCAACTGGGGTGAATCTTGCAAAAGTGGGAGATCGCTATGGTTCTTTATCTACGAAGTTTTGATGGTTATGTGGGAGTGAATTTTACATATAGCGCAACTAGAAGGGGGTGCGCTTTGGGTATTTAAGAATGCGAGGTAGTACGCTTAATCTTTCAAAGTGCTGGAGTTTTATTCCAGTAGGTCGTGATGAGCTGGCAAGGAGCGAAATCCTGGTGCAGGTCGTTATTGAGCATGTTCTGTGGTTGTCCAGATTGGGGAGAACAAAGTCGCGAGATGACTTTATCTCAGGTATTAGCGTTTTGCTCAGTGCAATAAGATTAGTATCTGGTAGGGGTGAGGATTGTTGGAGGAGTAGTGTCTGGGCATGTCTTTGGTGGTAAGGGTTTCTTGAGATTTGTCAGGGTATTGGTGTTGTTGTTATGAGTAGATTGTGAATGAGAATCTTGCTCAGAGATTCCTGAGGAGTTTTTCAAAAGTGGAAAGTGTGTTGCTAAGAGGTGTGGGGGTAGAGTTGGCATAGTGGTGGTGCTAAGTTGATATTAATGATCAATCGACTGTGGGTGGCTATCCCATAGAAGGAACTATGTACCCTGGTTCGCGACAAGTAAAGACGGGTTATCTTTTACCGTTAAAATAGTGAAGGAAGTATCGCACGGATTAGTCCGGAAGGTTTTATAGTTGGTAAGAAGGTCTGTGGAGTGGTCAAAGTATTCTTTGAGTGTAAAGGAAATTCTAGTGGATAGGTCATTCCTGTTTGGGAAGTGAGAATTGCGCGACGCTGCCTAGCGTTAGGGATTGTTTTGGAAGGGCTTGGTTGAAGAACTTGAAGGAGAATTGAGGGTAGTCGTTCGGCTAAGCATAGTAATGAAAAGAAAATTGTGTATTGATACTTTTGGGATCGTCAAGTAAGTAGCTAAACAGAGGGCGAGAAGTTTGACAAGAGATTCGGAAATGTGGAGTTATGTTTCAGCCTTGCCTTAGTAGGTTCATAAACCCTGGTGAGGGTGCGGGAAGGAGATTTGGTGCGTGTTGGGATTTTGGGGTTGAGAAGTCTAAGTCGGGTAATTGATCTAAAAGCTCGCATCCATTAGTAAATGATCCTTGGTAGGGTGTTGGATGTTTCCGAGAGGAAAAGGGAAATGTTGGTTGTTACATTACCTGTCGCCCAGTGGGGGATTATTTGAAGTAGTTGGGTGAGGGTAGTCACTCCGTATTTAAACAAATGGAACTTGGATTCATTGCAAATACGTTCGGACAGATTGATGGTTGCAATGAGAAACGGAAATCTGGGTCGTTTTAATTCAGATAGTTGGAGTTGGTGGACTATGAAGGGGATGAATTGGGAAAGTTTTCCTTCCTATGTAAAATTTGGGACAATGACGTTTGGAAGTAACGTATGGATAATGCGTATGGGTTGCACAACACCGTTGAGTGGGACCAGTGTGGCTCGGGAGGGAAAATGTTCTCTTGGTACTAGAAGTAAGTGGTGTTGTGGGAAGATATTTTGCTATGGGTCAGTACTCGATGAGGGAGATTCATAACAGTGGATTCATGGTGATGTTTAAGGTTGGCATTGTGTTATGTTGGCGAATCGAGGGGTTATTCTTGTAGGCAGGGATTTATGTCGTTGTGACGTCATTCTGATAAAGTTCGTCCTTCTAAGGAAGTAAAGTTATATGTGAAAATCGTAAGGAGACGCGTTTTAAAACCGTGAGTCCGGGTGTGTGGACAAAGCGGACAATATCTGGTACGGTTGGTGATGGGATGTTACAGATGGGTGTGTGAAAGTCTTCGGTTGGTACTATTGGTTTGGTTTGTTGCGATGATATGTTACGGTTGGTTTTCTGAGAGTACGACTTTGGTTTTGGATCGGTATGTTTTGGGACGTTTGGGATAAGTTAAGTTGATATGATTGAAAGAATGCAAGTCTTGTGAAAGACGATCTAATTAACCGTCGGAAGATGTACGCAAATAAGCGAAGGAAGCCAATAGAGTTTCAAGCAGGGGACAAGGTGATGTTAAGAGTTTCACCGTGGAAGGTATTCGCTCGTTTCGTCAAGAAGGGTAAGTTAAGACCGAGATTTGTTGGACCGTTTTCTATCGTGGAGCGCATTGGGGAGGTAGCATACAAACTGGAATTTGCCCGTGGATTTACGAGGAGGTGATCCCGTTTTCCATGTGTAGAATCTGAAGAAATGTTTGGCAGAGATCGATGTTGTAGTACCGTTGGATGATATCCAAGTGGATGAACAATTGACTTACATCGAAGAATCAGTGGCAATTCTAGATTTTAAGGTAAATAAATTAAGGAATAAAGAGATTACACAAGTAAGAGTTCAATGGAAGTTCCATATAGGGAAAGAGTCAACTTGGGAAGTGGAGGCGGATGTGAGATCTCAATATCCCCATCTGTTCAACGACGGAATTCCGGGGACGGAATTCTTTTGAGGGGGAGATATTATAATAACCAAGTTTAATTTAATAAATTAGAGTCGGGGGTGAGAAGTGCTCTAAGGTCAAAGTAAAAGGGGGTTATATGTAATGGTGTATTAAAAGGGTTTTATTCCTAGGGATCGCTTCATTTTACTCTTTGGCGACTGAAGAAAGGGGAAGAGCAGTATTGGTGTGCGATTGGGGAAGAAGAAGAAGGACTGGAAGTTCTACAAAAATCGTTTCCTCTCAAGGTAATACTTTAAGTTTTCTTCTCTAGCAAGATTAGTATTGTAGGCAATGTGTATTTCTCTCATTGGTTGGGTTTGATTCTGTGAGTTTGGGTCTACGACCCCATCGGCTCCCCTAGATCGATTGATGTATTTCTTGATTAGTGGTTGATTTAATGATTGGATTATGTTATGATGTACTCTAAATCTTTAGGTTAAGAGTGGTGGTATTGTTAGAGGATTCTGGTTATATTGGATTGTGCCTTCGATCGAAAACCCATCATCGCCTTCGGTCGGGGTGGGGGACCGGTGTGTAGTGGACCTCGGTCGAGTAGTGACCTCGGTCGAATTAAACCCCGGTCCGGGTGAGACCCCGATCGATTGGGGGATCCGGTCGATGTGACCCCGGTGACCGGAGTGTGCGCAGTCAGGGGGTGTTTGTGCAGCATTAGTTTGGTTTAGTGATATCATAATTTAAGGCTGCTATAGTGTTATGTTTTATTTGGATTGGTCGATATCATCGTAGGTGTTAAAACCGTTATTTCGCGAGTTTCGTAGCAAGGACCTAAGGTGAGTTTCTGATCCCCTCAACTTCTTAACCTTTTTAAATGTTTTGAAACTGAAATTGGGATGCATGAGATTTCGTGATTGATTAATGTTATGCATTAAAAATAATCTCGCAAGTTATCTGGTTATCATGAAATTATATAAATGAATTTCTGCGTTAAATGTCTCGATATGGGAACTGTTGAACTGGTGACGAGTACGGAAATCTCACACCACCAATGTGTATGTAATTCGTTTCCTTCACATGTGGACGGGAAGTCTGCTTGGGCCCCGATACGAGAGGGGAGTCTGCTTGGGCCCTGATCGTGAATGCGCGCACGGTAATGGTAACTTGGGACACAACTGATCATTGTGTTACCCGTTAGGATGTTGTATAAAAATAAATAATTTACTTTGTTAAATTATTGCATTGCATTTAAGTTGGTATTTGTTAATGATGATAAATCGTTGCAACTATTGTCTTTGTGAATTATTAACGTTTGTCAGGAATTCACTAGACCTTACGGTCTAACCATAGTTTTCAAATCTTAAAAAACCCCATTTTCAGGATGAGGTGCATGTAATGCTTCTGGGAAAGGAAAGGAGAAAATTTAGAGTTGTTACTGGCCTAACGTGAAGACTTAGTTCAGCGCTTTTACCGTTTAATTTTAGTAATTCTCGGTTGTAGCCAAGACATCCGTTGTTTAAATTCTGGTCTTTGCGAATGTAGACCTTTGGCATTTGATTTATGTTATATTATTATTTGGTTTGAAATTTGGGTTGTTACATAGAGCCTGAAGAGTTTGAAAGTATGTGGTTGGATTTGATTAGTGAGTTTAAACTTCAGAAGAGCAAATGGTTTTCATACATGTTTCGTATTCGTCAACGATGGATTCCTGCTTATTTCAAGACTATTCCTTTTTGTTCATTGATGAAAACTACATCAAGGTCGGAGAGCATAAATTCCTTTTTCAACAAATTTGCTCACCATGGTAACAACTTTCTAACATTCATGCTTGGATTTGATAATGCAATGCGTAAGCAAAGAAATTCTCAACGTAGGCTTGATCATATGACAAAGACAACTATTACTCATATGTGCACTCCAAAGGCTATTGAGAAACATGCATTTGAAGTTTACACACGATGTATATTTTTGGAAGTTCAAAAAGAGATAAATAAAGCAGCTTGGTCGTGTGTTCAGCAGAATGTTGTTGAAAAGGATGGATGCCAAGTTTATACAATTCAGCAAAAATGATAAGGATAATAAAAAGAGGCAATTCAAGGTAAGAACAGTTATTCATATATGCATTTTTATTATTATTTATTAACACAACTTACATTTTATTGTTCATTTTTGTTGTAGGTGTTAAGTCTAAATATTGTATCCAAGATTTAATAGGAAAGTCAAAGATGTAAAAGTCAACATTGTCCTTGTAATAGTTAGTTTGCTTAGCCATTAAGTCATGTTTAGTGTGTTTGTATAAATAGGGATATGGCTTTGTGTAACTAGAAGTAACTAGAGTTTTAGAGATTATGCTTTGTATTGTAATATTCAGAGTTTGATATTCAAGATCTACTCTCTCTCTCTATAGACTCTCTCTCTCTCTAGTTCTTGATCTTAATTGACATATTATTGAGTGATTGCTTGATTGTTTTGGGATTTATTGATTAACAATTGGTATAATAGATGAACCAAACTTTTCAGAAATGATTTGATCATGATTTGAGTTGAAATCTGGAATCTTTGAGATCGAAAATCTGATTTTTTCGAAATTTTTCAAGAACTCGTGTTTGGGTTACTGTTCATCTGAATTTTGGTTGAAAAATCGTTTTTATTGCAAGAAAATGGAATCATTGAGTTCAATTTGTGTTGTTGATTGATTCTTGTATTGATTTCATATCGTAATTCGATCAAATTCATTGTCAATTTTCGATTTTTGAGATTTTCTTGGCATTTTTGTTCGAACACTGTTCTTGAACGAAATTGTAGAATTTGTTGATTTTAATCGAAATTTCATAGCATATTTGTGTTTCGAAGTGTTTTTCGATGATTCTGATATATTCTTGAGATCAATTTTGCATATTTGAATCGATTTGGATCGAAATGTACAAGACAGTTACAAGCTTGCGCAAGATCCACGGTTTGCGCAAGTTCATACGATTTGCGCAAGTTCATAAGACGTTTGCGCAAGCATTTTCGGAATGAGAATTTTAGTTTGCGTTTGAAGCTTATCACGCAAAGCAACATTTACGCATCCTTCGGTTTACGCAAAGCTTCATTTGCGTATTGCACTTATCACGCAAAGCTTCATTTGCGTATCTGGCAGCTCACGCAAAGCAACGTCTCTCGCAAATCTACTTTGCGCAATACAAGGATCATGAGAATTGCACTTTGCGCTTCAAGGAACTTACGTAAACCTACTTTGCGTATTCCACTGGTTACGAAAACCTCTCTTTGTGTATCACGCTGATTACAAGAAGTTTGGTTTGCTCAATACACTGTTCACGCAAAACTCGTCTTTGCGCAATATCAAGTGTTGTTCAAATTTTAAATTTTTTTGAAATATTTCAATTCAATCTGATTTTTGATTTTCTGATATATAGTTTGGAACGATCATTCTTATCAAGCTGATTTCTTATTCAAGATGTCAATTATGTTCAGATCTGACATATCTGTTATTGAATTTGAACGAAATGATCTGAAAATGAAAAATTCAGAATATCTCAAAAGGATTCAGGAGTTGCAACTTAAATTGTTCAACTGTGTTAAAACTCCTGAATGTATAAAGTGTACTGATAATATTTCTAAATTTTCAGGTATCGTCTATGAGAAGGAAAAAGAGATAAAAGAGAAAGAGAGAGAGATTATAAATCTTCAAAGACAACTGAAGACAACTGAAGAGAAATCACCTGAGCTACAAGCAGAATCAGTTGAGCTTCAAAACAAGTTGAAAGCTTTTGAAGAGAATATATTTGTCTTGAAAAGTTCAAATGTTGATCTTCAAAAGAGGATATCAGCCTTGTTATTAGAGAATGCTGAAAATAAAAATAATTTTGAAAGTGAAAAGAAAAAAAATTCAAAGAAGTTTTCAGATTTCTCTAAAAAGTGTTTTGAAGAAAAGAAGTCAGTTGAGCTTAAATGCATAAAACTTTCTTAACAAATTTATGATTTTGAGAAAGTACTGATTTTGGAAAGAGAGAAGTTTGATAAAGAAAAGAAGGCCATAGAACAGAAGAATGTAGGATTCTTTAAAGAACTATCTGGCCAGCGAAATGATTCAGAAAAAGGATTTGAAGAAGAACGATCAATCTTTGAGACTGAAATCAAAAGGCTGACTTCAAAGTTATCTGAACTATCTGCTACTGCGCTAAAAGAGCAGAAAACGAAGTCTGAGTTCTCGAAGAAGATTGACCAGCTTGTGAAAGAAAGAGACAACTTTGCATCAAAGATCAAAGAGCTTGAAAAGACTGTTTCAAATTCAAATCAGAAATATGTCTCTTCACAAAGGTCAGTTGAATCCTTTAATCAGATTCGTAGAACTAACATTTTCTATGATCAATATTTAGATGGTTCAGATACATTTCCAAGGAAAAGAAGTTCTAAGAAAGAGGAACTGATATGGAGGAAGAAATCTGTCAAAGATGACAAGACAGATGAGCTGAAAGGAAACACATCATGTGTACATGTACACAAAGCAAATAAGAACAAAGCACCTAAAGGTAAGAAATATTATTGTTCTATCTGTTGTACACATGATCATTTTCACAAAACAAATGATCATTACTTGTATGGTTCTTACTCCATTAACCCCACACAAACTGCAACTAACATATCTGGACCCAAATACCAGTGGGTACCAAAGAAGAAAACCGATTATGTGTTGCAGGCACCTCAAGTCAAGGGGGAGTAAGAGAACCAAGGCTTTTGAACACAGCAGTTCAAAACCCGGACTTCAGAGATGAAAGAAAATGGCTTCTCAGCACATCAGCTTAGGACCCGGACTTCAACGGAGTTTGACTTCTAAACACAACAGTTTAGGACTCGAACCTCAGCGATCAAAAAGACCTTACTCCTGTATTGTTGCATCCGATGGATATGATGGTCTACATCCCAAGAGAATTGATCTGATCTCTATCCTGTACTTTTTCACTGATAGATTTTTCTGATATGATGGTCTACAATTCAAAAGGGAGTGTCTGATCTCTATCCTGTTTTAACTGACATATTTCAGATGCCTAATTTAAGGGGGAGTAAAGGTGATGACTTCTGATTACTTCAAGATTAGAACTCATTCTATAAAACAGTTTTACTGCTTTCTGTCTTATATTTTTTAATAAATAATGTGAATAAAGTGGCTTCTGATCACATGACAGATCAGGACCCGTTTTTCAATGATCAAAGACGGATATTGTACTAATATCCAGGGGGAGCTTAAAAGATTAAATTCATCTTTTCATAATTTGAGGGGGAGCTGAAAAAGGTAAATATCTTCTGATCCTAGATCTCTGATTGTTTGAAAGAAGGACAACTTTCGAACATGAAAAACCGTTTCTTAAATGTTCAAACCACTTCTTCTTCTCAAAAGATTTCATGAATTTAGAAGTGTGCTTTTAAATGTTTTTCAAAATTTTGAGCTTAATGTTTAACTGACCGTGTGTTTCCAAAGATCAATACTTGTGTATTATCTTGTCCATATACTGTCAAGTATTCACACACACACCGGTTCAGTATTTTATTTGAAATTGTTATTACCATGTCTCAAATTCAAACAATTTTTCGATGGTAATACCTTAGTTTTCAAAGTTGTTGAGCATCATTCATCTTTTTCATATTTGTGCTTTCATTGATAAATTGTTTATATTTGTTCATATAAACAAAATTTCCAATTCTTTGATACCCTAACCATTTGATTTGATCTGATTGATTCATTGTCAGATTCTCAAAACAATTTTCTTAATTTCATTTCTTTCATTCAATTTTCTTGTTTTGAGAGATCTTCATTGTTCAATTGCTCAAATCTCATGAGCATACATTCTGACACTAATATCTTGTGCTTAACTGTCAAGTTAAACTGTTGAGCAACGATTCTTCTTGGGAATTACATGGGATTCTTGTGTCAGATTAATCAGAACTTCCATGGATTCACGCAACTTGTGTTTCCTACCCAGGAAGTTATCCTTGAGTGATTGAGGGGTGAGGGGTCAAAATCAAAGAGTGGGGGAGATAATTCATCCAGTTGAGTTATTCTCATTGTGTGGAGCGGTAAAATGGAAATGAGAGTTTGGTTAGAAGTGAGTATAAATATAAAAAGAAAGAGGGTATGAGATCAGAGTTAAAAGAATATCAGAACTCTGCACCTACCACTTTCTGAGCCGGGCAGCCACATCTACTGATTGGTTCACACTCTTTGGTGACCATCATTGAAAAAGGCAGTAAGCCCATGCCAACTCTTGTATTAACCCCACCAACCACTCATTTCTTTCTTAACAAAGAAATGTTTCATTTTCTTTGGGGACGCAACTTATATGCTATCTAATCTTCATTCGAAAGATTTAGATAATGAAAAAGAAGGAAAATTGCCCCACTTTCGCACCTCTTTCATGCACATTGAGTCCGTGTATTATCTGTTGCTGTCTCAACAGTTTACACAATTTGAGCCTTAATGAAACATAATCATTGTGCTAAATTTCTTTCATACACAAGCACGAGAGCACACAGAAAATCTGTTTTTCTGTCAGAACATTCATAGAATTACCTTGTGTTTTTCAATGATTGAATGGAAGTCCAGGGGAGTCATCTTCAAACCAGCTCCTTACAATGTACATTCGTTGTACACAGTAATTTTGTGTTACTGATAGGCATTCCTAACTGTTTCATTTGTTGATTCAGGGTTACCACGATCATTATGTCTGAATTTGAAAAGATTCGGATATATATATTTTTCAAGAATTGACGGCTCTTCAGATCAAAGGGGAGATTGTTAGTTGATCACAAAGGGGGAAATCAAAGATTGTGCTGAAATTGAAGATGTTTTGATGATAATGATGCTTACATCATCAAAAAGGGGGAGAAATTTATAAAGATTCAATTTCAATGTTCAAGACAGAAACTCAAAATGCTTCCGCTGATTCAAAGTCAAAAGTTTGTGAAATTCAAAGATTCAAGAAGGTTTGTTCTTCCAAAGATGATTTAGAGATCACAAGAGATGAAGACACAAGTTCAAAGTTGTCAAAGTTTTTCAAGAGTTTCAAGTTTTCAGAGTCAAGTTCAAGGCATGTTGACTTTCAGAGCTTCAATGTGAAAAAGACTTTTCTAGATTCTTCAAAGGCTGGAAGAGTAAAGATTGTGAAAGCTTCAAAGAGACAAAAGATGAAGAATCAAGAGCTGAAGATCTGTATCAAATTTTTATTAAATCTTGAATACAAAGGGGGAGATTGTTAAGTCTAAATATTGTATCCAAGATTTAATAGGAAAGTCAAAGATGTAAAAGTCAACATTGTCCTTGTAATAGTTAGTTCGCTTAGCCATTAAGTCATGTTTAGTGCGTTTGTATAAATAGGGATATGGCTTTGTGTAACTAGAAGTAACTAGAGTTTTAGAGATTATGCATTATATTGTAATATTCAGAGTTTGATATTCAAGATCGACTTTCTCTCTCTAGACTCTCTCTCTAGTTCTTGATCTTAATTAACATATTATTGAGTAATTGTTTGATTGTTTTGGGATTTATTGATTAACAGTAGGTTGTGTGGAATCAATTGGATTCAACATTTGAATGCCAATGCAATCATTTTGTTCAACATGGATATCTATGTCGTCATGTTTTCAAAGTGCTTATGAATGAGAATTTTGATGTCATACCCGAGAAGTATATATGTCGTCGTTTGAGAAGAGATTTGATATCTTTTAATCTTAGGCATATTTCTTGGAGGCAAGGGGATCCAAATGGTGAATTGGCAAAAATTAGCTATGATGCACAAGCAACTTTGGATTATATTTTGATGAGTCTTAGAAATGACAAAGAGAAGCTTAAAGAGGTTGTTGACAAAATTCACAGTATGAAGATTGATGTAGATGGTCATGTTCCTTACCAAACCAGATTGCAGAAGAAGAATGACACTATAAGAAATCTTATTGGTGTGAATCCACCGGACAAAATTGATATTCATCCACCATCTGGTATCCGCAATAAAGGTTGTGGAACCGAAAAACGTTTGATCGGTGCAGGTGAGAAAGCAGCAAAACAGAATCAAAAGACCAAGAGGTTGTGTAGAAACTGTCAAAATATTGACTATCATGATTCTCGTAATTGCCCATTGAAGATTGTTGATTAGTTGATAGATACATTTTATAGGTCATTTTTCTAATTCAATAATCATTGTTAATTGCAATAATTTCATGAATAAATGACAATTCTTTTATTGTGAGCATTAAAATTTATTTTTATAGTTGTTTATGTATTAATGTTCATATATGAACTCAAAGATTCGTATATGAACACAGTTGTTATTCAATTCTTGTTCATATATGAATGTGAAGGTTCATATATGAAGCTTTTCTTCATATTTTAATATGTAGCATAAATTCATATATGAACTCAAAGATTCATATATGAACACAGTTGTTATTCAATTCTTGTTCATATATGAACGTGAAGATTCATATATGAAGATTTTATTCATATTTGAATATTTTATAACTCTTGCACTTCATATATGAATAGCATTAATTCATATATGAAGCTTTTATTCATATTTGAATATTTTATAACTCTTGTACTTCATATATGAATAGCATTAATTCATATATGAACTCAAAGATTCATATATGAACACAGTTGTTATTCAATTCTTGTTAATATATGAACGTGAAGGTTCATATATGAAGCTTTTATTCATATTATTTTATAACTCTTGCACTTCATATATGAATAGCATTAATTCATATATGAACTCAAAGATTCATATATGACTAAAACAAATTTATAATAATGTTAAAAGTCTACCAAAAATATATCAACAACGTTTAGAAAGTGTAATATTATAGACATCATCATACTAAAACATACAAAATGTGCCAAGATGTATCAAAATATTGTTCATCAACCAAACATGAAAAGAATACAATATTGTTCATAAACCAAACATATCACCGATACCCATTACTTGAATTGTTTATAATGCAGCCTGCCTGTCTTTCTTATTTGATTTTGCAATTGAGTCAAGGTACTTCTTCTTATCTTCATCAAAGGAGTCGAACTCAATTGCTTTATCAATCACCATTTTCTTGTACAAATTCCGATAGCAACAATTTGGTGGCATATTTGTACCGCAGTCGGTAGATCTGTTGTTTCTGTGATTTCTCATTTGATAAAAATCCGCAATCCCACTTCTGTATGTCTTGCCCTGTGTAGTGTTCCATGTGTCGCGTGATAAAGATTACACAGTCAACTTTGTTTTTAGTGAGCACCACTTCATAATGTGTCTATTTGGATGTAGTGGGGCAACTACTTCTGCTTTTGGGTGCTCAACTGACCTCAAGTATGCTGTAAACAACTCATGTTGCATAATATTTCAAGTCATATAAGTAATTTTGATAATATGTTCATTTATTAACTTTTTAAAAATGTAAACAGTTGTATGCTTACCAGCCTTTGTGGTATGATTCCATATTTGCTTTCTATGGATACATTTGTAGACATGTTGTCTATCACCTGGACTTGTGGGTTCTTCAAGTTGTATACAAACATAAAAAAGTGTTCTGATTGGATAATTGGGAAGAATATCTTTTTCATTTTATAAATAGAAAATGATTAAAAATTGAAGAAAGTAATTAGTATTTTTTTTTTTTGAAGATTTATATATTTTAGATACATACCAAATCGTAATCTCTCAAATTAATCAATTTTGCTTTCTCCCTCAATGCATCTGAAATGTTTGATTTGAAGATTCCAAATCTTTCATCATGAGTAGTGTTGTTACCCAATATCCCATCCGGCTAAGTAAACAAAGTAATTAAAATATTAGTTCATATTTTAATCAAACCTGCTAGGAGATGTTAACTTGAAAATTATGCATATATGAACCACCAAAGAATGATTACATTAACTCATATATTCATTCATATATGTATTTGTTAATAACAATTTATATGTAAGGTATACCATTTTTTTTTAACATGGCAGTTATTGTATGACTTTATTCATATATACATTTTATGTTCTTTCTCAAACATAAATATAAAGATTCATATATGAACATTAAGGTTCATATATGAATGTAAACGTTTGTGTTCATATATGATCCCAAAGGTTCATATATGAATTCATATATTCAAATATGAATTGGTATATGAAATCATATATGAATATATATGAATTCATATAAGCATTGATAAATGAATATTTAGAATATGGTAAGTTAAACCTTTCATATATGAATCAAAACAGTTAGAAAATATGAACATAAAACTCAAGTTAATATGAACTAGTTTTTAGTTAAAGTAGTTGGATAATCTTACCAATACCCCAGTGTTAAGGAATAGACGGTGAGGGTATTCCCTGCTCCTCAATTCCTCTTCATTATTCAATAATGTTGCCCAAGCGTCAATAACATTTGCAACAACATAGGTGTTAGGCATTAGGCTCTCAGCTGCAACCCGTATCATGTATACATCATCGCTTTGTTGCATAAATGATATCACTATAAAGCAAATAGAATCATGATTAAATTATCAAGCAGTTTAATATATATACATATCATAAAAGTGAAATAGTAAAGGTTATACTTACTAGGCTTCTCCTGTCAATGCAAATAACCATCTTCCAATCTTGTTTTCTGTTTGTGACAGACATTTTGTTATATGAACAAGTCTGTCAATGTATGGTGACTTTAGGCTCTCTGTCATTTTCACCTCTCTCTTCCCCAAATGTTTCTCCTCTTCCCTTTCCTTAATCTTTTTTCATCTTCTTCCCTTTCCTTCATCCTTCTTTCATCCTCTTCCTTTTCCTTCATTTTCTTTTCATTTTCTTTTCATTTTCTATCTCTTCATCTTTTTTTTCTGTAATTCATCTTCCTCTGATGACATTCCCAAACTGAAACTTAGTATATCAAGTAAGTATGGAGATGCAATTTTGGCCACATCTGGGTTTTTTTCATCTATCTTCTTCTTATCCTCTTTGTTAAGTTTGTCATATGTTACTTCTCTCTCTCTCTCAACACTATTTCATTCCCTCCTTTGTCAAAATTTTTCATAAAGCATTCCACTTCTCCAAATGTTTTTAGGTCCTCCCAAAACTGTGATTCAGTAACCTTGTCTACATCTACATCTTTTTGCAAATCTAGATTCTCTGCCAACAAAAATTCTTCTTCTTCAGTCCCAATCTCAATTCCAGTAGTAATTTTGGGCTCCTTCATGCATGATGAAATTTCATCAGTCTCCTTTAAAAACAACTTTTCAAACTCTTTTTTGTATTCATTGAATACAATATTATCTGAAAATTTCTTTAAAGCTTCATCCAAGCTTTCTTCTATCTTCAATCTGTCAGCTTTTAAGCAGTCCATTCATTCTGCTTCTTATCATTGATTCATAAACCTAAAATTTATAAAAAAAATTTCATAAAAATTGATGAATATATCAATTTATAATAGTTATTCAGATATGAATTCATATAAGCATTCATATATGAACTCATATAATCATTCATACACGAATTTATATATAAGATATATACGGATTCATATATGAATGCATATATTCACATATGAACTGATATATTAAGTTATATATAATAAGGATTCATATATGAACTTATATAAACATTCATATATGAACTCATATATTAATTCTTATTAGTATTCATATATGAATTCATTTGGGAACTCATATGAGCATTTGTATATCAATTTATATATTCACATATGAATTTATATAAGTATTCATATATTTGAAGTATTCATATATGAACTCATATATAATATTTCATATGTAAGTTGTAGATTATTTTATGAAAAGGATTCATACTTGTTCTTCATTCTCTCTCTCTTTTGTTTCATCTTCTTCTATCTCTTTTCTATCATCATTCTCCTCTGTCTCTTTCATTTCTTTATCAGAAAGTCTCATATTCTCCATTGGTGCAAGTAATCTTCCCAATCTAAATGCACCTTTCTCAACTTCATATGCTTCTCTTCTTCTTAATCTTTCTACATTCCATCTTTTTATAACCGGTCTGTCTCTTCCAACATTCACAACTTCACAAGCAAAGTTGTCGACATACATCAGCTGCAAATAAGAATCAATTAAAATAATCATTACATTATTGTAAGATGTCTATACTATATTAAAATCATGATGTATTTAATTCATAAATGTTATAGTAAACTTACAATCAAATATGTAACTGATCCAACATAAAAGCTCATCTATGTGTCTCGTATCCATCCAGTCTTACTCCTTCTCAAACAATCATATATGTATTCACACCAATTAATCTTTGATACATCTGTGTCTGGTTGGATAAAATTTGTGACCGAAAGATTGCAAGTTCCACTTTTGTTACCCTCTCCCATAGTGTTGCATAAAAGGGTAATGAAGTTTAACTTGAAATTGAAGTTAGCTTGATCGTTGTCAATGATTATTTGTTTAATGTCCATTGGACGAATGATTTCTTTAGAAAATTGGGATCTCCAATTAACTAACAACTCACTTTCATCATCCAAGTACTTACAATCGAATATGTTTTTTTCTCCCATAGGGACTCCAAGCATATCTTGAATTGATTTTTCTGTAACCTTCAAGCTTTCATTCCCAACATGAATTTCCATTGTTTCAGTATTGAAACTGTCTACAACATAAAATCCCAACTTGGAAGGTATTCCATCTACCTTCATTTCTAGAAGATCTTCAAAACCCATGCTTGTGATACATTTTTTCTGGTCTTCACTTAAACCTTTAATTGCTTCATAGAGTGGTTTTGGTGAAGTTCGAACTTTGATGAATGGAAACTTATGTTGTTGCTTTGACTTCTTTTCTTCTTTCTTTGATCTTTTTATGTTAGGAACAGGAGTCTTAAAATCATCATCTTCAACAATGACTTTTGAAGTTTTTGTCTTTGACAGTTTCTTTCCTTTCAATCCATCACTATCTTTTTTTTTTCTTTGTATCCGCTTCGTTAACTGTTCATATACAATTGTTAATATAATTAATGAAACAAAAATTCAACATAATTTTGAAATTGATATTATTTTTTATTGTTTACATACACAAATCAATTTGTTTTGAATGATTCTTCTATTATTTTTTCAAAATATGGTTTTGAGATAAACACATTCATATATGAACTATACGATATTCAACAGATTCATATATGAACATTCATATACAGTGAACATATTCATATATGAACTTCGATTTATTGAACATTCATATATGAACTATGCAATATTCAACAGATTCATATATGAATATGTCGAATGTATATGAACATTAATATACATTCAACATATTCATATATGAACTATAAAATATTCAACATATTCATAATCAACTTTTATATTATTTAACATTCATAAATGAACTATAAGATATTCAACAGATTCATATATGAACTATACGATATTCAACAGATTCATATATGAACATTCATATACAGTGAACATATTCATATATGAACTTCGATTTATTGAACATTCATATATGAACTATGCAATATTCAACAGATTCATATATGAATATGTTGAATGTATATGAACATTAATATACATTCAACAGATTCATATATGAACTATAAAATATTCAACATATTCATAATCAACTTTTATATTATTTAACATTCATAAATGAACTATAAGATATTCAACATATTCATATATGAACTTTTGCATTATTTAACATTCATATATGAACTATACAATATTCAACATAAATATTAGGGTTAAAAAACCGTAATATTTCATAAAACATAAATGAACAGTAAAATAGTACATATATTCATTTATGAAGTGCTATATCTTCAACATTCATAAATGAACAACGAATCTATGTCACAATTTCAGATATGAACGAATATACCTTTTTTTTTTGTCGCCTTTCTCTTTAATTTTTGCTTTCGAACATTCGAGCTCTTTACTGTAATAAAAAATGAAGAGAAATATAACAGTGTTAAATGTTGTTACATACAAATTCATTCAATATAGCAGTTTTTATGTCGATTATTCAATGATTTTACAAAAAAATACATATAATCTGTACATTACCTTCCTTCTTCAACGTATTCAACGTTTTATCTTCTTTGTTTGGGATTTTCTTTTTTTCTGAATTTTCATAATGCTTTGAATATTTTCGTGTTTTTGTCATTTGTTGATGTTCGTAAGTTATTTCGAACGACTTGCGAAGATTTGTGATATGAATATGTGTATTTTGAGTGATTTCTGAAGAGATAATCAATAAATCATCGACGGTTTTTGATGATTTAGTGTAATGAGTTTTTTAGAGTTTAATCATTCTTTTTGCCGCCTATTCATGTAAGTGAGGAAATTACAAAACTACCCCTGAACCGTACCATGTTACTTATCGTGTGTCTGCAATTATCCCATGGTACGATTTTTTCCCGTCACTACATGACAAAACAGTTAAAAAAATTTATAAAAAACATTTTTTTATTAAGTTTAAATTAAACAAATTTATAAAAAAAACATTATTACCTTTTCAAAACCATCTAAAATCTTATTGTAAATCAGCAAAAAAAAACATTAAAATCGTGTATCAGTACTGTAAAGTAATTCATATATGAAATATAAAATAATTCATAAATGGATTCATATATGAATCCATTGTACTTATTGAATTCATATATTCAATTGATATTCATATATGAACTCAATTTTCATATATTAATAGTAAGCTTCATATATGAATTTTAAAGAATTCATATAATGATTCAATTCATATATGAATATTAACTCAAGTTTCATATATTAATATTATGGTTCATATATGAAGCTTTATCTTCATATATGAAAAATTATAAATAATGGACTCATATATGAAGCTTATTCATATATGAATTCAAAGCTTCATATATGAAGATTTATGTTCATATATGAAAAAGTATAATCAAAGATTCATATATGAAGTATATAGAATAAATATATGCCAAAACATATGAAAAATACTATCAAATATACCAAAACAGATTGAATATACTAAAGCATATCAAATATAGCATGAAATATACCAACAAATATATACCAAAACAACCCACTATGATTATACAAAATGTATGTTCACCATCACCAACCCTAAATGTAGCAGAAAACATTGTTTTTACCAATCCCCCATCATTCAAAAACAAACACCCATACCATCAAACAAACATTGTTCAACAAACCCATCATTACCTATAACATCTCTTGTCTTTCATTCTTTTTTGTCTTTGCAAGATATTCAAGATGTTTCTTCTTTGTTTCATCAAATGAGTCAAACGTGTTTGCTTCATCGATAACTTTCTCCCTATGCAAATTCTTCTCAGAAAGCAACAACTTCGTTGCATATTTGTATCTCAACCGAAAGATTTGTTGTTTTTGAGGCTTTACATTTGTATGAAAACCACAATCCCACTTCATGATATCTTGTCCTACATAGTGCTCCATATGCCGCATGGTGAAGATCCCGCAATCAATTGTGTTTTTTTCTGAACACCACTTCATTATATGCCTTAGTGGTTGTAGTGGTGCCATCTCTTCAGCTTTGGATGTTCAACTGATCTCAAATACTTGATAAACAATTCATGCTGCATAATATTATTATTCATATCAGTAAAATTCATAATATATTCAGTTATGAAGTTTATGAAAATTTAAACAGTACTATGTTTACCAGTGTACATGTCCATATTTGTTTTGTATGGAGACATCTGTAGACATGTTGTCTATAACAAGAAATTGTGGTTTCTTCAAGTTGTAAACAAACAAGTAGAAGTGGCTTGATTGTATGATTGGAAAGAATACCTGTTTTCATTATAAAATTGAAAAATCAATTAGATTGCATCTAACTGTGTATGTTGTGTATATAATGTGTATATAATTTTTATACATACCAGATCATACTCCCTCAAGTTTGCCAGATTTTCATTGTTCTTTAACATATCCTTGATGTTTGAGCTGAAAATCTTAAAACTTTCTTGTGCTGTGGTCTCCTTCTTCACAACTCCATCCGGCTAAGTAAACAAAGTAATTACATTTGATTTTTTATTTTCACAAAAATTTTAAATGTGAAGACCAAAGTTGAAATTCATATATGAACCCAAAGGTTCATATATGAAAATTAGGCTTCATATATGAACCTTTGGGTTCATATATGAACACCAACGTTTACATTCATATATGAACCTTAACGTTCATATATGAATCTTTGTATTTATGTTTGAGAAAGATTATATGAACCCAAAGGTTCATATATGAAAATTAGGGTTCATATATGAACCTTTGGGTTCATATATAAACACCAACGTTTACATTCATATATGAATCTTTGTATTTTATGTTTGAGAAAGATTATATGAACCCAAAGGTTCATATATGAAAATTAGGCTTCATATATGAACCTTTGGGTTCATATATGAATCTTTGTATTTATGTTTGAGAAACAATATATGAACCCAAAAGTTCATATATGAAAATTAGGGTTCGTATATGAACCTTTTGGGTTCATATATGAATATCAACGTTTACATTCATATATGAATATTTGTATTTATGTTTGAGAAAGAACATTAAATGTATATATGAATCAAGTCATACCATAACTGTCGTGTTCAGATAAAAGCGGTGTGGTGATTCTCTGCTTCTTAATGGCTCCTCCGAATTCAGTAATGCAACCCAACTATCAATCACATTTGCCACTACATACGTATTTGGCATTAAACTTTCAGCTGCCACCTTAATCATTGATGCTCCATCATTTGTTTCATAGATAATATCACTATAAGGCAATAAAATCAAATTAAGTTCATCATATATGCAGATCATAAATTTTTAAAGTAAGATATTTAAAATTATAATATCAACTTACCACCATTCACCGGTCAATGCAAACAACCATCTACCAATTTTCTTTTCATCTATTGATAATCCTTTTGAGATTAGGACCACTCTATCAAGGTATGGTGACCTTAGTGTTTCGGGCAGTCTCACCTCCCTTTTGCCCATAGCTTTCTCCTTTTTTCTTTCCTCTTCTTTTCCTTCTTCCTCACTTCCTTCCTTCTCTTGCACTTCCTTCCCTTTTCTTTCCCTTTTTTCTATGTTCTCTTCTTTATTTTCATTGTTATCTTCATTGTTTGCATCATCATCTTCTGATGTCGTTCCCAATCTGAAACTTGTTTGATGCTACAAATATGAAGATGCAATTTTTACAACATCTGGTGATTGTTCTGTTTCAACTTCTTGTTCAACACTCTTCTCTAGTTCTTCTACCTTCTCTCCTACCTCTGCATCATCTTTTTCAATTGTTTCTTCTTTGTCTTTCTCCTCTTCTCCCAACTCATATGCCTCTTTCATGACCTCTTTTTCTTGTTTATTTGGATCATATACTTTCATTATCAATTCATCTTTCCCACAAGTTTTTGGGTTTTGTGAGAATTCTGCATCCATCATAGTGTTAACAGTTGTCATTTCCAATCCTTCATCATCATTTCTCTCCAACTCTTGCTTTCCTGATAACAAAAACTCTTCTTCTTCAGCCACAACCATAAGTTCATCTGTCATCTCATCTTTGTTTTTGAACAACTGCTCGAATTCTAATTTGTATTTCTTGAAAACCTCATTATTTGGAAATGTTTCCAAAGCTCGTTTTAGTCCTCCTTCTACGATTATTGTATCAAACCTTATCTGATCCAGTTTTTCCTTTATCATAAACTCTAGAGTCTACATTGTGCATAAAAATTATGATAAGTTATTAAAAGATTCATATATGAATTTATGTGTTAAGATGAAATTGAATTCACAAGTATACACAATTCATTTATGAATTCATATATTAATTAAAATAAGACTTCAAATAATAATTCAATAAGTTTGAAAGATTCATATATGAATTCATTAACTATATATGATTCAAATATGAATTCATATGGGAAATGATATATATGAAGTATTCATATATGAATTCATATGAATTTATATGTCAATTCATATATGAATTCATATATGAGAACTCATATATGAATTAAATTAAGATTCATATTTGAATTCATATGGTATTTCATATATGAATTAAAATTAGATTCATATATAAGATTCATACATGAATTTAATAAGTTTGAAGGATTCATAGATGAGAATTCATTAAGTATATATGACTCACATATGAATTCATATGAGAATATGAGAATTGATATATATGAAGTATTCATATATGAATTCATAAATGTTTATACTATACTTACTTCTTCTTTTTCAGCATCTGTTACAAACTCTTCAAGAAGCTTCCCCCTACCAAATCCACCGTTTTCTATCTCATAACCTTCTCTTCTTCTTAGTCTCTCAGCTGTCCACATCTGAATCAATGGTCTTTGTCTTTTTACACTAACAGCTTCACATTCGATATTATCAACATACATGAGTTGCATATAAGAATCAATTAAAACAGTTAATACATTAATGTAAGATATATTTTTAATTCAAAAATATTATAATATACTTAAAATCAAGTATGTGATGCATCCAACATATAAACTCATGTCAGAGTCTCTAACCCAACCTTTCTTGCTTCTAATTAAACAACCATAAATGTAAGAACACCGGTTTATCTTTGCAATCTCTGTTTCTGGGTTGATGTAGTTTACTACAGCCAGATTGCATGTACCACTTTTGTTGCCTTCTGCCATCGTGTTGCAGAAGAGTGTAATGAAGTTCAATTTGAAATTGAAGTCAGCTTCATAACTGTCAATGATCTTCTGTTTGATGTCAGTTGGTCGTATGTTTGCTTTGGTAAACTATGATCTCCAATTGACAATGATATCGTTGTCATCACTCACATACTTGCCATTGAATATTTCTTCTCCTTCATTTGGAACTCCAAGCATGTCATGAATTGACTCTTGAGTTAATATGATTGAGTTTTCTCCCACTTTCATCTCCGTGTTTTCATCATTGAAGTTATCAACAACATAAAAACCAAGCTTAGATGGAATTCCATCCATCTTCATCTCCAGTAATTGTTCGAAACCCATGTCTTTTACACACTGTTTCTGCTCTTTACTTAAAGCTTGTATGGCTTCAAATAGTGGCTTTGGAGAAGTTCTTACCTTTATTACTGGGTAATTTACTTTTTCTTTCTCCTTTTTTCCCTCCTTCTTCACCCTTTTACTCTTTTGCACATATAAATCATCATCTTCATCAACAAGTGTTATAGCTTTCTCTCTGTTTCTTCTGGGCTTTTTTTGTTTATCTGTTTATAGACATTGGTTAATATAGTTAATGAAACAACATTTTAATTTAAAATGTTATCATTGTGTATTATGGTTTACTTACATAAAACCATTTGTTTTGCTTCTTCAATCTTGTTTCCTTCAACAGAAGCATTTGTTCTTTTATGTTTGAAGGTTCTACATCACCTATTAATATGCAAGATATTGATTTAAGTAAAAAAAATGAATAAACAAACATTCAACACATTCATATATGAATTATACAATATTCAAGAGATTCATATATTAACATTCATATATATTCAACATATTCATATATGAACTTTGATTTATTGAACATTCATATATGAACTATACAATATTCAACAGATTCATATTTGAACTATACAATATTCAACAGATTGATATATGAACATTTATATATATTCAACATATTCATATATGAAGATTCATATACATTCAACATATTCGTATATGAACTATACAATATTTAACAGATTCATATATGAACATTCATATATGAATATATATTCAACAGATTCATATATGAACTTTGCATTATTGAACATTCATATATGAACAATACATTATTCAACAGATTCATTTATGAACAATACAATATGAATCTGTTGAATGTATATGAACTATACAATATTCAACATATTCATTTATGAACAATACTAAATTCAACAGATTCATATATGAACATTCATATACATTCAACATATTCATATATGAACTATACAATATTCAACAGATTCATATATGAACTATACAATATTCAACAGATTCATATATGAATATGTTGAATGTTCAATAATGCAATGTTCATATGTGAATCTGTTGATTGTATATGAACTATACAATATTCAACATATTCATATATGAACTATACGATATTCAACATATTCATATATGAACACTCATATATGAATAAATAATCGAAGAAACATTCAAAAGATTCATATATGAACTATTCTATATTCAAAAATTAAAAACCCTAAATTCAAAAAATTCATATATGAACTATACATTATTAAACATTCATATATGAACCATCGAATATTCAACATTCATATATGAATGTTGCCATCTAAAAACCCTATATTCAACAAGAATAACACATTCATTTATGAACGAATATACCTTCAGTATTTTGTGCTTTCTTCTTCCTTCGTATTTTCAGTTTTGGTAAACCATCTGCATTTTTCGCTGTAATCAAAAAACAGAACAACATTATTAAACCCTAAATTTTTCTAAATGATTTTGTCCACTCGTTAAACATATAATCACTGTATATGATGATACTTTATGATAATCATTCAAACATTATACAAAAAATATGTATAAGTACCGTCTCTAATTATAGTTATCAATGGTTCATTATCGCTCATTTGATTTTCTTCGTTCTCTCGACTTTTTTATTGTTGTTGTTGAAGAATCGGAGTATCCTTACTTGGTTTTGCCATTGCTTCAGATTCAAGATGAATAAGCGATAAATTTTTTGATGTTTTTGTTGATGAATCAGGGTTTCTGGAGAAGAATCTGGAGAGTCTCGATGGTTTGTGATGACAAAAACCGTGCATAGTACTGTTATGATTAAGTTGCCGCCTATTTTGATTTAGTTGTGCATTTTACCAAATTGCCCTTATGTTGTCCTATTTTTTTTATTGTGCGACCGAATTTATCCCGTGTTACACATTTGACCCCTCAATTAATGACCCTTGATCATTTAAACCAATGGCAATGATCACTTCTTTATTTCTCATATATTTAGTGTTTCTCAAATGAACCTTTCCCTATATATATATATATATATATATATATATATATATATATATATAGATGGAACTTCAAGGAAAAACCTCAAATAAATGAAAAATTAAAAAACACTTTATCAAACGTTAAATTAGATGATCTGATGGATATGATTAAACGGACGGTTACAACAATATTTTTTAAGTTAAAAAAACCTCAGCCCCCTATTTTTTATTCAAAAAAAATAAGAAAAATGAACAAAATTCGAGCGAAATAAATAACACCAAATAAACGATCATATTTTTCTCGTTAACTTGAAATCCATATTCATATACTTTTTCATTCGTTTTTCATGGTTTTTCGGTTTTCCATTTATTTAGAGTTTTCTCTTGAACCTGACTCTCTCTCTCTGTCTATCTATCTATCTATCTATATATATATATATATATATAATGAAAAAAATAAAGAACCGAAGAACCCATTTAAACTATTAGATTGAGATGATTTAACGGATGAAATTAAAAAAATAGTTATAACCACCTTTTTAAAAAATAAAAACATTCCCTCCTAATTTTAATATAAAAAAAATCAACAAAAAACAATAAAAATTGAATGAAACAAACTACATTAAGAAATAATCATTTTATTATTTTTAATTTAACATATTTTTTTGATATATTTTTTCATTATTTTTTTTGTTCGTCGATTCTTTTATTTTTTCAAGAGTTCTTAATTTTCAAGAAACATTCTTTGCTATGATAAGTTATCGTCAAAAGAGGAAGATCCCAAGAGACCTTGAAAGCGTGTGGAAAAGGAGAACCCTGAGAGTCATCGTTTGTGTGTGAAATGAATTGAAAGAATGGAACAAATGAGTTGTTTTGTTTCACATGACTTTTTTTTTGTAACATGTGTTGAAAAGGTTATATTCATTTCATTTTTTGTTTTATGGTCTTAATTTGGTAACAATTAATATTATTCCAATCCACTAATAAATGATCAATTTGCCAACAAACTATTAACAAATGCTTCAACTTAAGAATTGTATTTATATTATTAATCATAATTTATTAAATTTAATGTGAAAGTGTAAAAACAATTTGGTAACTTATGTTACAATAAGTGTTACATTTATTTGAAAAAATGTCTTATAAACACAAGTTATTCTCTAAAATGATGTGTTTATTAGGACATCCATCAAAAGTCTTCTATAAAATAACTAACACAATATTTTGTTTTAAAAACATTTTATAAACTTGTTAAAAAGTCCAAAAACGTTCTATAAACTTAATTGTAACCCTTTTAGATATGAGACCTAATTTATTGTTTTGTTTCTATAGATATAAATCCTATAAAATAGCTTATTAGAATTTTTAGCATCCTACAAAATCAATTTTATTGTAACGTAGTCATCTTTATATAATTGAACATCATATCAAAAATATGATAAGTCTTCATTAATTATATCACACAAATCTCTTGGATACAAAAATTATTTGTATCATAACATTTATATATCTCAATAAAAATTGCATATTTATTTACCTTAATTACCTAAGCGTTTGTTAATTGTTAGGACGTTTCTCAAAACCCTTAACCTAAACAATAAATCCATACAATTTTTAAATTTTTTAAATGATCATAAATAGATTTGTTCATCACCCATTGACCACTTACTATAAAAATCACAATTATTATCCTCTCCAAAAAAATTCACAATTATTATGTTAAATTTCTGTGCTTTTTTGAGTTATTAAATACTTATTGTCGTTCAAAACTCACGTCAACAAAAATAAGTTTTATTAACTATAAAATATGTTTAAATAACCTAATAGTTAAACTTATTTTTAAGATTAAGCTTATACGATCAAATAATTATACACTACAACAAAAAGGACTTTATAGGACATTTTTTTGTGACACTTTCCGAGGTCCGTCCTTTAAAAAGGCTAATACGACACATTACTTTATGAGTCCTATTTGATTTAATCTAATAGGACACTTATTTGATGTCTTATTAACACACGTTAATAGGACACTTTTGATTGTTGTATAAGAGTTTAAAAACTAATAGGACACCTTTAAGTGTCCTATTAGAGTTTAGAATAAAATAAATACAATTTTTAAAATATCATTATATAAAAAAAGCCAACAATAGTTAACATTGATTAGTAATAGAAGGCCAATTGAAAAAAACATTATTATATGAATCTGGATGGAAAAGTTTGGCCTAAAATTTTTTAATAATACTAATTTAGAAGACTGATAAAGTTGGGCCCAAAATTTTTTAATAATACTAATTTAGAAGACTGATAAAGTTGGGCCCAAAGATTCAAATACTAATTTAGTTTCTGAGAATTTATTCTTGTTAAGAATTCGATCCTGACAAGTGGTATCAGAGTCAAACTCTCTCAGAAACATCTATTCATTCATCATGGAAAACCTTGCAGAATCAAACAGTACTCTGGTCTCTAAGGTTCCAATGCTCAAACCCAGTGAGTTTGACATGTGGAAGATCAGAATTAGACAATACATTCTTCTCACTTACTACTCAATGTGGGATATCATTGAGAATGGTCCTTCTGAAGCAGGAAAGATAGGACCAGATGGGAAAAGACCTCCACCAAAGACAGATGGTGAGAGGAAGATCAGACAGACAGAGATGAAGGCCTTGAGCACTCTGCTCTTGGCCATCCCCAATGAATATCAGCATCAATTTTGCAATTGCACTGATGCTCAGATTCTCTGGAATGCTCTAGAGAAAAGATTTGCTGGAACTAAAAGCATCAAAAGAAATCAAAGAGATGTTCTAAAGCAGCAGTATGAGAACTTCACTTCTTCAAAGAATGAGTCTATGACTCAAACTTTTGATAGGTTCAACAAGCTCATTGGTGAACTGGCTACTATAGGAGTGAAGATGGAACAAGATGATATCAACAGAAAGTTTCTCAGATCTCTTGGGGATGAATGGACTATGTACACTGTCTCATATAGACAGAGTGACAATCTGGAAGAGAAGGAACTTGATGATCTATATAATGATCTAAGAGTTTTTGAAACTGAGGTAGAATCCAAGAAGAAGCCCACTGGTTATATCCACAATGCTGCACTTCTTTCAGCATCCACTGATACTACTGCCAACCCTGAAGCAGTTAGTACTGCCAGTGGAGTAAATTCAGAAAAAGGCACTGAAACTATCTTTGAAGCCTTTTTGTCCAGTCATAGCAACAATTCATTGATTAATGATGATCTGGATCAACTTCACCCTGATGACCTGGAGGAGATGGACATTAAATGGCAGATGGCCATGTTATCTGTGAGGGTGAAGAAGTTTATTAAAAGAACAGGAAGGAACAACTTCTCCCAAAGAAGAGAAGATGGAGCTGGTTTTGACAAGACTAAGGTGGAATGATATAAGTGTCACATGAAAGGACACTTTTCTAGAGGGTGCAGGAGTGTTGTTCCAAACAACAACCACCAACAAGCTCAGAATGGAGGATACAATCAAAACAAGAATCCTGCTCAAGCCCTTGTTTCTCAACAAGGAATGGGATATGACTGGAGTGATCAAGCTGAGGAAGCCATTCAGAATCAAGCTCTTATGGCAGAAGTGTCTGATCTCCCCTCTGAGGTAATTTCTAATCTTTGCACTCAATCTTGCATAGACACTGTCAAAAGATACAGGGATCACAATCAAAGTATGTGTGATGACCTCAAAAGATTAGAAAAGGACAAAAGAGATTATGTGTTGATAGTAGAGAGATTTGAAGAGCAAATCAAAGGCTTTCAAGCTAATGAACTACAACACTCTTATGACACAAACTATTGGAAGTGGGAAAAGAATGAGTTAGAGACCAAACTGTCTAAGTCCTTAGAAGAGAATAATAGGCTGAAAGAGGAACTGTCTAAAGTTAAGCTTGACATAGAAAAGTTTTCATATGCTTCAAAAGCAATGGATTCTCTTCTAAAGGCTCAGATTCATGATAAGATGAAGCCTGGTGTTGGATACAACAATACACCTCCTCCTTACAACAACAACTATATCCCTCCTACTTCAGACTTGTTAGAAACCAAGGAGAAAAAGGACTTGTCTGAGGAAGCTTTTAAGATAGATCCTTTGGATGAGGTAGTAGTTAAGGATTTGACTAAGAAAGGAGCCAGTGAGAATAGGGATAATGCTGTGAGTAAAGAGATACCATTAGAAAACAACATTATCACCAATGAGGGATGTGGGAAAATCTGGGTCAAGTCCAAGGAGATAGAGAAGACCAAAGGAAAGGATAACAAGGTCCATTACAAACAAACCACGGTTGTGAATCCTGGATCTTGTAAACAGTGTGCTTGCAATAAAGCTAAGAGCCTAAATTCTGGTATAAAAAGAGGTAATCAAAGAAACTGGAATAATCAATGGGCTCAGAAACAAGGAGTTGATCTGAATAAAATCAATAGACCAAAACCTTGTTTCATATGTGGCAAGTTGAATCATTTGGCTAAGTATTGCTTCTTTAACCCTATTAATCAACAGATAAACTTTCAAAGATTTGTGCAAAAACCTGTTGGTTATAGGAAGGCTGGAAAGAAACATGTGATGAAGAAATCTGTTGAAAGTAAAGGCCCTATGAAAAATAAGGTTTTAAAATAAAGTGTTTTACTATGGGTGCCTAGAAGTACTAACAGTGTTAGTACTGCTGAAAATATTAGTGCTGCTAACACAGTTACTACTGCTAACAGTGTTAGTACTGCTAAAAATATTAATGTTGCTAACATAGTTACTACTGCTAACAAGGTTAGTACTGCTAAGCATGCAAGTGCTGCTAAGGCAGTTAGTACTTCTAAAACCAGTACTGCTTCTAGCAACAATGTTTCCAAGCCCATTATTGTGACAAAGTACTCCAAGAATGAGGAGTCAAAGTTTAAAAATCTTGTCAAGAAAGAATGCAAGTATTTTGATGAGAAAGGGGTACCCAAGACCACTTTGGCTTGGGTTCCTAATTCATACTAACTGATCTATCTTATGTGCAGGGCAAGCAACAGCTCAAGGGGAAGAGCATATGGCATGTTGATAGTGGTTGCTCTAGGCACATGACAGGCAACATGTTATGTCTTCAGGATTTCAAGCATATCAATGGAGGACGTGTTGCATTTGGAGATAATCTTACTGGTGGTAAAATAAGTGGAAAAGGTAATGTCACCAAAGGTAAGATGACATTTGAGGATGTCTACTATGTTGATCAGTTGAAGTACAACCTGTTAAGTGTATCACAGGTTTGTGACAAACAACATAGCATATTATTTACAAATACTGAGTGTATGATCCTTGCTCCAGGGTTCAAGGTAGTTGATGAAAGCATGATACTACTTAGAACTCTAAGAAAGGACAATGTGTATTGTCTAGATATGGACAATGTTTATAGTGATTCATCCTTGAACTGTCTTGTTTCAAAAGCTTCTGTGGATGAATCCTCTCTATGGCACAGAAGGATGTGTCACATGAATTTCAAGACCATGAACAAACTTGTTAAAAACAATCTTGTAAGAGGTTTACCTTCAAAAGTATTTTCATGTGATGATCATTGTGTTGCATGTCTTAAAGGCAAACAGCACAAAACTTCTCATAAGACCAAAGAGATAAACTCAATTTCTTCTTGTCTCCAGTTACTGCATATGGATCTGTTTGGTCCTACAAATGTTATGAGTATAGGCAAGAAATCTTACTGCTTGGTTATTGTTGATGATTACTCTAGATTTACCTGGGTATATTTTCTAAGGACTAAGGATGAGACAAGTGGACTGATCAAATCCTTTATCCTAATAATTGAAAACCAAACTAATCAAAAAGTAAAAGTCATTAGATCAGATAATGGGACTGAGTTTAAAAATCTTGATCTAAACACCTTTTGTGAAGAGAAAGGCATTGAGAGACAATATAGTGCTCCTAGGACTCCTCAACAGAATGGAGTTGCTGAGAGGAGAAACAGGACACTAATAGAAGCTGCTAGATCTCTGTTGGCTGATTCAAAACTGCCAATTACCTTCTGGGCTGAAGCAGTTAATACTGCTTGTTATGTTCAAAACAGAGTTCTAGTGGTCAAGCAAAAGAACAAGACCCCATATGAGCTTTTAAATAAAAGAAAACCTTTCATTGGATTTTTCAAACCATTTGGGTGTCCTTGTACAATTCTCAATACCAAATCTCACTTAGGTAAGTTTGATAGCAAAGCAGATGATGGATTTCTTGTTGGTTACTCATCTCAGAGTAAGGCTTACAGAGTCCTTAACTCTTCTTCTAGAATAATTGAAGAAAGTGACAATGTCAAATGCAATGAGAACACACCAAATCCAATTGGGTCTGGTCCTCAGTGGCTATTTGACATTGACTCACTAACTAACTCTTTTGGTTTCAGTAGTGATGATTATGCAGGTTCATAAAGTGGAGGATCTGGGACTACACAAGTTCAAGAAAGTATATCTCAATCTGTGATCTTTCCCATACCCACAGTGGATCCTGTTGAAGACTGTGAAAAGGAACCATCTACTGGACCAAGTCAGAGTGTAGAAGAGAGTAGAGATGAGGAGACTCAAGAAAATAAAGAACCAGAAGTAGCTACTGAAAACACTTCAGTTGAGTTGAATGACTCTAATCTAGAGGTGGGACTTAATGAAGAACCTAGTCATCACACCAGAATACAAAAGAATCATCCTCCATAGCTGGTAATAGGAGATATATCTTCTCCTATGATGACTAGAAATCAAAGTAGGCTTCAAGAAATGCAAGACCAAAAGCATACAGTGCTATCTTTCTTTTTATCCCAGCTTGAGCCTAAAAAGGCACATGATGCTATGAAAGAATCCAGTTGGATAGAAGCCATGCAAGAAGAGCTACTGCAGTTCAAGCTGCAAGATGTTTGGGATCTGGTAGACCTTCCTAAAGGCCAAAGGGCAATAGGAACAAAATGGGTCTTCAGGAATAAGAGAGATGAAAGAGGTATAGTGATAAGAAATAAAGCAAGGCTGGTGGCTCAAGGGTATACACAAGAAGAAGGAATAGACTATGAAGAAGTATTTGCACCTGTGGCCAGGATAGAAGCAATTAGATTATTCCTGGCTTATGCTTCCTATATGAAATTCAAAGTCTATCAAATGGATGTGAAAAGTGCATTTCTTTATGGTTCAATTGAAGAAGAAGTATATGTCTGTCAACCACCAGGGTTTGAAAACCCAAGATATCCAGACAGAGTATACAAATTGAAGAAAGCACTTTATGGACTACATCAAGCTCCAAGAGCATGGTATGACACTCTGTCATCCTATATCTTGGAAAATGGCTTTGAAAGAGGAGTCATTAATAAGACTCTATTCATCAAGAGAAAGAAGAAGGATATCTTGCTGGTCCAAATCTATGTTGATGATATTATCTTTGGATCAACAAGAGACAACATGTGCAAGGAGTTTGAGGAACTAATGCATCAAAGGTTCAAAATGAGTTCCATGGGGGAACTTACTTTCTTCCTTGGACTCCAAGTTCAACAAAAGTCAGATGGAATCTTCATCTGTCAGTCCAAGTATGTGCAGGACATTCTAACCAAGTTTGGTTTCTCAGATTCAAAACCTGCTAGCACACCTATGGAGACACACAAGCAGATAACAACAGATCTTGAGGGGGAGGATATGGATGTTCATCATTATAGATCCATGATTGGCTCTCTCATGTATCTTACAGCCTCTAGGCCAGATATAATGTTTCCAGTCTGTGTATGTGCAAGATTCCAAGTTAGGCCAAAGCAATCTCACTATCAAGCTGTTAAGAGGATATTCAGATATCTCAAAGGGCAACCCAGATTGGGACTTTGGTATCCTCATGACTCATCCTTTGACCTACTTGCATATTCAGATAGTGATCTAGGTGGAGCAAACTTGGACAGAAAATCTACTTCTGGAGGATGTCAGTTTTTGGGTGCAAGACTAGTTTCATGGCAGTGCAAGAAACAAACCACAGTATCCACATCTACAACAGAGGCAGAGTACATAGCAGCTGCAAGTTGCTGTTCTCAAGTCTTATGGATTCAGAATTAAATGCTGGATTATGGGGTAACCTTTCTACACACTCCAATTTTTATTGATAATAGCAGTGCTATTAGCATTGTGAATAATCCTGTCAAACACTCAAAGACAAAGCACATTGAGATTAGGTATCACTTCATAAGAGACTGTAATGAAAAGAAACTTATTCAAGTTGTAAAAGTTCACACTGATAACCAGTTTGCTGATCTATTCACTAAAGCTTTTGATGTGGGTAGATTCACTTTCTTGGTAACAAGTGTGGGAATGATCAACTCTGAATAAGCCCCTTCTCAAAAAGTGGTTCTATGCCTGTATATTGTTTATTCTTGGTGTTACTAATCTTCTTTTTCAGGATATGTATAGCAGTACTCAGTGTTTCGCAAGATTAAAGGAGTAAGTATAGTTAATACTGCCAGTGAACAGTTACTACTGCTAGTAGTTAATACTGCCAGTACACAGTTACTACTGCTAGTAGTTAATACTGCTAGTAGTTAATACTGCCAGTGCACAGTTAATACTGCTAGTTAGTTAATACTGCTAGTGGTTAATACTGTTCTCAGTTAATACTGCTAGTTAGTTAATACTGCTAGTAGTTAATACTGCTCTCAGTTAATACTGCTAGTTAGTTAATACTGCTAGTAGTTGATACTGCTCTCAGTTAATACTGCTAGTTAGTTAATACTGCTAGTAGTTAATACTGCTAGTAGTTAATACTGCTCTCAGTTAATACTGCTCTCAGTTAATACTGCTAGTCGTTAATACTGCTCTAGGTTAATACTGCTTATGTTCCGAATACTATAAATACTCTTTGCCCGCCTAAAAGTTCAGAACGACTTTTTGCATACTATTCTCTTGCGCTCTAAACCCTCTCTCTCTCAAGTATCAAGTTTTCAGGCAAGAACTTTCAAAGATCAATGGCATCAATGGCATTCATTGACGAGCACAATGAAATCGCGATGCTCCAAAAGCCAAAGCAAGCTGTAGGATTTCATAAGATAGTGGATTTTCTGAAAGCTAGTCATATCGCCTATGCACTGACAGTGTCTCCATCAATTTATATTGAGCATCAAAGGCAATTCTGGGCACATGCCACCATTATTACTGAGGATGGTGTGCAAATGATCAAGACGACAGTGTGTGGCAAGCCATTGACAGTTACTGAAGAGGTAATTCGCATCAGTCTACGTCTAGACGATGCCTCTGGTATAACTTCTATCTCTAATGATGAACTGTTTTCAACTCTTACAAGAATGGGGTATGGAGGCCCATTGGGTATTTTTAAGTTCTCAAAAGCTAAATTCTCATCCCAATAGCGTTTTCTTGTTCATACCTTGATGCACTGCATTACTAAAAAGACTACTGGATGGAGTGAGTTCAGCAGTCCCATTGCTTATGCTTTGGTATGTTTGACCACTGCCAGAAGGTACAATATTTCACAAATGATTTTCAATGATCTTGTCTCAAACATGGGAAACAAAAAGAGCTTTTATATGTATCCCAGGTTTGTTCAAGCAGTAATCAACCACGAATTGACGGATATTCCTCACTCTGAAGGGATATATGTACCAAAACCCCCTAAAGGCAAGGTTTTCTCAAATATGAGAAGATCTGCTGGGGACTCCATTGTTCTCTACAATGATGGTGGTGTCCCAAACCAATGAAGGTATGGTAGCAGGGTCAATGCCCCCATTAGACCAACCCACTGCTAGCCAATCCCAACCTTCCCTCTCTCATATTTTTCCTCAGTCCTTTGCTGCTAAACCCACTCCCAGAATATCCAAGACTTATGTCAAGAGAAAGGTACACAAGGCTCCTTCCCTTGGTGTACCTACTATTAACCAAGAGCCTCAAAGCCCTCTATTGGAGCACTCTCCAGTAGAGAATATCCAAAGGGAAACCAACAGGGTGTCTCCCAACCCTCAGGAGGTGCTCTCTAAGGAGATGGCAGAGCATATGGGTGAGAAGGCTGCCACTACTTCTGCTAGCACAGACAAGGATAGTGGTAACATCTCTAAGACCTTCCCCATGGGAACTTTGAATGAGCAATCATTCAAAGGTCCCCGGTGTCAAGAAACCAAGGGGGTGGATAGTGCTTCTGCTAGGCAGAAGGCTTCCACTACTAAAAGATCCCATGATCCTTCAAAAGGGGGTAACACTCCTGGAGAAGGTGAGGACAGATATGACTACAATGAATTGATGGAAACAATGGGCAACATCAATATGGATGTCATCAAACAAGGGAAAGAGATTGAAGAGATGAAGCTAGTAATCCTGTCACAACAAGTACAGATTGCTAAGTTGAAGAAGATGGTGACCAGGCTTGTACAGAAGAAGAGGAGAAAACAATTTGAACTAAGAAAAAGGAAATCTGGGATTGATGCTCCCAAAAAGGGGGAGATCAACATGGAAGAAGCTACAAAAGAGGGAGAGATTGATGGGATGAAATATGGTGTTGAGGGGGAGAAAGCAGCAGTAAGTGATCAAGCAGCAGAAACCATTAATGCTGCTAGTTCAAGTGGAGCAGCAGAAATGGTTACTACTGCTGAAATGAATAAAGCAGCAGAAACAGTGAAGGAAGTACTAACAGAGCTGGAAATTGCAGAAACTCTGATCAAAGCAAAACATGATACTCCCAAGGTCACTTCAAATGCCAAAGGAGTTATCATAAAAGAAAGAGGTGATGCTGCAATGAAATCCAGGTCTGAGAAGGTGATAAGCAAAGAAAAGGGCAAAGCTAAGCTAGTGGAATCTGATCAACCACTCAAAAGGCAAAAGTTGGTTGAATCAGATGAAACTTTGGCCAGAAAAATACAAGCTGATATTGAGCAAGAAGAAAGGGTTCAAGTAGACAAAGACAGGGAGATGGCTAAGGCTCTAGCTGCTGAACTAAATGAAGCTTATCAACAAAGCCTGGCAACTGAAATTTTAACAGAAGAAAGCTGCAACTCTGAAGAAATCAGTGGTGATAAAAACAGCTGTAAAGAAGAGACAACCCTCAAAGACATTCCTAGGTACCCAAGAGAGAAACAAGATGATTATATTTCTCAAAGGTGCTGTAGGAGTCAGAAAGGAGATGTTCTCAAAGATGTCTTTTGAGAAGATTAAAGAGCTGTATGATTCAGAGAGGTTAAAGCTTCAGGGGAATGAAACTGCAAGGGTGGAGATGGAGAAGAGGATGAAAGAAAGTAATGACTTCCTGATACAAAAGCCCTTTCTAGATGAGCAAGAAACACCACCAAAGAAAGAAGCCACTCTAGGTGAAAGTCTACGGACTTTAAAGAGAACCAAGATGATGGCTAGGAGAAAGTCAACCAAGAAGCCTAGAGTAGCTGAAGGAGAGGATGAGAAGGTTGCTGAAGAAGAAGGGGCACCTGAGTCATCTAAACAGAAAGAGCCATCAAACATAGATGATGTAAATATGTATATGGTAGTGATGGACAAAGTGCCTGAACCAATTTCAGCAGAACCTGTAGGAGTTAAGCCTCCTGAGGTCATTCTCTGGGATATATTGATAGTGGATGGAAAGAAATACATAAGGCTAAAAAGGAAGGATGAAAAGTATGAGGTGTTCAATACTTGGGCAAAGATTGTAAGAACATGCTCTAGGTCATATCTTGAAGAAATGTTTGAGATAGGAATGAAGTTGTATGCAGATATACTGAAAGCTCCAGAGATTTCAATTACAAAACTGGTAATGGAGTATCTGTGTATGATGTTCAAGCCCGATGAAGTAGAGCATGTGATCAGGAATGTGTTCAAATCAGTCAATAATTGGACTCTATATGAAACTAGTGGAGTATATGCAGTGACCTTGGATCTAAATCATACTGAGTACTTCCTAGTGGATAGAGTGTACAATCATAGCAGATTGAAGCTTCATGCCATGCTGAAGAAGAAGCTAGGGTGTATTCCAGATTCAGAAATGGCTAAATATTTGATCCAAAGAACCATCAATCAGAGTTTGGGGTTGGATGCAAATACTGGAATTTAGGCCATTATGGAGTTTTGGGAGCATCTTGAAGATCAGAACTGAAGAACTTGACTTCTCTTCCTAAAAGTCAAGTTAGGGGGAGATTGTTGGGAACTGAAGAATTTACCAAGTATGGTTAATGTTGCTAGTTCAGAATTACTACTGCTAGTAGAATTAATACTGCTAGTCAAAGTTAGTACTGCTTGAACAAAGTTAGTACTGCTTAGCTAGTTAGTACTGCTAGTGGTTAGTGCTGCTTAGTAGTTAATGCTGCTAAGACCAAGTTAATGCTGCTTGAAGAAGTTAGTACTGCTGAGCATAGTTAGTACTGCTTGTGACTTAAAGATTCGGATGGAAAGGATGACAGCTGGAAAGAATCAAGATATTCATGGAAGGCTTGAAGATAATGATGGAAGATATACTGAAAGATATTTTATTTATTGTAATTATCTTTCTGTTCAATATATGTATAGATTTGATAGAATAGTAATTAAGAATTCATTCTAAGTTTTAGAGAAAATCAACCTCAAGGCATAGTTCCTAATTCTAGAGAAGTAGAATTCGTATTGGTGAGCCTGTTCATCAATATTGAGGTTGTGTGTTTAATCTTGTAACTTCAAGCATTCAATACAAGTTTGCAAGTTATTGATCATATACTGTTTTGTTTACTGTTTTATTGAATATCAAAGTGTTATTCCGCAACTTCTTTGATATTAGTTTCTGAGAATTTATTCTTGTTAAGAATTCGATCCTGACATTATGAAACCCATATATGCATACTTTTAACCATAACAAGGTACTCATACTAGGTACCCATGAAACAAATCCCAAACGATGATTCACATAACATTACTCATGGCATATCACTCATATATATGTACACATCTTCCAACTGTTTTCATGAGGAAATCCCCAAACATTTAAACATATAAAGACAAGGTAACAACTATGAGATTATGATGTGTATCTAGTTTTAACAAAGGTTTAGTAAACTCACAATCTAGGTTTTGAACTCAAAACCTAGAAAATATGGATACCCTAAAAGTTGGAGAAAGTGAGACTTGAAGGTAAGAAGTGAGAATCTTGAAGAACACTATGGTGAGGACACTTGGATGAAGCTTGATGACCACTTAATTCTCCCAACAACCTAAAACCTTAGAAATGAATGAGGTAGGTGGTGAAACCCTAAAAATCGCCTCTAAGAAGATCTCTCCCGTTTTTGTAAAGTGTTAATGTGAGAAATAAGACTGCCCAAAGTGTTTTAAATCAACCAGACCACGCGGGCGATAGTGCCAGGGGTACTATCGCGGGTCACAATCGCGAGGCTCCCCCCGCTCTCGGTACCATTTAGGCGATAGTGCCAAGGCACTATCGCGTGGCATCCCCCGCCCGCGGTACCTTTTTGGCGATAGTGCCCTCCGCGATAGTGCCAAGGGCACAATCGCGGGGCACAATCGCCGGTCACCCAACACAGCCCGAAAACTTAACCAAATACGATAATGAGCACAAGGTTTGAACGATTAAAGATGATAGATCAATATATGACATTTTAACATAACCCATGATCATAAAATGCGCATAAAGACACATATGCACACATAACGCAATTAATGCATTAAACAAGACAAAATACTTACCTTATAATTTTACGGGTGTTACAATCCTCCCCACCTAAATAGGATTTCGTCCCCGAAATCTTACCCTAAGTAAACAAGTGAGGGTAGCGCTTCTTCATATCATCTTCCGATTCCCAAGTAATATTAGCACCCCGATGGTACTTCCATTGTACTTTCACCATAACCAAGTCTTTATGCCTCAACTTCTTCACTTTCGATTCTAAAATCGATTCCGGTTCTTCCACACAACGATTCCCATTGTCCACCCGAATCTCCGACAAAGGAATCACACTTTCCTCTTCGGCTAGACACTTCCGAAGATAACACACGTGAAATGTAGGATGTATTCCATCCATTTCCGGCGGTAACTCCAACCGATAGGCTTGCAAACCAATCTTTTCCAAAATCACGAATGGTCCAAGGAAACGAGGACTAAGCTTCCCACGCTTCCCGAAACGTATGATCCCCTTCATGGAGACACCTTCAACATGACCCGGTCAGCTACTTGAAACTCAACCGACCTTCTCTTCTTGTCCGCATAACTCTTTTGTCGGTCTTGTGCCGCCTTTAGTCTTCCCCGGATCTCTTTCACCTTGTCGGCCGTCTCTTGAACGATTTCCGGCCCGGCGAATTGCTTTTCGCCCGCTTCTAACCAGCAAACTGGTGTCCTGAACTTCCGTCCATACAAAGCCTCGAACGGTGCCATCCCGATGCTAGAATGGTAACTATTGTTGTACGCGAACTCTACCAACGGTAGATGTGAATCCCAACTTCCCCCGAAGTCTATCACACACGACCTTAACATATCTTCTAAACTCTGGATTGTCCTCTCGCTTTGGCCATCCGTTTGAGGATGGTAATTCGTGCTCAGATTTAGTCGAGTACCCAACTCCTTTTTGGAAACTAGCCCAAAAGTTCGAAGTGAATCGGCTATCCCGATCCGATACTACAGATTGCGGAACTCCATGCCTTGAAACCACCTCGTCGATGTACAGCTTAGCCAACTTATCTATTGGCAAGGTCTCCCGCATTGCAAGGAAATGCGGGCTCTTGGTCAATCGGTCAACAATCACCCAAATGGTGTCGTGGCCACGCAAGGTCTTCGGTAACTTTGTCACGAAGTCCATAGTGATATTGTCCCATTTCCACTCGGGAATGGACAATGATTGTAAACTTCCATACGGTCTTTGATGTTCTGCCTTGACTTGAAGGCACGTGACACACTTCTCCACATAGCTAGCTACATCTAACTTCATCACCGACCACCAATAATTTAACCTTAAATCTCTATACATCTTGGTGCTACCGGGATGTATAGAGTATTTCGACTTATGCGCTTCATCGAGGAGCAACTTCCGATTTCCTCCCAACTTTGGTACCCAAATCCGTCCTTGAAAGAGCTTGAGTCCACGACCGTCTTCCGTTAAGAGCTCCCTTTGTTTCACCATGACCTCGTCTTTGAGGTTCTCTTCCTTAAGAGCTTCCTCATGACTTGCTTTAACACTCTCCAACAAACTTGACACTACATCTATCCTTGTAAGGGACATTTTGACACCACTACTATGACTTCTTCAGCTTAATGCATCTGCCACCATATTGGCCTTACCGGGATGATAGAGTAGGTAGCAATCGTAATCCTTCAAAAGCTCTAGCCATCTCCTTTGCCGCATGTTGAGTTCCTTTTGGTCGAAGATGTACTTGAGACTTTTGTGATCCGTGAAAAGAGTACACTTGGTTCCATACAATTAGTGTCGCCACAACTTTAACGTGAAAACTACCGTCGCCAACTCCAAATCATGAGTCGGATAGTTCTTCTCATGATCCTTTAATTGTCGCGACGCGTAGGCTATTACTTTCCCTCTTTGCATTAGTACGCACCCAAGCCCCATCTTGGAAGCGTCACTATACACCACAAAGTCTTCTGATCCCTCGGGTAAGGACAAGATCGGAGCTTCACACAACTTCTTCTTAAGCGTCTGAAACGCTTGCTCTTATGCATCAGTCCAAAGAAACTTGACGTTCTTCCTTGTAAGAGAAGTGAGCGGTGTAGCCGTCTTTGAGAAATCTTGAATGAAACGCCGGTAGTAACCCGCTAAACCCAAGAAGCTTCGGATCTCCGTCGGACTTGTTGGGGGTTCCCAACTCATCATTGCTTCGATCTTTGTCGGATCCACCTTTACCCCATCCTTTGATACCACATGCCCCAAGAATTGCACCTCTTGGAGCCAAAATTCGCACTTCGAGAATTTCGCGAACAATTTATCCCTTCTTAGAACCTCCAATACCTCCCGTAAGTGTCTTCCATGCTCGGACTCATCCCTTGAATATATTAAAATGTCATCGATGAAGACGATCACAGATTTATCCAAGAATGGGCGACACACACGGTTCATCAGATCCATGAATACGGTCGGAGCGTTAGTTAAGCCGAAAGGCATCACCAAAAACTCATAATGACCGTATCTCGTCCGAAAAGCCGTCTTCGGAATATCTTCGTTCTTCACTCTCACTTGGTGATAACCGGACCGAAGATCAATCTTCGAGAAGCATCCCGCTCCCTGGAGTTGGTCAAAAAGATCATCGATACGAGGCAGAGGATACTTATTCTTCACCGTGACTTTGTTTAGCTCCCGATAATCTATGCACATCCGCATGGATCCATCCTTCTTCTTCACGAACAGTACTGGTGCTCCCCAAGGTGACGAACTTGGTCGAATAAAGCCCTTCTCCAACAACTCTTGAAGTTGCGTCATCATCTCTTTCATTTCTGTCGGTGCCAAACGATATGGAGCACGAGCTATCGGAGCCGCTCCTGGAGTGAGATAAATCTGAAACTCCACTTGCCGTTCCGGCGGTAATCCAGGTAAGTCTTCCGGAAAGACGTCCGGAAAATCTTGCACTACCTCTACATCCTCCACCGACTTCTTTTCTTTCTTTGCGTCCACCACGTAGTCCAAGTACGAAGGGTAGCCCTTCGCTAAGATCTTGCGTGCTTTAAGAGATGAGATAATAGGATTATTCCTTTTTCCTTTCTCTCCATAAATGGTAGCCACCCCATTTTCCGGCAATGGCACTTGGATCATCTTTTCGGAGCAAAAGATGTCCGCTTTATGCCTCACTAACCAATCCATGCCTATGACTACATCAAACCCTCCTATAGCCATAGGTAGCAAATTTACTCCAAAAGAATTTCCATCGACCTCTAGAGTGCAATCACAAAAACGTTCACGAATGATCACTTGATCCCCATTAGCTATTTCTACTACTAACGCATCGGGAAGGACACTAATAGGGGTGGTGAATTGTTTACAGAAAGCATCTGACACAAAGGAACATGTAGCACCCGAATTAAACAAGACACGAGCAGGCATGGAGTTTACTAGAAACGTACCCGAAACGACATCCGCGGTCTCCTTTGCCTCCTCAGTAGTCATCTGGAAAACTCGACTTGGTGACCTTGGTGGTTGCTCAACCCTAGCCGTCGAGCCCACAGAATTTTGCACCTCCTCCTCTAACTAGCCTCGGACACTCTCGCTTCATATGCCCCGACTCTCCGCATTCATAACATACCGACCCACGGAGGGTACACTCTCGAGTCGTGTGATTTTTCTTACCACACTTGGTACACCCGGCTGGACCGGAGAGAGTCCTTGAAGCGCACGACCCCGAGTGCTTTGACCTGCACTTGTGGCACCACCGATCTTCACGGCGTTGATCACCCGATCTCCCGCTTACAAAGGGTCTTGATTGACGAACGGGCCCAGATGGCCCCTCCCACTTCCGTTTCTCACCAACATGCCGCCTCTTCTCATCCCTCTCCGAATTGATGTCGTCCTCAATGAGTAAGGACTCCTCGATAACCTCTTGCAAAGTCGAACACTTAGCATTTCTCACCGTCGTTCGCATCTCGACCGGTAACCCTTGATGATAAGCCTTAATATTTGACCTTTCATCGGGGACCAGATGTCCCACCAAGTTTAGCTTCTCCAAAAAGAGCTTGGAGTAGTCAACAATAGACATATTCCTCTTCTTCAGATTTCGGAATTCCCGTTCCAACTTGTCCATCGAGCGCTCACTACAGTACTTGTCCATCATCTTTTCTTTGAACACCGGCCAAGTTAACTTAGCCAGAACTTCCGGGATGAGGGCGGATCGAGTGAGATTGCACCAAATCAACGCCTCTCCCCGAAGTAGTTGGGAATCAAACTTGACCCGTTGAGAAGGATCACACTCACTTGCCTCAAAGGCCATCTCCATCTCTTTGAGCCAATACATGCAAGCAATTGGGCTATCGGAACCCGCAAACTCCTTAGGGTGACACCCCAGAAACGTCTTGTAGGTGCATCCTTTAGTCTTTGTTCTGATTCCCTCAGCGGATGGTTCTTCGACGGTCACCACATTCGGTCCACCCGACCCCACAACCACGTTTTCAGCCATGGTTTCGGGTTGACGGTTACTGACATCTCGATCCTCTAGAAGTTTCATGAAAAACTCTTGTTGTTGGGTCATGGCCGAAATCATGGCCAACTGTTGTTGAGCCAAAGCCGCATTCATGGCCGACATCATGTTATCCCGAGTTGAGTCTCCATGGTGACTTCTTCCATGATGGCGTTACCTGCACCGAGGTTCCGTCGCGGAATATGCTCAGGTCCACCTCCCAAGATCCTGGGTATAGGAATGTCATCCGTGGCTACACCCACTGGAGGTCGGTCTACGGCAGATTCCTCCTCTACGTGGCCCTCCGGTGTACCCGGTGCCCTACTCCGGGTGTTTACCATTTCAATCTGCCACAAACATACGAGAAATAGATTGAGAAAAGACTAAACGAGTTGAACTCTTTGTACGTACTGATACCTTCATCAATTATCATAATAATAGTAAACCAAGCATACTCACGTAACAATGCATTCATAATAGCAGTAGCTAAGTGAAATTATGAACGAACCATACACAAGAATTCTTGTCACCATCATCACAACTTTCAATTAGAGTAATTCCGTAATCCTAACGCTCTCCCCACCTAGGATTTCTACCCCAAGTGGACAGTGAGGTCAAAAGTCTAAAGCTTAAGTCTAGATATGCTAAACAATACCTAGTTCACTTAAACTAAAGCTCTGATACCAACTTGTAACACCCTAAAAATAGGGATAACAAAAATCCGAAAAACGGACATGAGGTATACAAAAATTTCCAAAGCAAGAGTCTCCCAAAAATGGGGAATATAAATAAATAACCTGTTTAATCACAATTCGTAATTTAACGGACAATAAACAACAACCAACTAATCTAATTTCTACAGCTAGAAAAGAGATTACAAAAAGGTTGTTATCTATAAACCCAAACGGGCTAAGTCCAAAAGCATAACGCGTCCGTGTGCAAAAATCCCCAAGCTCTCACCCCAAAGCAACTACACTTGCTTAGGATCGGCGCCGCTAGAACCTGAGATACACATCGACACCAAACAAGTGTTAGGCCAAAAAGCCTAGTGAGTTGAACAATTGAAAGCATGCATGAACGATCACAATTCTTATCAGCAGTTAACCATAGTTCAACAAATGTGGAGTCAACAGGGGAGACCCATAGCACCAATCAAGTCCCACCCAAGAGTCGATATACCTTGATTCCCTTAACAAGGAACACCCCAAAGGCCCGGCCCATCCGAAGACTATCGCTAAGAAAATTCCCCGGATGGCGGAGGTCTAGGCACATACCATCACAGTGGCGCCCAAGACTACATCCACCTAGTGTACTGACTTGGTTCGTCCACATAACATTTATAAGGGGTCCTTTAGGTGTATTTCAACCCACATAATTCAATACCGACTACGGGTATAATATTACCACCTTATCCTCATGCTATCAGCAAAGACCCAACATAAATCATGCTCATCATGCATATAAACATATCACCAAAATGGTGTTCCAACTAGAATCATTATGAAACCCATATATGCATACTTTTAACCATAACAAGGTACTCATACTAGGTACCCATGAAACAAATCCCAAACGATGATTCACATAACATTACTCATGGCATATCACTCATATATATGTACACATCTTCCAACTGTTTTCATGAGGAAATCCCCAAACATTTAAACATATAAAGACAAGGTAACAACTATGAGATTATGATGTGTATCTAGTTTTAACAAAGGTTTAGTAAACTCACAATCTAGGTTTTGAACTCAAAACCTAGAAAATATGGAAACCCTAAAAGTTGGAGAAACTGAGACTTGAAGGTAAGAAGTGAGAATCTTGAAGAACACTTTGGTGAGGACACTTGGATGAAGCTTGATGACCACTTAATGCTCCCAACAACCTAAAACCTTAGAAATGAATGAGGTAGGTGGTGAAACCCTAAAAATCGCCTCTAAGAATATTTCTCCCGTTTTTGTAAAGTGTTAATGTGAGAAATAAGACTGCCCAAAGTGTTTTAAATCAACCAGACCACGCGGACGATAGTGCCAGGGGCACTATCACGGGTCACAATCGCGAGGCTCCCCCCGCTCTCGGTACCATTTAGGCGATAGTGCCTTCAGCGATAGTGCCATGGCACTATCGCGTGGCATCCCCCGCCCGCGGTACCTTTTTGGCGATAGTGCCCTCCGCGATAGTGCCAAGGGCACAGTCGCGGGGCACAATCGTCGGTCACCCACCACAACCCGAAAACTTAACCAAATACGATAATGAGCACAAGGTTTGAACGATTAAAGATGATAGATCAATATATGACATTTTAACATAACCCATGATCATAAAATGCGCATAAAGACACATATGCACACATAACGCAATTAATGCATTAAAGAAGACAAAATACTTACCTTATAATTTTACGGGTGTTACACAAACTGAGCCATAGGCTCAACAATCGAAAAACCAATTGTAATAAAATCATAAAATGAAACCAAACGTAAACAACCCACAATTATGCAAGTCCATGCTCCAAAATTTAGAGATAACTCCAACATAGTTTAAATTGGGACAAAACATTTTCCAAGTGAGTTTATAACATTTATCCTTTCAAAACGTCCCATAACACAACATCAAGCATTTCTCCAAAACACACGATAAAATACTTTTATACTAAAAAATATACTTACATGAAATGAACCATTAAGATACCAAAACATATGATTTATTTATGAAAATGCCAAAAATCCCAAATGTAGGTATTTTACAAGTTTACAAAGTTAAGACACTTCAAATAATCAAAACTCATCAAATAACTCAATAGTTAATAATTTCATGTAAAACATATAAACATGTAAAGATTGACATTTTGGCATGTACACCGTTTTCACAAATCAACTTGAACTCACATTGCTAGATTTAGGTTAAATCTAGGTTTTACCCCCAAAACTTGAATCTTCTTAGATGAGATCTTGAATCCTTCCACTAGCTCCAAGGTTTCCTTACTACAACATCCATAAAGATTTACCAAACCTTAAGAATACAAAAGAAGATGAAGAACACCAAACCCTAACTTTTTAGATGAAGAGATTAGTAGGTTACCTCGATCAAAAACCCTTGGATCCATCCAATATCTTCAACCCCTTTCTATCTATACATGAAAATCTCCAAAAGACGAGACTCTAGGTTCAAGAATCGCCAAAATTGGATTTAGGAGGAGAAATTTATGAGAAAATGAAGTTAGATCCCCAAAAATCGAGTATAAAACCCTCAGGTCGGTTCCCGTGGTTTGGCCCATGGCTTGGAAGTCGCGGGGTAAACCATGCGCTTCCTCAGCATCACTCCAGTGACTTACGCGGCCTAGGTCGTGGCCTAGGGTCGCCCACCAACCCGCGTGTAACACCCTAAATTTTAGCGGAAATAAAAATTCGAAAATTCTGCAATAAGACGGCTATAAATTGATAAACATGGGTATATAAACCTGTTGTAAACAACCCCAAAGTATCATCCCGATAGAACGGGGAACAAACTATAACCAATACAATGAAACAAATGAAGAATATACTAACAACCTAATAATCTAACTTAAATAAGAAAGATTAACATCGGGTGTTGCTATTCTTCCAAAAGTATGCCCGCTATTCAAAATGTCGGTCTACACTTCTCCCAAAAAGACCGCTCTTGGTCCCAAAGTCATCCACTCATTCCCGACGAACCCCACCGGAAACCTGACCTGATATACATGTCATTTTAAGAAAAAGTGTTAGGCTAAAGCCTAGTGAGATCAAACATTTGCAATTTAAATAATCAACGTAAAGATGAGTAAAACAATTTTCTTTGTACAAGGATGATAATAGAATGATACAATAATGCTCTTTGAAATATAGCAAATACCTCTTGGGTTAACGGGGGAGACCCGCTTACTAACATAAATGACGGAACACAGAAGTAAGTCATTCGATAAGTCAGTAAAGCCAATACACAAATAAAGTATACGCAATGGATGTCAGGCTCAGTGGCTTTAAACATACACCCACGAAAACTCAAGTTCAACCCCGAGGGGTTCCTACGTCGAGCTCCTCATCCAATATCGTAATACTTGAGCACGAAGGACTTATACCACATCCGAAGCCTAACGTGCCTCGACGTGGAAAACTAGTCGTCCCAACGCTGGAACAACAATAAACCAAATACGGGGTCATGACTCCCAATGCATCAATTAAGCCAATTAATGCGCATAAGGCCCAACAAGTAATCCCAATAATGTTAATATGCATAAGTGATATGAAGGGTGATTTCCACCAAAACCATTTCCATCGTTTACCAATAGATCTCTAATCAAAATATATTTGATCTATCTTTCATTTCCAAATCCCAAAACATGGTGCAAGTTGATTTATAAACTTATCAGCAATTAACCATAATTTCCATATTCTTAAAATCATAGATTCCACATAGTAAATACGCTTCCTTTAAAAGTATAACCCAAGTAAAACAAGTTAAAGAACATTATTAAACTTCATAATTCGTCATTTCCCCAGAAATCATCATAAACACTAATATCCCCCAAAAGTTAGGTTTAGCAAAAATTTATACAAATCAAGTATATGAAAGAGGAGGTATTAGATATCCAAAATCGACCTTTTGACATGTATAAGGTTTAGTAAAAAGTGTAAGAACTCACCTTGTAGGGTTGGAGTTTAACCCTAAAATCCAAAGCTTAAGCAAGAAGAAAATAGGTTAAGAACTTGAGGTAGCTTCACTAGCACTATGATGATTCACACTTCCCTAGAACACATAAATGATCAATGGAGGGAAGTAGTTGAGAGACATAAATGCTAATGGAGAAAGAAGGTCGAACTTACCAGTCCTCTAGAGAGAAAAACGCTAATGCCTTCTTCAAAATCAGATAAAATGCCCTAAAATCGCGACTTGGCTTTTTATACCCAAAACCCCCGTCGGCGATAGTGCCCCGGCGATAGTGACATCTGTCACTATCGCGGGCATGGTTGCGAGTGTCTCACCACCGTTGGTACATATTGGGCGATAGTGCCCCGACGATTGTGACCATGTCACTCTCGCGGGCACATTCATGAGGAACGTACCGAGGCTCTAAGGTCTTCGGAGATAGTGCCCTCCGCGATTGTGACACCATGTCACTCTCGCGGGCACAATCGCGAACAGCCCCAAATTTCACAAATTTGATGATTTTTAACCCACGATGCTTAAATCCAACTTTCTCGATATAAGTAAATAAAATCCTAACATATATAAGTTCCAAAGCGAGAAGAATAATACATAGGTTCTCAGAATTCGGGGTGTTACAATCCTCCCCAACTTGGAAATGATTTCGTCCCCGAAATCCTACTAACAAAACAAGTGAGGGTATCTACACCTCATGTCTTCTTCCGCTTCCCAAGTCACATTGGTGCCACGGTGGTGTTTCCATTGAACCTTTATCATCACCACCTCTTTGTGTCGGAGCTTCTTGATTATCCTTTCCAAAATAGCCTCGGGCTCTTCGATGCAACGATTATCATCCACTCGAATTTTGGACAAAGGAATAACGTTTTCCTCTTCCGCTAAGCACTTCCGTAGATAACATACGTGGAATGTGGGATGAATCCCATCCATCTCCGGCGGTAAATCCAATTTGTAAGCTTGGATCCCGATGCGTTCGAGAATAGTAAACGGTCCTAGGAAACGGGGACTTAGCTTCCCACGCTTCCCAAACCGGATCAAACCTTTCCAAGGGGACACTTTTAACATCACACGATCTCCCACTTGGAACTCTACCGATCTTCTATTTTTGTCGGCGTAACTCTTCTGACGATCTTGTGCGGCTTTTAACCGCTCCCGAATTGATTTGACTTTGTCGGCCGTCTCTTGCACAATTTTCGGGCCGACAAACTGCTTCTATCCCGCCTCTAACCAACACACGGGGGTCCTACACTTCCGCCCGTACAAAGCTTCAAATGGCGCCATCCCGATACTGGAGTGATAACTATTGTTGTACGCAAATTCCACCAAAGGTAGATGGGCATCCCAACTACCGCCAAAATCGATCACGCATGATCTAAGCATGTCTTCAAGCGTTTGAATCGTCCTTTCACTTTTCCCGTCCGTCTACGGGTGATATGTCGTGCTCAAATTCACCCGCGTGCCCATCTCTTGATGTAAAGCTCCCCAAAATCTCGACGTGAACCGACTATCACGATCGGAAACTATCGACAAGGGTATCCCGTGTCTAGAGATGATCTCATCTATGTACAACTTATCCATTGGCAAAGTTTCTCGCATCGCTAGAAAGTGAGCACTCTTCGTCAATTGATCGACAATGACCCATATGGTGTCGTTCCCTCGCAAAGTCTTCGGTAACTTGGTCACGAAATCCATGGTGATCTTATCCCATTTCCACTTGGGTATTTCAAGCGATTGAAGGCTCCTATAGGGTCGTTGATGCTCGGCCTTCACTTGTGAACAAGTCACGCATCACTCCACATAATGAGCTACATCCAACTTCATAATTGGCCACCAATAATGTAGCTTCAAATCCCGATACATCTTGGTGCTCCCCGGGTGGATAGAATACTTGGATTTATGCGCGTCTTCCAAGAGTAGCTCTCGGCAACCGCCGAACTTTGGTACCCAAACTCGACCATTGAAACACTTTATTCCTCGACTATCTTCGGTCAACAATGATCGTTGTTTTGTCATCACTTCTTCCTTGAGGTTTCCTTCCTTTAATGCTTCGTTTTGCGCCTCTTTAATCCTTTCCATGAGACTTGACACCAACTCAATTCTTGTAAGCTTGGCTTGAAGTCTCCCGCTATACTCTTTTCGACTCAAGGCGTCGGCCACCACGTTGGCTTTACCCGGGTGGTAGAGTAATTCACAGTCGTAATCCTTAAGCAACTCCAACCACCTTCGTTGTATCATGTTGAGCTCCTTCTGATAAAAAACATACTTCAAACTCTTGTGATCCGTGTACAAGGTACACTTTGTGCCGTAAAGGTAATGTCGCCATAACTTTAATGCAAACACTACCGCCGCCAACTCTAAGTCGTGAGTGGGGTAGTTCTTCTCATGCACCTTCAACTGTCTAGATGCGTACGCGATTACTTTTCCTCTTTGCATAAGTACATACCCAAGTCCCCTTTTGGACGCATCACTATAGACCACAAAATCCTCCGATCCCTCCGACAAGGATAAGATCGGAGCCTCGCATAATTTTCTTTGCAACGTCCTGAATTCTTTCTCTTGCTCCTCGGTCCACACAAACTTTACATTCTTCTTGGTCAACACCGTCAACGAAGAAGCAACCTTGGAGAAGTCTTGTATGAACCTTCGGTAATACCCCGCCAAGCCTAGGAAACTCCGAATTTCGGATGGGCTTTTGGACGGTTCCCAATTCATCATAGCCTCAATCTTGGCCGGATCCACCATCACTCCGTCCTTTGAAACTACGTGCCCCAAAAATTGCACTTCCTTCAACCAAAACTCGCACTTGGAAAATTTTGCAAAAAGCTTCTCCTTCCTCAAGATTTCCAAGACATCCCGAAGATGACGCGCATGATCGACTTCATCCTTCGAGTAGATAAGAATATCATCAATGAACACGATGACGGATTTATCTAGGAAGGGCCGGCACATGCGGTTCATTAAGTCCATAAACGCCGCTGGAGCGTTCGTCAAACCGAAGGGCATCACTAAGAATTCGTAGTGACCATAGCGCGTCCTAAAAGCGGTTTTAGGAATATCTTCTTCTTTGACTTTCACTTGATGATAACCCGAACGGAGATCGATCTTCGAAAAGCAACTCGCTCCTTGAAGTTGGTCGAACAAATCATCAATCCTAGGGAGTGGATACTTGTTCTTTACGATTACCTTATTCAACTCCCTATAGACGATACACATTCGCATGGTACCGTCCTTCTTCTTCACGAATAAGACCGGTGATCCCCAAAGCGAGGAACTCGGTCTTACAAACCCTTTCTCTAAAAGTTCTTGCAATTGGCTCATCATTTCCTTCATCTCTGACGGAGCCAACCGATAGGGAGCTCGGGCTATAGGAGTCGCTCCCGGCGTCAGGTTAATCTTGAACTCCACTTGACGGTCGGGTGGTAAACCAGGCAAGTCGTCCGAGAATACATCGGGAAACTCCCTTACCACCTCGACATCTTCTAGCTTCTTCTTCTCGAGTTTGGCATCTATTGCATATGCCAAAAAGGATGAGCATCCTTTCACCAAACACTTTCGCGCCTTCGCCATACTAATGATTGCAACTTCACCTTTCTGCCTCTCACCATACACGGTCACCGCATGACCATCCGAACCCGGAATTTGGATCAACTTTTTAGTACAAAGAATCTCTGCGTGATTGGTCGACAACCAATCCATACCGACTACAACATCAAATCCCCCGATGACCATAGGCATTAGTTCAATCGAGAACTCCCTCCCTTCGATTTCAAACTTGCAATTTCTTAGAACATTCTGAACCACTACTTGATCACCATAGGCTAGCTCTACCACTAACGCCTCGTCTAAACTAGTAGTGGGCATGGATAGTTTTGGGCAAAACAAGCTTGATACAAACGAAAAACTAGCTCCCGAATCAAATAGTACACGCGTAGATACGGAGTTTAGGAGAAACGTACCCGACACTACATCTGTTGACGCCTTCACCTCTTCGGTGGTCATCTGAAAAGCTCTCCTTGTTGCCTTGGGAGTGTCCACCTTTTTTCCACCGCTAAAGTTCGTCTTTACTTTCGGGCATTCGCTCCTGATATGGCCCGGCTCTTTGCACTTGAAACAAACTCGGTCTTTGATTGAACATTCATGGAAACGGTGACCGAGTTTAACACATTTAAAGCACGGGCTGGACCCCGAATTACAAGGGCCGGTGTGCTTACTTCGGCATCTGGAACACTACGGGGAATCCCTTCTTGGACCATTCCCCCGTTGGTTGTTGTTGAAGTGGTTTGGTCTTTTTGAAGATGTGGGACCCCTTCCCACTTCCTTTTCTCGACTGCTTCACTCCTCTCCACCTTATTCGAGTCGTAAGAGTCTTCCACCAATTGTGCTTCCTCTATTGCCTCACGGAGGGTAGAGGCCTTTGACACACGAACCATGTTCATCATTTCGGTAGGCAGACCTTTGATGTATGCCTTGATTTTCTCTCTTTCGGTAGGGACCAGATGTCCTACCAAACCCAATTTGTCCATGAACAGCTTGTTGTACTCCTTTACCAACAAATTTCTCTTCTTCAACCCCCGGAACTCATCGATGATCCGGTCCATAGCTCGCTCATTACAGAATTCCTCCATAACTTTCTTCTTGAAGGTTTCCCAGCTCAGTTTAGCCAACACGGTGGCTTCGACAGAAGTGGAATACACATTCCACCATGTGAGGGTCGCCCCTCTAAGCATTTGAGACCTAAATACGGCCTTTTGACTTTCCCCGCACTCGCTTGATCGGAATGACCGTTCCATCTCCCTAATCCAGTTCATGCATGCTACCGGATCATCAATGCCCTTGAATTCTAGTGGTCGGCATCCAAGAAATGCCTTGAAGGTACAAGCCTTAGGCATTTACCCCACTTCGGGAGGTGGAGTTTCATTAGAGGGGACAACGGGTCCCGAACCTCTGGATCCCACCACAATTACATTTTCCTCCACCGCCTCAGGCCTACGGTGGTTAACATCACGGTCGTCCAAAAGCTTCGGGAATACTTCTTGTTGTTGAGCCATAGCTGCGTTCATCGCTTGCATCATCCGTTCCATCATCCTAGATTCTAGAGTTACCTCTTCCATAATCGGATGAGTTGCAGCTAGGGTTCGTCGAGGTATGAATTCCAGTCCTCCACCCAATGCGTTTACCAAAGGTGGGGGAAATCATTATTAGTTACTCTCGGTTGATCAGCCGTGGACGCCGTAGTATCTTGCCCTTCAGGCCGATTACGCGTATTAACCATAGTCTGCCACACACGCGAGAATATAGGTGAGATGAAGATGAACAAAATATAAACAAGGAAACGTACTACCACGCTTATTAATTATCATAACAACGGAAAATAAGCATAATCACGTAAAACATCTTCATAATAGCGTTAGCTAGGCGAAATTACGAACATGCGATACATAAAAATTTTCATTCCCATTACCATAACTCTTAATTTGTGTAGCTTCCGTTGACTCTAAGACCAGCTTATATTAAGAGTTCTACCCAATGTCACACCATCATTGCCTAATTTCACAGCTTAAGTCTAGGTACCCTACATCCATACCTAGTTCACTTAAACTAATGCTCTGATACCAACTTGTAACACCCTAAATTTTAGCATAAATAAAAATTCAAAAATTCTGCAATAAGACGGCTATAAATTGATAAACCTGGGTATATAAACCTGTTGTAAACAACCCCAAAGTATCATCCCGATAGAACGGGGAACAAACTATAACCAATACAATGAAACAAATGAAGAATATACTAACAACCTAATAATCTAACTTAAATTAGAAAGATTAACATCGGGTGTTGATATTTTTCCAAAAGTATGCCCGCTATTCAAAATGTCGGTCTACACTTCTCCCAAAAAGACCGCTCTTGGTCCCAAAGCCATCCACTCATTCCCGACGAACCCCACCGGAAACCTGACCTGATATACATGTCATTTTAAGAAAAAGTGTTAGGCTAAAGCCTAGTGAGATCAAACATTTGCAATTTAAATAATCAACGTAAAGATGAGTAAAACAATTTTCTTTGTACAAGGATGATAATAGAATGATACAATAATGCTCTTTGAAATATAGCAAATACCTCTTGGGTTAATGGGGGAGACCCGCTTACTAACACAAATGACGGAACACAGAAGTAAGCCATTCGATAAGTCAGTAAAGCCAATACACAAATAAAGTACACGCAATGGATGTCAGGCTCAGTGGCTTTAAACATACACCCACTGAAACTCAAGTTCAACCTCGAGGGGTTCCTACGTCGAGCTTCTCATCCAATATCGTAATACTTGAGCACGAAGGACTTATACCACATCCGAATCCTAACGTGCCTCGACGTGGAAAACTAGTCGTCCCAACGCCGGAACAACAATAAACCAAATACGGGGTCATGACTCCCAATGCATCAATTAAGCCAATTAATGCGCATAAGGCCCACCAAGTAATCCCAATAATGTTAATATGCATAAGTGATATGAAGGGTGATTTCCACCAAAACCATTTCCATCGTTTACCAATAGATCTCTAATCAAAATATATTTGATCTATCTTTCATTTCCAAATCCCAAAACATGGTGCAAGTTGATTTATAAACTTATCAACAGTTAACCATAATTTCCATATTCTTAAAATCATAGATTCCACATAGTAAATACGCTTCCTTTAAAAGTATAACCCAAGTAAAACAAGTTAAAGAACATTATTAAACTTCATAATTCGTCATTTCCCCAGAAATCATCATAAACACTAATATCCCCCAAAAGTTAGGTTTAGCAAAAATTTATACAAATCAAGTATATGAAAGAGGAGGTATTAGATATCCAAAATCGACCTTTTGACATGTATAAGGTTTAGTAAAAAGTGTAAGAACTCACCTTGTAGGGTTGGTGTTTAACCCTAAAATCCAAAGCTTAAGCAAGAAGAAAATAGGTTGAGAACTTGAGGTAGCTTCACTAGCACTATGATGATTCACACTTCCCTAGAACACATAAATGATCAATGGAGGGAAGTAGTTGAGAGACATAAATGCTAATGGAGAAAGAAGGTCGAACTTACCGGTCCTCTAGAGAGAAAAACGCTACTGCCTCCTTCAAAATCAGATAAAATGCCCTAAAATCGCGACTTGACTTTTTATACCCAAAACCCCCGTCGGCGATAGTGACATCTGTCTCTATCGCGGGCATGGTCGCGAGCGTCTCACCACCGTCGGTACATATTGGGCGATAGTGCCCCGGCGATTGTGACCATGTCACTCTCGCGGGCACAATCGTGAGGAACGTACTGAGGCTCTAAGGTCTTCGGCGATAGTGCCCTCCGCGATTGTGACACCATGTCACTCTCGCGGGCACAATCGAGAACAGCCCCAAATTTCCCAAATTTGATGATTTTTAACCCACGATGCTTAAATCCAACTTTCTCGATATAAGTAAATAAAATCCTAACATATATAAGTTCCAAAGCGAGAAGAATAATGCATGGGTTCTCAGAATTCAGGGTGTTACACCGCGGGACCCCCGAAATCCCCCATTTCTCGCGTTTTTCATGCCTGATTCAATTCCCGATGGTCCCATTATAAAACTTACTTGATTTCTCAATATCTTTACATTCCAAGAGTCAAACGACTCCCTTATTACCATCAAGGAAATTTCCAAAATTACGGGTGTTACACTCCAATCTCCACCTCTTCTCTGTAACACCCCAAAAATTGGAGTAAATTAAACCTGAATATGAGCATGAATTAAAACTTAAATAGAAGGATCACCCATAAAGGGGAAATGGTAAGACGTTTACAAAACCAAATATGGGAGATAAGAACAACAACCTACTAATCTAAAATAGTCTAGTCTAGATTAAAGACAAAAGTTGCTATCTTTTCTCAAAACAATCTTGTTTAACAAAATAATCGCCATAGCATATCCTTCACCAAAAAGGGCTACTACCAACCATCTGGCTCTCTACTCATACCCGAGGAGTCCCACCACTAGAATGACCTGATATACATGTTATTTTTAGAAAAAATGTTAGGCTAAAACCTAGTGAGATAAAGCAGTTATAAAATAAAGATAAAAGCAAGAGAGACAAAAATATAGCTTTAAACAACACAATTTATCATTTGAGTTGAAATTGGTCCCAAAAGGCAAATAACATCTTGCGATGATGGGGAAGATCCGATTTCCATGATCAGTGATGGAATACAAGAGTAAGCCACAACACATGTTAAATAAGTCACACTCATGGATTATAATCAAATGATGTATCAAGCTCAACTACTTCAAGTCTATTGCTCGTGGAGTTTGAAGTTCAACCACGCTAGGTCTATACCTTGAGATATCCAAAATCCGAGTTAGTCTTAATCACTATGAAGTTACACTTTACCGCTCTTGGGTGATGCCCAACCATATGGTTCACACCTTACTTTCCCATCGAGACTCAATGCATACTCCATATTAACGTATGGGAATTTAACGTCACAATCAAACATAAAAGACTTCTGTGCCTATGGATCCATTACATTATAGTCAATATAAAACTACTTTCAAAAAGTGCCAAACTATTGTTCAATACCCAACAAGTAACTTCCATGAAGTATCAAATGATGGAACCCTCATTTTTGCCAAGAGACCATAAACATGCGCAAAATACCCATTTGATTCTAAATTCATCAACAATAAAACTTGTATATTTCAAGCATGGAAATAGCTAACCATGATCATTTCACCAAAACATTCAAAATATCTATAATCCTAGTTTGACCTAGGTTTTTCCCAAAATTAACCAAGTATGAGAAATTAAGGAGTAATACTTTGGGGAGCCATAAATATACATTTACATTTGGGCTTTCATTTAAGCAGAAATCATCAAGAACATTCAAAACCCTAAAATCTCCCAAAACCTTCAAAATGAGTTTACGTTTATAAAAATGTAAAATAGAGTTAGGAGGTATATAGGAGACAACGTCAACAAGTTTGACATGTATAAAGTTTTTTAAAATAGGATGAACTCACAAAGTTAGGTTTTGGCTAAAACCTAAAATCTCCCAAAGTTCCCAAAACTTGAGGATGAAGATGATATGAAGGATTCTTAGTTAGAGCTTCCAATTCCTAGCTTGAAGGACCAACTCTTGAAGAAAATGGGGAGAAGTGAAGTCTTAAATGCACTCAAGATGGGTTTTGAGGATGAACTTCAAGTTGAGAGCATTTAAGTGAGGGTGGGTGAGGAGATTTGGTGCAAAAATCATAGCCTTAAACCCTCATGTTACCCGTCGGCGAGATTGACACCGCGATTGTGTCATGACATTCTCGCCAGGCACAATCGTCGGACTTGTACCGAGCTGATACCCCCCGCTGCGACAATGCCTTGCGATTGTGCCCTTGGGCACTCTCGTCGGGAACAATCGCCCAGAATGTACCGAGAGGTCCTAGACCTCGGCGACCTTGACGCGGCAATAGTGACCCTGTCACTATCGCAGGGCACTATCGCCCAACATGTACCGAAATCCAAAACTTGATTTTTCTCGCTCAAATTTCCTCGAATCGCTTAAAACGAAGAAGTAATTACAACCTAACTATTTGCCACTCCAAAAACGATTTATAAAAGATAATAAAATTAGCTTTACTTACTGAAAATTACGGGTGTTACATTCTCTCCATTTTCTCAACTTGACTTGCAACAATATGTATATATATACACACACATATATACCCCTTCTCTCCCACCTTTTTAAAAACCCATATGCACATAAATATAGACATACTTATATATATGTGTATATATACACACACACAACATATATGTCTCTCCACCTTATCTCATGGAACTCTCCAACCACTATTTCTGAATTCTACGATCGCACCCACACAACACCCATCACCCATTTTTTCACACTTACGTCACACCCATTTTCTTCGACTGAAGAAAGAAGCAAGAGGAATTTGGGAGTATTAAGTTTAAATGGATCAAGATAGCTCTATGTTCACAAGCATCAATTTATCACCTTCTTTTTGTGTTTTTTTTTGTTGCTGTCACTTTTGGAACTTAAATCTTGATCGTCACTTTCATTTATCGCCTTCCCTGAATTGGTATCAAAATGATGTCCCAGACAAAAGCGTCTCTTGATCAAATCCCTAGATTCTTACAAGAAGAAGAGCTGCAAGAAGTTGCAACAATTGTGTTGCAACAACAAGTCTCAAATATGGCAACATAGAGATGGCGAGTTTTTGTATCTCTGTTGAGGCCAACATTATCTGTCTTATTCTTAATAAGGTTTGATGAGGGAAAACGAAATGGTGGTTGGATGGGTGCTGCTCACGACGGCGGCGTGAGATGGTAAAGGTGTTCAATGAGTTAAAAATGAGAAGGGAATAAAGGATGGTGGTTACCAGCAATGGTGTTGGTGAAGGTCGGGGGTCACGATGGCGTGAAGTGATAGAAATAGAAAAAAGAGAAGAAGATAACATACTTGGGTGATGGTGGCTCCGTAGAGGTGTGTATGGCAGTAAAGGTGATGTGCGGTGCTCGGTGGTAGGTCATTGGTGATTGGCATGTGAACAATTAAGGATGTCGACGTTAGTTCATCGGTGTAGGGAAGTACAAGTAACAGTTGTGTGGGTATATGTGTGTGTACATATATATATATATATATAATACAATAAATAAATATATGAATATAATATATAATCTTTTTAATTTTAATAAGAAAAGACCAAAAAGGTAAATTGACCAATTTGCCCTTGAGTTAACATATTGGAGTTAACTTCGTTCGAGATAGGGACCTGGAGTGCAACAAAATGCAAACCACAAGGACCCCTAGTGTATTTATTTCAAAATAAGGACCATATCTAGATTTTGGGCAAACCACATGGACCAACAGTGTAATTTACTCAAATAGTTATAATTCTCGAGTTAACATCGTCAGTTAGCAACCGTTATAAGAGACAAATGAGTTTTTGGAAAAACTAAAAACTCATTTGGGACCAAAAGTGTAATTCACTCTAAAGTTAGTTGTGATTCATATTTTTTTTTTTTCAAAATTTTTCGTTATTAAAACTATTTTATATATCATGTATCAAAAAAGAATTTAACATCCAATAATCAAATTTCTTAAATAAAATACATATTAAATAAAAATATTTATATCTGTTTTAGAATTAAATTCACGAAATGACTTTTGAGTTATAAAATCCCAAGTTTAGAAAAACAAACAACAAAAGTTTACATATAATTTAGATTGTCAATTAGTAGCTAAGTATTGTTAACGTGAACTTCTCCTGATTTTTTTTTCTTTTAAACTTGAGATTTTTTAACGCAAAAGTCATTTTGTCAATATAATAGTTTTTTAAAGGGAATTTAATTAAAATGTCCAAACATGAAAAATCGATACCCAAAATGCCCAAAATCTCTTAGTTTTTGCCAAAATACCCTATAATCCCGCGTTTGTGGTCCGTGTAAATTGAAAAGGCGGGGTGGCTACCATTTCGTCCGCGTATGAGCAAAAACGCGGGGTTGACCCGTGTAAATCCATAGTGGTCCATGTTTTGGCTTCAATTCATTGAAAATTTTGATTTTTATTATATATTTACATTTTATACCCCTATAATTATTTAGTTAGTTACTTTATACCTTTTACTTTTCTATTTTTCATTTTACACTTTCATCATATTAACACATAGAATCGTATATTAACTAAAATACGTTGAAAAAATACGTTTTAATTTTAACAAGTTACACCATTATAATCGTCTCTTCGATACCTTCGAAATGAGTTTGATGTTGAATATTTTTTAAAAATACGTTTTTATATATCATAAAATTATTTAACGTATTTTAGTTAATATACGATTTTATGTGTTAATATGATAAGTGTAAAATGAAAAATAGAAAAGTAAAAGGTATAAAGTAAACTAACTAAATAATTATAGGGGTATAAAGTGTAAATATATGATATATAATAAAATAATTAAATAAAAAAATATTCAATATTGGGCTCATTTCGAAGGCATCAAAGTGACGATTATAATAGTGTAACTTGTTAAAATTAAAACGTAAATTTTTAACGTATTTTAGTTAATATACGATTATATGTGTTAATATGATGAAAGTATAAAATAAAAAATAGAAAAGTAAAAGTTATAAAGTAAACTAACTAAATAATTATAGGGGTATAAAATGTAAATATATAATAAAAATCAAAATTTTCAATGAATTGAAGCCAAAACACCACTATGGAGTAAAAGTTATAAAATAAACTAACTAAATAATTATAGGAGTATAAAATATAAATATATAATAAAAATCAAAAATTTCAATGAATTGAAGCCAAAACACCACTATGGATTTACACGGGGTTAACCCCGCGTTTTTTCTCATACGTGGACGAAATGGTAGCCACCCCGCCTTTTCAATTTACATGGACCACAAACGCGGTTATGGGGTATTTTGGCAAAAACTAAGAGATTTTGGACATTTTGGGTATCGATTTTTCATGTTTGGGCATTTTAATTAAATTCACTATTTTAAATATACAATTTATTTTATTTATTATATACTTTAACTTAAGAAATTTAATTTGCAATAGAATATAGATATAATACTTTTTTATTTAAAAAAAAGATGTACATCACAACTAGCTTTAGAGATTGATTAATCTATCATAACAGAAAATGATGGTGTCAACTCCAAAATCATCAATATATCAATATATAGAGAGAGAGAGGGGTAGGTTATTTTGTTAACCAATAAAATGTTATTAACTATGTTAACCATCATTGACCAATAAGAAAGCTTCAAAATTTTTGGTTGATTAAACTCATTAATTAAATGCTTAAGGGTAGAGTTGGTATTTCATGTAGTTTTTTTAGCTTCATTAATGAGGAGTTACAAAAATTATCATCCATGAACAATAATAATATGAACATTCATGAATATTGGGGAAATATTTTCCCAAAAATACCCTTTTTCACATTGGTTCAATATATTGGTCATTTAAATAAAACACATTAAATGCATATTAATTTAGATTAAATCTCATGCATCCAATCTCATCATCAATGGTGAGGATTGATTCACAAAGTTAATAACAATTACAAGGTTAATAAAATAACCCAACCCTATATAGATCTATACTATATTATAAAGCACGAATAAAAAACTCTTAAATACAAATTATTAGGCACAAGGTACCATCATTTTATGTAAGATTTAAAAATCTTTTAATTTACAAGTTTCAAAGCACAAGATACATATTAATACTGCATACTTTTAACACTCATCAATTTGGTATGTGCAGGACCTTCCTTTTATGCAGACTTTTCCATGTATCACTATTAATTAATATACTAGATTCGCCCCCCGTGTATTACACAGGGTAATTTAAAAAAGTTAAATCATGCCAGAAAACTTATCTTATAGATATGAATGATCATCGAAAGTACGATGCTATTTTTCCAAGCTTTTTTCCCTTCAGGGTTTTTTTTTCGGCTGGTTACAAAATGTCCTTGTTTTAAGCAGTTTTCACAAAGAATGTTTTACAAAAAAATCATAAAAAATATGAATAAATATTAAGAATTTATAAAACAAAATTTATAATATAAAGTAAATGAAATTATGGAAAAGTGCATAGTTAAAATATTAATAAAATAAGAATCATGTATCATAAATTACCAAATACTTCTTTATATACAACATTTTTTGTTCTATTGCTAATTATACTTTCATCATCTATAATTAATATTTTTAAAATTAAAATGTCATAATATCAAGAAAATAAAATTAAAAATGTTATTTTATAAAACTTCATGATAAAAATCAAAATTATTGTATAAAAATTTAAAGATGGTGAGGTTTTTATAAAAACAAAAAAAACTATTGAAGTAAAAATTGATATGAAATAGCCAAAAGAAAATTAAAAAATTTTAGTGATTATATATTTGTATCAAATCTCATACTAATCATGACACATTAATTCGTATATATTTATGATATTTAATAATATAATTAAATCCAAAAATATTCAATATTGGACTCATTTCAAAGGTATTGACGAAGCGACTACAATGGTATAATTTGTAAAAAAAATAAAAATGTTTTTTAATGCATATTAGTTCATATACATTATTTATGTTTATATGATAAAAGTCTAAAATGAAAAATAAAAAAGTAAGGGATTAAAAGTAAACTACATACTTAATTATAAAGGTAATAAATGTAAGGTATAAATTAAAAAAATTGAATTAAGGAAAGATTTAAGGAGGAATGAATGTGGACTTATAATGGACTTAAAGATTTAAGTAAACTACATACTTAATTATAAGGGTAATAAATGTAAGTTAAATGAACTTATAATGTAAAATTCGTCTAGATACATGTTTAGGCGGGAAAATAAAAAAATGGACTCAACAAAAGGCGACACGTGTCCTTCTAGTTACTTATTTATTATATGTATAGATTATATTATTAAATAACTTTGTTTTAATTATATTATTAAATATGTAATTGGTTATTTTTTTCTAGATGTCATTAAATATTATTGAATTCTAATAAAATACTTAATTTTTTTATATAAAAAATATTATATTATTAAGTATGAATTAAACAAATTTATAAAAAAAACATTATCACTTTCTCAAAACAATCCAAGATTGTACTATAAATCAACAAAAAAACAAAAAATAAAATAAAACATTAAAATCGTGATGTATCTCACTGCATTGCGCGAGTACGCTTCTAGCATATATATCTATTACTACATTAATAACCATTTAGACAAAAAGTCTTAAGTGCAACCCTTTAAGCATAACATACAGCCAATTTATGCAAGAAATTCAAAAATCTCTGAAAGACAAATTTATATGCATAAGGTACAAGTTTCTTGTTGCATTGATTTAACCCCACAGGCTCCTTGACCAAAATTGCAATCATTCCACTCATTCCACCTTTCCACCTTTCTTTCTACTCTACAATTTCAAATTTCAAATTCAAATTTGAAATGATGCTTGATAATGGTGTACATCATCAGAGAGATAAAAGGGCTTCCATCATCAGGTAAGTTTTTATCTCCATCTTCTCTCTCGTAAGAATTTTCATCACAGAATTTTCTCTCTCGCAGGTTTTGCAGATTTTAGTTGTTTTTTTATTTTGCAGGTTTTGCAGATTTCAGTTGTTTTTTTTATTTTGCAGATGTCAGTTCTTTAACCTCAGGTTAGATTCAGTTCCATTTTATATGAAATTGAAACATAAAGCAAAAGAAATTTAAACAAACAGGAAAGGAAAAAAAGTGAATTTTGAAAATACATATCAAACTTATTTTGAGAAAATGATGAGAATCACATCATTATAGTGGAGGAAAAGAGAAAACCCATATTTTAGAAGCAACTAATTGGTGAACAAATGGGTTGGAAACATTACATCTCTCTCTCTTTTATAATAGGACACACACACACACATCTTTGCCCCTGTATTTCATCCCTGTTTATTTATGCTCTTAACTCAAAATCGAAAAAAACCTAAACCTCTCAATGTGGAATCAAAGAAAACCCAAACTTGGTGTGAATAGAAAACGCATACCCATTTTGAAGGTAGTAGTGTATGTGTGCTGTAATAACCGGGATTAAAGCTATATTATGAAAGTTTAGGGTAAGAAAGTAAAAAGATCTTAAGGGAAGGGGTCAAGAGTGGAAAATTGGTAAAATAGGGTTTTAACCCTAGAGGTATCAGGGTTGTGTGTGTGTGTGGCGGCTAGTCTTGGGGAGAACTCTTGGGGCGATTTCAGTGAGAGAGACTGAGAAAGAAGGGATTCTTCAAGATCACCAAGACTTGGATCATTTTCATGGAAGGTAAATCTTCTTGTGATTTAAACTCTTCAATTCATTGTTGATTTAATTATAATAGTGGTGTTTGAGGGTGGGGCATTGAATCTGAAGTTGAGTTTTCTGGGTTGAACATTTTATAGAAGTTAGTATAAAAATCATTATGTGGTTAAAGGAATGTTAATGAAATTAAGTTCTGCATCTGGTTATGTTTTGGGTTGAGTTGTATGGATTTTAAGAAATAGGATGGGAGTTTCAGTTTTGATCGATTTATGGATTATTCGTTCGTTTTGGCACCAGTCGACTTTAAACACCGGTCCTTTTCCTTAGACAGCGGTCGAGTGAGAGAGACCTCGGTCAAGACTGGACCCCGGTCGAGAGGTGGTGACCGGGGAGTGGCAGTCCGGTCGAGACCTTAGGGGGGAGAGCCCGATCGGTCGTTAAGGGGGGGAGGGAAAGAGACCCCGGTCGCACCAGCACACCGATCGGCCTTTGGCCCCAGTCCCCGAGCCAATCAGTGTGGGCCGAAGCCCAAGTTGAGTTTTGTATGGGCCGAAAACAAGTTAAAGCAATCTAATATTATAGTTTAAGCTTAGTTTAGTTATGTTGGTGTTGGGCTTCACCTTATGGTCTGACCATTTCCCAATTGGGTATTAGAATGCTTTAATTAACGCCTTGAGTAAGATTTTAATAAGTCGGGTTTTCTTATTTAATGGGAGACCGTTGAGAATTTCGGGTTTAAGGCCATCTTTGTTAAAATACGAAGTATCGAAAATTTATCGAGCCATATCTTATTTTATAAGTTTCGGTTCGGATGCTATTAAATTAGGGTCGTTATAAAAATAGATCGAATTGAGAGTCCATCGGTCAATGTTTCCTTTATAGGTTTCGTACCGAATTATAGGAGTAGACGCGAGTTTCGAGCTAAGGACGCCAGGTGAGTTTTTCTGAACTAAATCCTTCTGCTAACGAAAGCATGCGAAAGTTTTATTTTAAACTTTGATTTATATATGATGGCATGAGTATTATGAAAATTATATGCAAGCTTTGAAATGATGTTGCTTTAGTACTTACTTGCGAGTTTTATTTAAATGTTAAAGATGATTTTCTTATTGTTGACAAAGTGGAAATGTATGCATACATGGTCCTAAGCGAGTAGGCTCAAATTCGGGGGGTGTGCCCCGCCTGTGCTCATACCGGGGGGTGTGTTCCTTTTATGCCGTTGGGGGTGTGTCCCAACAAAGTCAGTGTGAGTCACAGACACGCTGTCACCTTAGGGTGGCGGTAGTGTGAGCGAAGAAGTTGCTGAAAGTTAAAGGTTTTTCCTTGAAGCTGAAAATGGTTTATTTTATGATAAATCCTTGATTGTTTGTTTGATGAGTTAAAAACTGTTGTAAGAGGGGACTCACTAGACCTTTCGGTCTAACCCTCGCTCTTTTCAAATCTAAAACCCTTTTCAGGTAAAGAGTGATAGTAGAAGGAGCGGTTACGTTTTAAGAGAAGATACGAGCTGGAGTTGAATTAGAGGACCTCCATTGTAGATTCTTGTCAGTGTATTCTCAGTTGTGTACTATGTTGTCTTTCCGCAAACCTTGTATTTTAGATGTTGTTTTTAGGCCGTTTGGCATTATTATTTAGTTAAGTTGGTTCTGCCTTTTGTTGTGTGAGAAGGGTTGTTACAGTTGGTATCAGAGCCATAGTTTAAGGTATTTAGGTGACCGGAGGGGCCTAAACTTAAACTATGGAGTAGATGGACACAACTGAGATTTAGGAAGTCATTAAGGAAGACCTTGATTATCGAGAGTCGTGATAACGATAGTGAGGATTCTCATGTAAGGTAAATTCAAAATTGCATCTGGCCAATGCCATTATGAATTTACAGGTGCATGTGCATACTCGATTTCTATTGTTGAGACAATCGATGGGTGTAGTTTTGGTTAGTGAGTCGTATCTTTGAAATGATAAGTTGGTTTGGAATGTTGTGTGAGTTCGATTATGGTTGTAAGGTTAATACCGATTAGGATGTAAGTCGTACGGGATGTAGTTATTTCGTTGGGAAGAGATCTCTTGAGTCAAAAAGGAAGAGAATGATGGTAGGAGGTGGGCTTTTGCTCCAAGGGAGTCTTCGGTCTGGTAGAGTGGTATGTCTATTAGTGAGAAGTAGAAGAGTGTTAATCCAAAAATCGAAGGATAGACATGAGGCTTCTAAAGTTGTAGTTAATTGAAGGGTGGTTGAGGGTCGATATCAGTGTTGACTGATAATATGTAGTAAAGGATCGGATGGAAATGAGCTATTATTGGCGAGTTTGTTTGGGGCCAGAGTGGGGGCACTTGATTTGCGAATCCATAGCCACGATGGTGACTAGTTGGGGGCTTCTAAGGTTGTTAGAAGACGTTGGTGCCGGAGGTTGTGGCACAGTATAGGACTCCTACTGGTCGGTCGGAAGCAAGAAGTCATGATAAATTATAGTGAATGTAAACAGTTGACCTTGTTAGAGTAAATAGCCTTCAATGTCATTGAGTCCCATGCATTGTGCGTCAAATAAATTGCTGGAGTTTTTCATATCTTTCACATCAGATATTTTGGCGTGTGTGTGCCTTACGAAGTAGTTGTTTTGAAAACGTATTAACGCGTGCAAATATGTGTTTGAATTGAAAAGACAAGTTTATGGCATTGGGTGTTAAATTTTGATTTTTGGTGTGGGGGAAATATTATATATATCTCTTTATAAATGAGTTAACTTTTGTTATGAAAACCAAAACAACATTTGATCATGTGATTTTATAAGTGAGTGTGGTACAGACTTGTGTTGTCATATCAATAAAGATGAGAGTCATTTGACACACTCAGTGTAAGCAATTCTGTAGTATTTTATAAACCGTGTAGGTAAAGTTCATCGGAAATGATTTCAATTGTGCCAACACCGATGTTGGGATGTGGTGAAGATAAATTTATCATGAAGTTGAGGTTGAACGATTCTTGAAATCGTTGCGCATGGCTAAGTCGGTGTTGGGTCGTGTCCATTCAAGTTGCTTCATAATGTAGTATCTTTTAAATTTTCAAACGTGTCAAAAGTTTAAATGTTTGTGTGTCATGCATGAAGGCTATGAACTCTCTAGGTCTTAGGAAAGGTTGCAATTAAGAATGATGAAAGTTTTGAGAGTGGAAGTGTGTCGCTCGATCAGAGGGTAGTAAATGCTTGATATTGGTATTCTTCTAAGTAAGGGTGGTGAATAGCGGAGGTGGTTAATGGAGGCATTGACCTATGACGTTAAGGATGATGGTACTATAATGGTTTACCGTTAGCTCCATGACTTGAGATGTGGATGTCAGTAAACGGTTGTGTCTGGAGTGGAGTATAAAGTCATAAAGATATTTTTGGCAATTAGCTGCTATAGTGGGAGATGTAGGTTTCACTGGAGATCCAGGTAGGATGGTAACATAGTGGAAGTACATCCATGTCGACTGCTGCTGTGGAAATCAGAAACCATTTGTGGTAAATGGCGGGGCGCTGAAAATGAAGTAGTAGTTACGGATGGTTGAGGGAAATTTCATGAGGAAGCGAAGAGTTATTCAGAAAAGGTGGGTACCTAGTGTGATGTTGGACAACCTTGTGTGGATCTTACAAAATGGAAGATCGCTAGTTCGGTCAGGCGATTCTTTATCGATGAGGTCTTGATGGGTATGTGGGGGTGAAGTATATATATAGCACAATTGGAATGGGTTACACTTTGAGCATTTAAGACTGCGAGGAAATACGTTTAATCCTTCAGGCTACTAGAGTTTGATTTCAGCAGGTCGCGATGAGCCGGCAAGGAGCGATATCTTGTTGGGTGGTTTGGAGATCATAGTTTTGCGAGTTATTTAGGTTCGAGAAAGAGAAGTCGTGAAATGCCTTGAAGTCCGATTTTTAGTATTACGACCAGTATGAGTAGGACGATATATGTTTGTGTGCCAAGTGGTCATGGAGATTTGCAGTTGTTCAGGGATGAGGTAGTAGAGTGATGGTTGTAATCATGGGTTGGTGATGCCTTTATGGCATAGCTAGGAGTACAAATCATTAAAGTGGTAAGGAGCTTCCTTGAGGATATGTAGAAGGTGGGCGTTATCGTTGTAGGATGAACGTCTTCGTCAGAAGATCTAGGGGGAATGAGTTGTAAGTGGTAAGATTGTGGTTGGGATGCTAATTTGAAAATAATTTTGTCAAATGATGGTTAGCAGTTATCCAAGAGAGGAGCTATATGTTCTGGTTTACGGCAAGTTTTGGGCAGGATTATCTTATATTCCTAGAATGAATGTTGAAAGTGTTGAACTGCTTAATTCAGGGAGTTGTGTAGTAGATAGGAAATCCGTGGGCACGTTGAAATATTCTTTGAGGGTGAAGGGATTCTAGCCGATTGGGCAATCTTGTTTGGCGAGCGAGATTTGTGCGGCGCTTTCGAATAGTGGGTAATGTTTTAGAAGAGTTGGATTGATTATTTCGAGTGAGAATTGTGGATAGTCGGTTGATCAAGCAAGTAATGTAATTGTGAGTCGATACGCTTGGGAATCATTAAGGATTAGAATAAGCAATGTTGGGTGAGCAGTGTTTCTTGCAGCGAGGAGAGAGTGAAGATATCATGTCAGAGAGGTGGAAATTCTAAGAGCAAGAAGTTCGGCAAGTGACACAAAATGTGGAGAAACGTTTTCAGATTCTGCTGCTAGCAAGTTTAAAAATTCCTAGCGTGGATATGAGAGAGAGAAGATGGCGCTACGGTGCGGTGTGAGTGTTGATAATAAAAGTCGTGCGGCTGGCCCAAAAGTTCACGCTTCTAATCTGTGAGTCGGCCGTTAGAAGTGGGTTTGAAGTCTTCAAGGAGGAAGGTAGAGGTGTTTGGATATAGTGCTTGGAGCAAAGGACCATAGTGTTAGTTTTGGTAATGCGGAAAAAGGGATTCCAAGTGAGTCAGTCGTCCAGTGTTAAACTATTTGGAATAGTTTGCATGAGCTTGGTCACTCCGTGTGGAGCGGGTGAAGCTGGGTTTTCTTGCGCATTTAGTCGGGTGATGGTGGATGCAATGAGAAATGGAAGTTTGTATCACATTATTTGGCCAGTTGGAACTGGTGGGTTATGAGGGTTTTGAATTGTGGAAGTTGCTGTCAATATGAAAGAAGTTGAAGTGATGACGTTGGAGGCGATGTATATTTAGCGTGTAAGATGTAAATAATGCCGAGGGTTGAGATCAAGGTGGTTTGAAAAATAAAGTGCTTATGCGTCTGACATATGTCGTACTAAAAAGGGTTGCTTGCACTGGCGAGATGCATGATGAAGAAACTCGTGACTGTGAGTAGTTGGGGATGTTAACAGTCAACGATGTGGTATATTGGAAGATTGGGTGGTTACTTAGTCAATGATGCATGATGTTGGTGTGACTCCGACAAAATTCTATCGATTAACGAAGTTGATGTAATCTAGGGGTAAATCTATTGGTTGCGTACGACTATGTATAGATCAGAATGGCTTGGATAATCGAATGGTACTATTTTGGTTAGATTGAGATTTTGAGTCAACAGTCCCAAGCGGTGACAAACGTAAAGTTACCAGTCTCGTATGGGAAGGGTGTGACCCGATTCAGAAGGAAATGGAAGTTAAAACCTATATTTGTTGGGTCGTTGCTATTGTCGAGCGAGTTGGGAGAGGTAGCCTACAAACTAAATCCACCAAGGATCTGAGTAGGAATCATCCCTTATTCTATGTGTTTAATCTGAAGAGGTGTTTTGTGAAAGCAGATGTGGTGGTGCCTTTGGGAGATATTCTAGCAGATGAGAAACTATGTTATGTTGAGGAACCTGTGATCATTTTAGATCGTAAAGAGAAGAAATCTGAGGAACAAGGAAATTCAACTGGTGAAAGTTCAGTGGCAATTCCATAAGGGTCAAGAAGCGACTTGGGAGTGAGAGTTGGATATGAGAAGCCAATATCCCAGTTTGTTTGACGAAGGAATTCCGGGGATGGAATTCTTTTGAGGGGGGGATATTGTAATAACCGGGATTAAAGCTATATTATGAAAGTTTAGGGTAAGAAAGTAAAAAGATCTTAAGGGAAGGGGTCCAGAGTGGAAAATTGGTAAAAGAGGGTTTTAACCCTAGAGGTATCAGGGTTGTGTGTGTGTTGTATGTATGTGTGTGTGTGGCGGCTAGTCTTGGGGAGAACTCTTGGGGTGATTTCAGTGAGAGAGACCGAGAAAGAAGGGATTCTTCAAGATCACCAAGACTTGGATCATTTTCATGGAAGGTAATTATCCTTGTGATTTAAACTCTTCAATTCATTGTTGATTTAATTATAATCGTGGTGTTTGAGGGTGGGGCATTGAATCTGAAGTTGAGTTTTCTGGGTTGAACATTTTATAGAAGTTAGTATAAAAATCATTATGTGGTTAAAGGAATGTTAATGAAATTAAGTTCTGCATCTGGTTATGTTTTGGGTTGAGTTGTATGGATTTTAAGAAATAGGATGGGAGTTTCAGTTTTGATCGATTTCTGGATTATTCGTTCGTTTTGGCACCGGTCGACTTTAAACACCGGTCCTTTTCCTTAGACATCGGTCGAGTGAGAGAGACCTCGGTCAAGACTGGACCCCGGTCGAGAGGTGGTGATTGGGAAGTGGCAGTCCGGTCGAGACCTTAGGGGGGAGAGCCCGATCGGTCGTTAAGGGGGGGGAGGAAAGAGACCCCGGTCTCACCAGCACACCGGTCGGCCTTTGTCCCGGTCCCCGAGCCAATCAGTGTGGGCCGATGCCCAAGTTGAGTTTTGTGTGGGCTATAATAACCCAACCAGAAAACGACAAGCAGAATAATTTTTAATAATAATAGAATCCCAAATATCAACAATAAACCATGCCAAAACGGTGCCAATCTTACAATATAATAATCAAGGTTTGCAAAGGCAACCTATTCACAACTGAGAAATTCAAAATAAGAACTAATTGGAAGTCTTCTAAATGGATCTGCTAAACCTTCTCTTTCCCTTTACCAGCTCTACCTATCACCTGACGTCCTGAAAAGGGTTTTTAATTTTAAAAGAACGAGGGTTAGACCAAAGGTCTAGTGAGTTCCCTTTTACAGTTAGCAATGCACAACTTTTCAGAATTCAAATCAACATTCAAATAAATCCACATGAATAACACGCTACTGACCACACGACCGTCAAAGACGACGTGTCTAACTCGCACTGCCTTAATTTTGGGACACAGCCCCAATGGCATAAACGAGCCACACTCCCCGGTACGAGTAGGTGGGCCACACTCCCCGACTTAGGTCGCCATCTCCACAAATAATGTATGCATACATTTAAACACCAACAATTTATAACACACTTAAATCATTTCATAATAAACATGCCATCGCAATTAAATCAAAGTTTAAAATTAAACTTCACATGTTTTCGTTCACAAGAGTTTTAGTTCAGAAAAACTCACCTGACGTCCCTTAGCTTAATTTCTTCGTTTACCTCTAAGATCCGAACCGGAACCTATAAGGAAAAATACCGATGGATGAATTCTCCCACTCTCTAATTTTACAAACAGGAAGTTGACCTCGACATAAAACCCCAACGCCACCTTAACCTTAAGTAATAGCCCACTAAACACAATCGGGCCTAATTACTTATAAGCTCCAGGCCCATAATACCAACTACTTAACTAAACACCGAAATAGAAGAAAACTGGGCTTCGGCCCACACACTAACGCGCGGACCGGAAACAACCGGTCGACCGGGATTGCTTACGACCGGAATGGGAATGACCGGTATTCCCTTGACCGGTATCTAACAACGACCGGGACTCCTCCACCCTTCCTTCGACCGGTAAATTCCCCCTCGGGCGACCGGTACATGAGCACTCGACCGGTAAGGAGGTTCGACCGGAATCTCCCTTATCGGGCGACCGGCATGGCTATCGACCGAAGTCCAAAAATCGAACAATAACCCAGAGATTGATGATTACTACTGCAGTTCTCACCCGATATTAAAATCGATTGCAAGGTAATCTCATTTCCACAATACATAATAAGCTTGATTACTACTAAGATTTCCATTAATCATTGAGAGGACCGACATCGACTCTCAAACAACCCCATACCTAGAAGACCCAGACTCCTAATTCAATCTATTACTGAAAATGAATAAACGATGATGATAGATGATAGATTAACAGAAGATTTACCTCAATGAGAATCCAAATATCCACCTGGAGTCTGAAAACTTTCCTTCTCTCTCGGTCTCTCGCTCTAAACTTTTCTCCAATTTCTTCAGGACTAAGCCGCCCCCTCTCCACACACATCCAAAACCCCTTATTTTTCAGCTACACTATGGGCCTTTCTCTAATGGGCCCCTTCTACTTCCTACCCAAATCCCTAAATTGCACAATTTAAGCCTGGTTATCACACCGAAGCCTAAGTTGAGTTTTGTATGGGCCGAAAACAAGTTAAAGCAATCTAATATTAGTGTAAGCTTAGTTTAGTTATGTTAGTGTTGGGCTTCACCTTATGGTCTGGCCCATTCTCAATTGGGTATTAGAATGCTTTAATTGACGCCTTGAGTAAGATTTTAATAAGTCGGGTTTTTTTATTTAATAGGAGATCGTTGAGAATTTCGGGTTTAAGGTCATCTTTGTTAAAATACGAAGTATCGAGAATTTATCTAGCCATATCTTGTTTTATAGGTTTCGGTTCGGATGCTATAAAATTAGGGTCGTTATAAAAATAGATCAAATTGAGAGTTCATCGGTCAATGTTTCCTTTATAGGTTTCGGACCGAATTATAGGAGTAGACGCGAGTTTCGAGCTAAGGACGCCAGGTGAGTTTTTCTGAACTAAATCCTTCTGCTAACGAAAGCATGCGAAAGTTTTATTTTAAACTTTGATTTAATGATGGCATGAGTATTATGAAAATTATATGCAAGCTTTGAAATGATGTTGCTTTAGTACTTGTGAGTTTTATTTAAATGTTAAAGATGATTTTCTTATTGTTGACAAAGTGGAAATGTATGCATACATGGTCCTAAGCGAGTAGGCTCAAAGTCGGGGGATGTGGCCCGCCCGTGCTCATACCGGGGGGTGTGTCCCAACAAAGGCAGTGTGAGTCACAGACACGCTGTCACCTTAGGGTGGCGGTAGTGTGAGCGAAGAAGTTGCTGAAAGTTAAAGGTTTTTCCTTGAAGCTGAAAATGGTTTATTTTATGATAAATCCTTGATTGTTTGTTTGATGAGTTAAAAATTGTTGTAAGAGGGGACTCACTAGACCTTTCGGTCTAACCCTCGCTCTTTTCAAATCTAAAACCATTTTTAGGTAAAGAGTGACAGTAGAAGGAACGGTTACGTTTTAAGAGAAGATGCGAGCTGGAGCTGAATTAGAGGACCTCCATTGTAGATTCTTGTCAGTGTATTCTCAGGTGTGTACTATGTTGTCTTTCCGCAAACCTTGTATTTTAGATGTTGTTTTTAGGCCCATTGGCATTATTATTTAGTTAAGTTGGTTCTGCCTTTTGTTGTGTGAGAAGGGTTGTTACATGTGCAAGGAGGTGAAATAAATCCAATCTAACCGTGGGTATGCGTTTTACAATATCTGATGAAGCAGGTCGTTGAAGATGGTGAACAAACCACCTTATGTCACCCTCACCGAATTTCAGCTTCACCTACATTGATGCACAATCCAGATCTGTGCTGGGTGACGGGGATAAAAAGAAAAGTATTTCGCCGGAATAGGGGAGATGGCCGGAGATGAGGGAAGTGTTTGTTTTTTTTAAGTCAATCCACCGGAAAATAGCGACGAAAACTGGAAGCAAATCGCTTCTTCCAACTCCATTTTTACTCGAAAACGATTGATTCAGATAGATACATAAGATGTCGATACAACCTATGTTAGAGAGAGAGATTATGTTATGTGTGTCTGTTAGGGGTGTTCGCGGTCCGGTTTGGGCGTTTTAACCCCTTAGACCACAAACCAAACCGCAAGTGGCGGTTTATTGATTTTTCAAACCGAGCGGTTTGACATCAAGTGCCCAGACCGGTCAAGTCGGACCGCGACTTAGGCGGTTTGGTCGACCGGTTTAGGCGGTTTGGGCCTTTTAGTGGACTTTTAAGTTTAAACATAAAAACATACAAAACTTTGAATTTTAAAGGCTCGTTGGCTTGAGTCCATTTGAAATAAAGAACAAAATCCACAAAAGTTAATTAAATATCCGAAGACAAAACACAAAAAAAAAAGTAATATGCAAAGTGCAAATAAAATTAACGACTTCACTTCTTCATTTTTCCGTTCTTTGTATTCCACAATCCATAAAGATTTCAATCTTTTAAAATACCTTGGGCCTTTTTGTATATACTTGGACATTTGGGCTTTATATCATCTATTCTTTATAATAAAAGTATATATAAAAAAATAAAAAAATTATATTTATATATTTGGCGGTCGGTTTGGTCCAAACCGCCCAAAAAAACCTCCAAACCGCAGACCCGACCGGACCGCCCGGTTTGACAATTTTCCAAACCAGACCGGACCGCCAGACCACTCAAACCGCCAAAAACGACCCGGTTTGACTTGGTTCGACCGGTTCGAGCGGTCCAACAGTTTTTTTGAACACCCCTAGTGTCTGTGTCTATGTGTAACGTATAGAAAATGAAATGCAGATGTAAATGAAATGAAGTTGAAATGAGATTTGGAACGGGTTAGTGGATAGTGGGCATGGGTGCTTTCGGTAAAGGGGGATTTTGTAAACAATTTTTTTTTAGAAAAAGCATACACATCTTTTGCCTTTTTATTTATTTATTCATAGTTACAATTTTAGTCCCTGAACTCTTTTAATTGATTTACTTTATACCTTTTGGTTTTACATTTTACATTTTTATTATATTAACACATATAAGCGTATATTAACTATAATACGTTAAAAAATAATGTTTAATTTTAACAGGTTACACCATTATAATTGTCTCGTCGATACCATCGAAATTAGCCTAATATTGAATATTTTTTTATTTAATTATATTATTATATGTTATATATTGTACATTATATTGGTTAAACGATTTTTTTATTCATTTAAATCAAAGGGAATTTAATTAAAATACCTTTTTTTGAAAAATAAGTGCCCAATATGCCCAAATCTTGTCATTTTTGCTAAAATACCCCATATGTCCGCGTTTTGGCCGCGTTTTTTCAAAAAACGCGGGGTGACACTGTTTGGGTCCGCGTTTTGGTCTAAACGCGGGTATGGTCCGCGTTTTGTTGAATTCACGGCGGACATGTGTAATTCAATTAATTGAATTGTAATTTTTATTATATATTTACAGTTTATATCCCTATAATTATTTAGTTATTTACTTTATACTTTATACTTTTCTATTATTCATTTTATATTTTTATCATATTAATACATATAATCGTATATTAACTAAAATACGTTTAAAAATATGTTTTAATTTTAACAAGTTTACCATTATAATCGTCTCTTCGATACCTTCGAAATGAGCCCAATATTGAATATTTTTTTATTTAATTATTTAATTATATCATATATATTAAAATTTTATACACCTATAATTATTTAGTTAGTTTACTTTATACTTTTTTATTTTTTATTTTACACTTTCATCATATTAACACATATAATTGTATATTAACTAAAATACGTTAAATAATTTTATGATATATAAAAACGTATTTTTAATAAATATGATATAATAAAATAATTAAATCAAAAAATATTCAATATTGGGCTCATTTCGAAGGTATCGAAGAGACGATTATAATGGTATAACTTGTTAAAATTAAAACATATTTTTTAACGTATTTTAGTTAATATACGATTATGTGTGTTAATATGATAAAAGTATAAAATGAATAATAGAAAAGTATAAAGTATAAAGTAAACTAACTAAATAATTATAGGGGTATAAACTGTAAATATATAATAAAAATTACAATTCAATTAATTGAATTGCACATGTCCGCCGTGAATTCAACAAAACGCGGACCATACCCGCGTTTAGACCAAAACGCGGACCCAAACAGTGTCACCCCCGCGTTTTTTGAAAAAATGCGGTTAAAACGCGGACATATGGGGTATTTTGGCAAAAATGACAAGATTTGGGGCATATTAGTCACTGATTTTTCAAAAAAAGGTATTTTAATTAAATTCCCTAAATCAAAATAATCATGAGTATTTTTAAGCGTATTTTAGTTAATATACGATGAATATGGTTAAACGTATGAATATGTTTGTTCGTTTTTTTATACCCAAATTGCTACAACAATTGTTCCTCAATCTAATTTGCCACTTTCTGATTATTATATCTGGTTTAGTTTTCATTTGCCACTTTCGATTTTTTGATTTTCGGATTTTTTGGTTATCGGATTTTTCGGTTTCATATTAAACTATTTGGCTTGTTTTCTCGGTTTTCCGGTTTTTTTGAAAACCTCTAACAAACACATGTTTTTGCAAAATGACTTGAAACCCTGACGAGTGAAACCTGAAATTGTAATGCAAACAACGTTGAACCATGTCGCGTGAAACCTAAACTTTATAGGTTTGGATCGAGTTTTTTTCCCTATATCTATACTATATTATAAAGATGGCATAAAAAACTCTTTTAATTACAACTCAATAAGCTTTATGTACTACCATTTAAAGCTATCTACTTAAAATCTCTTAAAAATAACTACTAAAGCCTAATGTACTACTTGTAAAGCTTTTAACCCTAATTAATATATTTCATACTTATCCCCCAAAATCTTTATCTCTAATCCCCAAACCCTAAAATTATGAAATTTGAATTATGATAAACATAATCAAAACAGGATAAACATCTCAATTTAAATATAAAAAATTTAAAATATATAAGATAATTAATGAATTTTAACAAACTACTTAATTTTTTTATATAAAAAACATTATATTGTTAAGACTAAATTAAACAAATTTATATATAAAAAACCATTATCACTCAATAAAAATCATTCAAAATCGTACTGTAAATCAATAAAAAACAAAAAATAAAAATAAACATTAAAATCGTGATGTATTAAGCATTATGTATTATTATTTAATGCTAATCTACTTAAAATCTTTTAAAAAACAATTAATGAAGCAATATGTACTACTTTTAAATGTTTTTAACCCTAATTAATAAATTTCATCCTTATCCCCCAAAATCCTTATCTCTAATCCTCAAATCCTAAAATTATGAAATTTGAATTCTGATAAACATAATCAAAACAGGATAAACATCTCAATTTAAATATAAAAAATTTAAAATATATAAGATAATTAATGAATTTTAACAAACTACTTAATTTTTTTATATAAAAAACATTATATTGTTAAGCGTAAATTAAACAAATTTATATATAAAAAAACCATTATCACTCAATAAAAAACCATCCAAAATCGTACTGTAAATCAATAAAAAACAAAAAATAAAAATAAACATTAAAATCGTGATGTATCTCGCTGCATTGCGCGAGTACGCTTCTAGTGTATTTATAATTATCAGAAAAAAGAATGACATTATAAGACTTTAATTAATATTTAACTTTATTTTTAATTTTACGTATTTTCGTATTAAATAAAAAAAACAAAGAAATTCTAATAAATCTCATCCTCTTAGAAAAAAAGAATTATGGATTTATCTTGCAAACATTATTTTTCTACAAATCCGATGTCTCGATCGAATTAAAAATTATTTTTCTTTAGAAATTATTTTTCATTATTTGATTGATTTACTTTATACCTTTTGGTTTTACATTTTATATTTACATTTTTATTATAGTAACACATATAAGCATATATTAACTAAAATACGTTACAAAAGTAATGTTTAATTTTAATAGGTTACACCATTATAATTGTCTCGTCGATACCTTCGAAATGAACCCAATATTAAATATTTTTTTGATTTAATTATATTATTATATGTCATATATTGTACATTGGTTAATCGATTTTTTTTTATTATTCATTTAAATCAAAATAGCCATGAGTATTTTTTAAGCGTATTTTAGTTAATATGCGATGAATATGGTTAAACGTATTTTACTAATAACAATATTTTTCATTTGCCACTTTTGAAACGTATGAATATGTTTGTTCGTTTTTTATACCCAAATTGCTACAACAATTGTTCCTCAATCTAATTTGCCACTTTCTGATTATTATATCTGGTTTAGTTTTCATTTGCCACTTTCGGTTTTTTGATTTTCGGATTTTTTGGTTATCGGATTTTTCGGTTTCAGATTAAACGGTTCAACTCGGTTTTCCGGTTTTTTTGAACACCCCTAACAAACACATGTTTTGCAAAATGACTTGGACTGTCGAGTGAAACCTGAAATTGCAATGCAAATAACGTTGAACCATGTCGATTGAAAAATGCAATTGCAATATACTCCATACCAAAACGTATTTTTAAACGTATTTTTTGACATATTTTAATATATAATAAAATAATTAAATTAAAAAATATTTAATATTGGGCTCAATATTCAACCTCTTTTCTTTTCGTAATTCTATACCAAGAAAGCAGACTATGACAAAACAAAATCTCAACATGTCAAATGAAAAAAAAGTCGAACATGTCAAATGAAAAATTAACGATTCAATTAAATTGGCCTATATGGTTTTTAAAGTCGAATATTTTATTGCTTTTTTCATCTATATGGTTTTAATGTTGGAATCATCATAAGAACAAGATATATATGCCCAAAGGATGATCACTAAGATTTGTTTATTATAAGTATTTTTAGTCAAATTATTTGAGTCACTGTGACGTTTATCAAATGTGATTAATTTAATTATTAATCTATTTTATATATGTGTATATTAATATATAGGAAAACAGTTAATGTCAGTTTCTTGATGGTAGGAACCGACACAGATAACTGTCAAATCCGTATCTCTATTTATATGGGTTTCAAATTCATGTTGTATTCCTCAATAAGAACACAAAACGACATCCTTATTCAGAGCAGTCCCATCAATGTTAAAGGATCTTCAGTGTGCATCTTAGAGAAGAGAATGGAACAACAATCAACCAACACATCAAGTTTAGTTCCAGGTTAGTATTTAACAAGTTTCTACCTAATTAGATGATTGAATCTGATGCAGTATAATCAGAATATATCTTACAATTGGTATCAGAGCCACTCTGTCATCAGATTGAATCATCATGATCCTAAAGCAATTTAATTCTGCACACAACCATGTTGATTATAAACAATTCAGACTCACAAGGTTTCTGTCTATAATCAAAATCTTAATTTGTTCAAGTGTTACCAAAGTAACCACGATCAAATCGATTCAAGTACTGCCAAAGCAGTAATGAATATCGAATACGATTACAGATAAGCATCTGTACATGATGTTTTCATATCGATTCCATACTGCCACAACAGTTCTAATCAGCATGAAAATCAGATCAGAATAATTTTGAATTTGAATACTTCCACAAAACTTGATATAATTCAATTTTACATTCTGATTTCACAAAATCAGATTAACGGAATTTATATATATGTATACAACTGTGTAAATCATGTATGCAAAGTATATAAAACCTTCATAATTCAACTAATCTGTGTTTTGGGACTCTGAATTCAATTACTAATTGAATATGCATCAATACATTAATGTGACAGGACAATACCCTATGAGTATTGTTAACTTTGCACCACTAAATGGTGTAAATTACAAGAAGTGGAAGGAAGACATTGAATTAAACCTAGGAATTCTTGATTATGATCATGTTTTGAAAGAAGACCCTCCAGCACTACTAGCAGATGATGCTTCAAAGGAAATCAAATTTAAATATCAAGAGTGGCATAAACATAACAGGATAGCCCTAATCTACATCAAGAAATGCATGACAGATGCAGTAAAAGGGGGAATACCAGATGCAAATCTTGCTAAAGTTTACTTTGCCTCAATAGGGGAGAAGTATAAAGTGTCTGATAAGGCTGAAACTGGTTTCCTCATGAACAAACTCATCGGAATGAATTTTACCGGGCAGGGAAGTATAGGGAATACATACTGCAAGGGATTGATACATCATGCAAACTCAAAGAAATGAAGGTGGATATTGATGATTCCTTTCTGGTCCATCTATTATTGAACTCATTGCCAGAACAATACAACCATTTAAGAAGCCTGTATAATACTCAGAAAGAAAAATGGACCCTGGATGAATTAATCTCCGTCTGTGTTCAAGAGGAATCTGAGATTAAGAATAAGGGAAAGGCAGTAATTGTAAATCATGTGACCAAATCCAAGACCAAAAGGTTCTCTAGCAAATTTCATAAAGGGAGTTCCTCAAATCATTCTGGCAAAATTGAAAAGGGTAAGGGAAAATCATCAAAGAACCCTAAGGATGTAAAATGTTTCTTTTGTAAAAAGACTGGTCATTTCAAAAAGGATTGTGATGGCTTTAAAGAATGGTTAAACAAGAAAGGTACGTTTGATCATCTCTTTTCCTTAGAATCCTCAAACTTTAATTATGCAAACTCATGGTGGTTTGACACTGGTTCACCAATTCACATTGTGAATTCAATGCAGGGATTATCAAAAATGACAATCCCAAGACTGAATGAATCCAGAATCTGCACAGCAAATGGTCAAACATTAAAGGTTCAAGGAGTTGGTGAATGCAGGCTCTTGTTTAAGAAGTCTTATATAATTGTACTAAGTAATGTGTATTGTATCCCTAAAATAAAGAGAAACCTTGTATCAGGTTCTCAACTTGTACTTGAAAACAATGTAAGTTTTTATGCTAATAAAGACAATATGCTATTTTACAATGATAATTTTTGTTTTGGAAATGCTGATTTGGTAGATGGTTATTGGCACATGAACTGTGTAAATGAAAATTTTCACAAAAAGTTTATGAAAGAAATATGTTCTATAAATACTCTTGCGGGGAGAAAAAGAAAGTTTAAACAAAATGTTTCTTCCTTTTTATGGCATAAAAGACTTGGACACATTTCTAAATTCAGATTACAAGAGCTAGTTAAACAAGAGATTCTGCCTGCATTAGATTTCAGTGACTTTAATACTTGTGTGGATTGTCTAAAGGGAAAGATGACTAATTCAAGAGATTTCAACTCTAAAAGAAGTCAGTACATTCTTGAATTGATACACACATATGTGTGTGGACCTTTCCCAGTTGAAACCATATGTGGAAATTCATATTTTGTTACATTCATTGATGATTTTTCCAGATTCTGTTATATCTATCTTATAACAGAAAAATCACAAGTCTTTAACTGTTTTATAAAATTTAAAACGGAAGTGGAAAGACAGACTGAAAAAACTTATTAAAACAGTAAGATCAGATAGAGGAGGTGAATATTTTGGAAAATATTCTGAAAAGGGACAACATAAAGGACCATTTGCTATTTATTTAGAGAAATGTGGTATTAAAGCACAATATACCACATCCTATACTCCTACTCAGAATGGAGTCTCAGAAAGAAGAAACAGAACCCTGATGAATATGGTCAGAAGCATGTTCACAAGGTCAGGTCTCCCAAAATTCTTATGGGGAGAAGCATTGAAAACTGCAAATTACATCATCAATAGATCCCCTACTAAAGCTGTGATGGGGACACCATTTGAGCAATGGCATGGTTACAAACCCAACCTGAATCATCTTCATGTGTGGGGTTGTAAGGCTGAAACCAGAGAATACCATGTAGAAAGACTGGATAAACTAGATTCCAGATCCTTGTCAGGATCGAATTCTTAACAAGAATTAATTCTCAGAAACTAATATCAAAGAAGTTGCGGAATAACACTTTCATATTTAATAAAACAGTAATCAAAAACAGTATATGATTAACAAACTGTAAACTTGTATTAAAAGCTTGAAGCTACAAGATTACACACTCAACCTCAATATTGATGAACAGGCTCACCAATACGAATTCTACTTCTCTAGAATTAGGATCTCTCACTTGAGGTTGATTTTTCTCTCTTGAAATTATCAAAAAAAATTATTTCTATCTATTCTATACATTCTATACATATACTGATCAAAAGATAATTACAAAGAATAACCAAATCTTCAGAATATTTTCCATGTATATCTTCAGTATATCTTCAGAATATCCAGCTGTTATATATTCCATTCGTATCTCTTTAGCAGCATTAGTTAAGCTTAGCAGCATTATCTTCTTCCAGCAGCATTAACTACTAAGCAGTACTAACTACTAGCAGTACTAACTAGCTAAGCAGTACTAACTTTGTTCAAGCAGCACTAACTTTAAATAGCAGTAGTAATTCTACTAGCAGTAGTAATACTTAGCAGTATTAATCTTCAAAGTGTTCTGGCAGTAGTAACCACTCTTGTACTAGCAGTAGTAACCACACTTAGTAGAATCTTCAGTTCCCAACAATCTCCCCCTAACTTGACTTTTAGAAGAGAAGTCAAGTTCTTCAGAAATTTCTTCTTAAGCTCTCCAAGATGCTTTCAACACCTTTTGTTCAGTTTCCCAAATTTGGGTCTAGGCCCAAGCTTTGATTCACAGTTCTTCTCACCACAATCTTGGCCATCTCAGAATCCTTTGTACAGACCAGTGTAGCTTTAAGCATCCCTTCCAACTTCTCCTTGCTATGCTCATATATTTTGTCCACCAGGTAGTATTCATGATAACAGTTATCAATAGTAATCATGTATACTCCACAGTTTTCAAATAGAATCCATTTGTCAATCTTCTTGAATATGAACTCATGCTTATGATCTTTAATCCTATGATGTACTCTTTCTGGATCAAACATCATGCACAAGTATTCTAATGTCACTTTGAGAAGGTTTTCTTCAGTCCCTTTCAACACAGGTTCATAAAGTTTCATCCCTACTTTATGTAGTTCTTCTATGTCAGCTCTGGAACAACTTCTGATAACTTTACCCCATGTTGAATAAGCTTCAAATGAACCATCAGCTCTCTTGATTCTGAAGAAATTCTTTCCATTTTCTCTTAGAATATCCCAGAAGATGATCTCTGGAGCTTGCATAGAGATTGGATCAGCCTTCAAAGGTTCCACTATGGTCATGTATGTATCCATATTCTCATCCTTTGGCTCATTGGACTGTTCTGGAGATTGAACTGATTCTGCTATAGGTACCTCTGAGTGTTCTGTTGTAGTACCAGCTGTTTCTTCTACTCTGGGCCTTTTAGACTGCCTTTTGGAAGCAATTGTCTTCACCCTTTTTCCAGCTTTGGCTTCAACACCAACACTTCCAGATTCTTCCTGTTTCTCTTTTGCTTCTTCTTTGGAAGGTGTAGTTTCCTCAGGGAATGGTTGTTGAATGTTGAGATCATGTCTCTCTTTCATCCTTTTCTCAGCCTCCTCCCTTTGTGCTGAATCCCCTTGGAGTTTGGCCATTTCCTTGTTGTATAATTCTTCAACCTGAGAGTAAGCCATATTGGTAAACATCTCCCCCTTAACCCCAATTGCACCTTTCAGGAAGTTAATCATTTTTCTTCTTTCCTGATTGGCCAAAAAGGTCTTGGAGGGTTGTCTTTTCTGCTTTTGCTTCTGCATAGGCATCCTCTTTACTTGAAGTTTCTTGACCTGAGCTGTTGTCTGAGCTGCTTCTTTCAAACTCTGTTGATATTCTGCATTTAGCTTCTTGGCCATTATTCTTTCAAGCTCTCTATCAGTTTCTGTTTGCAGCTGTTCCTCCTTCTCCATTTGATCTTGCAACTGCTTTGCTATTGCCTCATCCATCTCAATCTGAGACTTCTGTTTTGGAGGCATTTCAGCTTCAATCACCTTCTCCTTTCCTTTTCCCTTTGATTCTTTCACAGTTTCCTTTTCTTTTTCCTGTTCTGAGTTCCCTCCTTCTTTGATGACTACTCCCTTGACCTTTTGAGAAGCCTTAGGAGTATCATTCTTTGCTTTGACTAAGGTTTCTGCTATCTCCATTTCTTCCACAGAGAGCCCTAGTCCTGTTTCTTTTTCCATCTCATCCTCTGTCTCCCCCTCAACTTCAGCTTTCTGTTCAACAGTTTCATCCTCTTGCTTCTCCCCCTTGTTGGAAGCATCTTGAACACTTTCCCTCTTCTTTAGAACAAACTGTTTTCTTCTCCTTTTCTGTACTAGTTTCATTACCAACTTCTTGAGCTTGGTAATCTGCACTTGTTGAGATAGAAGGACCAGTTTCAGCTCCTCTATTTCTTTTCCTTGCTTAATAACATCCTGGTTGATGTTTCCCATGGTTTCCATCAATTCCTCATAGTTATATCTGTCCTCACCTTCTCCAGGAGTGTTACCCCCTATTGAAGGATCATTGGATCTTGTTGAAGTGGAAGCCTTCTGCCTAGCAGAAGCACTATCCACCCCCTTGGTTTCTTGGCACCAGGGACCTTCAAATGATTGCTCATTTAAAGTTGCCATGGGGGAGGTCTTATTGATGTTACCACTTTCCTCCTCTGTGCTAGCAGGAGTAGTGGCAGCCTCATCACCCATATGCTCTACCTCCTCCTCCTCAGAGAGCACCTCCTTGGGGTTGGGAGACACCCCTGTGGTTTCCCTATGGATATTCTCTAAAGGAGAATTCTCCCTTAGAGGGCTTAAAGGCTTAGGGGATTCTGGTACAAGAAGGGAAGGAGCCTTCTTTACCTGTTTTCTCTTGTAAGTATGGGTAATTGGAGAGGTTGGTTTTGCAAGAAGGGACTGGGGAATTGTTTTTGAGTGAGAAGGTTGGGCTTGGCTAGCAGTGGGATGGTCTAATGAGGGCCTTGACCCTGCTGCCATACCTTCAGTGGTTTGGGACACCACCATCATTGTAGAGAACAATGGGGTGTCAACTCCTTCCGAGTCCCCAACAGATCTTCTCATATTTGAGAAAACCTTGCCTTTTGGGGGTTTTGGTACATATACCCCAACAGGTTGAGGTATATCCGTCAATTCATGGTTAATGACTTCTTGAATAAACCTGGGATACATGAAGAAGCTCTTCTTGTTATCCAGATTTGAGACAAGATCATGAAAGATCATTTGAGAAAAATTGAAAGTTTTAGCAGTGGATAAACACACCAATGCATAAGCAATGGGACTGCTAAATTGGCTCCAGCCATTTGTTTTCTTTGAAATACAGTGCATTAAAGTATGAGCAAAGAATCTCCATTGGGGTGAAAATTTTGCTTTGAAAAACTTAAAAATCCCCATCTGGCCTTGATATCCCATTCTGGAAAGAGTTGAAAACAGTTCATCATTAGGAATAGAAGTTATACCTGAGGCATCGTCTAGACGTAGACTGATGCGAATAACTTCTTCAGTAATGGTTAGGGATTGGTCACATATCCTGGTCTTGATCATCTGCACACCATTCTCAGCGACAATGGTGGCATTTGCCCAGAATTGCCTCTGATGCTCGATGTAGATGGTAGGGGCAACAGTTAGAGCATGAGCAATGTGGCTTGACTTGAGGAAATCCACAATCTGGTGGAATCCTTCTGCTTGTTTGGGCTTCTGCAGCATTGCGATCTCATTGTGTTCATCGATAAACGCCATGGATGCCATTGAACGGTGATCTTCTTGCCTGGAAGACTAGGTACTTGAGAGAAAAAGATTAGAAGAGCAAGTGAACAGTATTCAAAGAGTCGTTATGAACGTTTAGGCGGGCAAATGGTATTTATAGTATTCGGATTATAAGCAGTATTAACCTAGAGCAGTATTAACTAACTAGCAGTATTAAATGCGAGCAGTATTAACCGTGAGCAGTATTAACTAACTAGCAGTATTAACTGCGAGCAGTATTAACCGCGAGCAGTATTAACCGCGAGCAGTATTAACTAACTAGCAGTATTAACTGCGAGCAGTATTAACCGCGGGCAGTATTAACTAACTAGCAGTATTAACTGTACTTACTCCTTGAAGCTTAGGCTGAATTGAGTACTGCTATGTATGCCCTGCAAAGATAGATTAGTAGCACCAAGAAACTATAATATTCAGTTATTTATCCACTTTTTGAGATAAAGCTCATTCAGAGTTGATCATTCCCACACTTGTTACCAAGAAAGTGAATCTACCCACATCAAAAGCTTTGGTGAATAGATCAGCAAACTGGTTGTCAGTATGAACTTTCACAACTTGAACAAGTTTCTTTTCATTACAGTCTCTTATGAAGTGATACCTAATCTCAATGTGCTTTGTCTTAGAGTGCTTGACAGGATTATTTACAATGCTGATAACACTGCTATTATCAATAAAGATGGGAGTGTGTAGAAAGGTTACCCCATAGTCCAACATTTGATTCTGAATCCATAAGACCTGAGCACAGCAACTTGCAGCTGCTATGTACTCTGCTTCTGTTGTAGATGTGGACACTGTGGTTTGTTTCTTGCACTGCCATGAAACTAGTCTAGCACCCAAGAACTGACATCCTCCAGAAGTAGACTTTCTGTCCAAGTTTGCCCCACCTAGATCACTGTCTGAGTATGCAATTAGGTCAAAGGGTGAGTCATGAGGATACCAAAGTCCCAATCTGGGTTGTCCTTTGAGATATCTGAATATCCTCTTAACAGCTTGAAAGTGAGATTGCTTTGGCCTAACTTGAAACCTTGCACACACACAGACTGGAAACATTATATCTGGCCTTGATGCTGTGAGATACATGAGAGAGCCAATCATGGATCTGTAATGATGCACATCCATATCCTCCCCCTCAAGATCTGCTGTTATCTGTTTGTGTGTTTCCATAGGTGTACTGGCAGGTTTTGAATCTGAGAAACCAAACTTGGTTAGAATGTCCTGCACATACTTGGATTGACATATGAAGATGCCCTCTGACTTCTGTTGAACTTGGAGTCCAAGGAAGAAAGTAAGTTCCCCCATGGAACTCATTTTAAACCTTTGATGCATTAGATCCTCAAACTCCTTGCACATGATATCTTTTGTAGATCCAAAGATAATGTCATCAACATAAATTTGAACCAACAAGATATCCTTCTTCTTTCTCTTGATAAATAGAGTCTTATCAATGACTCCTCTTTCAAAGCCATTGTCCAAGAGATAGGATGACAGGGTGTCATACCATGCTCTTGGAGCTTGATGCAGTCCATAAAGAGCTTTCTTTAATTTGTATACCCTATCTGGATAGCTTGGGTTTTCAAACCCTGGTGGTTGACAGACATATACCTCTTCTTCAATTGATCCATAGAGAAAAGCACTCTTTACATCCATCTGATAGACTTTGAAGTTCATGTAAGAAGCATAGGCTAGGAATAATCTTATAGCTTCTATCCTAGCCACAGGTGCAAAGACTTCTTCATAATCTATACCCTCTTCTTGAGTATACCCTTGAGCCACTAACCTTGCTTTGTTCCTTATGACAATTCCTCTTTCATCTCTCTTGTTCCTGAAGATCCACTTTGTGCCAATTGCTCTGTGACCTTTAGGAAGATCTACCAGATCCCATACATCTTGTAGTTTGAACTGCAGCAATTCTTCTTGCATTGCTTCTATCCAGCTGGATTCTTTCATTGCATCATGTGCCTTTTTAGGCTCAAGCTGGGATAGAAAGCAAGACATCACTGTATGCTGTTGATCTTGCATTTCTTGAAGTCTGCTCTGATGTCTAGTCATAATAGGAGATGATATATCTCCTATTACCAGCTGTGGAGGATGATTCTTTTGAACTCTGGTGTTATGACTAGGTTCTTCATTAACATTAGCTTCTAGATTGGAGTCATTCAACTCAACTAAAGTGTTTTCAGCAGCTACTTCTGATTCTTTATCTTCTTGATTCTCTTCATCTCTACTCTGACTTAGTCCAGTAGATTGTTCCATTTCACAGTCTTCAAAAGAATTCACTGTGGGTGTGGGAAAGATCACAGATTTAGATACACTTTCTTGAACTTGTGTAGTCCCTGATCCTTCACCTCCTGAACCTGCATGATTATAACTACTGAAACCAAAGGAGTTAGTTAATGAATCAATGTCAAATAGCCATTGAGGACCAGTTCCAATAGGATTTGTTGTGTTCTCATTGCATTTGACATTGTCACTCTCTTCAATTATTCTAGAAGATGAATTGAAAACTCTGTAGGCCTTACTTTGAGATGAATAACCAACAAGAAATCCATCATCTGCTTTGCTATCAAACTTACCTAAGTGAGTTTTGGTATTGAGAATGGTACAAGGACACCCAAAAGGTTTGAAAAATCCAATAAAGGGTTTTCTTTTATTTAAAAGCTCATATGGTGTCTTGTTCTTTGACTTAACTACTAGAACTCTGTTTTGGACATAACAGGCAGTATTAACTGCTTCAGCCCAGAAGGTAATTGGCAGTTTTGAATCAGCCAACAAAGATCTAGCAGCCTCTATTAATGTCCTATTTCTCCTTTCAGCAACACTATTCTGTTGAGGAGTCCTAGGAGCACTATATTGTCTCTCAATTCCTTTTCCTTCACAAAAGGTGTTTAGATCAAAATTTTTGAATTCAGACCCATTATCTGATCTAATGACTTTTACTTTTTGATTAGTTTGGTTTTCAATTCTCAGGATAAAGGACTTGATCAGTCCACTTGTCTCATCCTTAGTCCTTAGAAAATATACCCAGGTGAATCTAGAGTAATCATCAACAATAACCAAGCAGTAAGATTTCTTGCCTATACTCATCACATTTGTAGGGCCAAACAGATCCATGTGCAATAACTGGAGACAAGAAGAAATAGAATTTATCTCTTTGGTCTTATGAGAAGTTTTATGTTGTTTGCCTTTGAGACAAGCAACACAATGATCATCACATGAAAAGACTTTAGAAGGTAGACCTCTTACAAGGTTGTTTTTAACAAGTTTGTTCATAGTCTTAAAATTCATGTGACACATCCTTCTGTGCCAAAGAGAGGATTCATCTATTGAAGCTTTTGAAACAAGACAATTTAGAGATGAATCACTTTTAACATTTTCCATATCTAGACAGTAAACATTGTCCTTTCTTGGAGTTCTTAGTAGTATCATGCTTTCATCAACTACTTTAAACCCTGGAGCAAGGATCATACATTCAGTATTTGTAAATAATATACTATGTTGTTTGTCACAAACCTGTGATACACTTAACAGGTTTTATTTTAATTGATCAACATAGTAGACATCCTCAAATGTCATCTTACCTTTTGTGACATTACCTTTTCCACTTATCTTACCGCCAGTAAGATTGTCTCCAAAAGCAACATGTCCTCCATTAATATGCTTGAAATCCTGAAGACATGACATGTTGCCTGTCATGTGCCTTGAGCAACCACTATCAACATGCCATATGCTCTTTCCCTTGAGCTGTTGGTTGCCCTGCACATTAGATAGATCAGTTAGTATGAAATAGGAACCCAAGCCAAAGTGGTCTTGGGTACCCCTTTCTCATCAAAATACTTGCATTCCTTCTTGACAAGATTTTTGAATTTTAACTCCTCATTTGTGGAGTATTTTGTCACAATTATAGGCTTGGAAACATTTGTGCTGAAAACAGTACTGGTTTTAGAGGTATTAACTGCCTTAGCAGCACTTGCATGCTTAGCAGTACTAACCTTGTTAGCAGTAGTAACATTGTTAGCAGCAGTAACTGTGTTAGCAGCAGTAACTGTGTTAGCAGCAGTAACTGTGTTAGCAGTATTAACCTTTGAAGAGATACTAATTGTATTAGCAGCATTAATGTTTTTAGCAGTACTAACACAGGTATCAGCAGTAACACTTCCAGCAGCACTAACCCTGTCAGCAGTACTAACAGTTTTAGTGCTTTTGGGCACCCACATTTTAATGCTTTCTTTAAAAATTCTTTTCTTTATGGGGCCTTTCTTTTCAACATGTTTCTTTCCAGCCTTTCTGTAATCAACAGACTTTTGCTTACATCTTTGAAAGGTCATTTGTTGATTAATAGGATTGAAAAAGCAAGATTTAGCCAGATGATTTAACTTGCCACATATGAAGCAAGGTTTTGGTCTATTGATTTTATTCAGATCAACTCCTTGCTTCTGAGCCCATTGATTATTCCAGTTTCTTTGATTTCCTCTTTTTAAACCAGAATTTAGGCTCTTGGCTTTATAGCAATCACACTGTTTACCAGATGCAGGATTCACAACTGTGGTCTGTTTGTAATGGACCTTGTTGTCTTTTCCTTTGGTCTTTTCTATCTCCTTGGATTTTATCCAGTCTTTACCACATCCCTCATTGGTGATTATCTTGTTTTCTGCATGGATTTCTTTACCTATCTTATTATCTCTCTTCTTACTGGCTTCTTTCTCAGTAATATCCTTAATCACTACTTCATCCAAAGGGTCTATCTTAAAGGCCTTTTCAGATAAGTCCTTTTTCTTCTTGGTTTCTAATAAGTCTGAAGTAGGAGAGATATAATTGTTATTATAAGGAGGAGGTGTACTGTTGTATCCAATACCAGGCTTCATCTTATCATGAATCTGAGCCTTTAGAAGAGAATCCATTGCCTTTGAAGCATATGAAAACTTCTCTATGTCAAGTTTGACTTTGGACAATTCCTCCTTTAGCTTATCACTCTCTTCTAAAGATTTAGACAGTTTAGTCTCTAACTCATTCTTTTCCCACTTCCAGTAGTTAGTATCATAAGAGTGTTGAAGTTCATTGGCTTGAAAGCCTTTGATTTGTTCTTCAAATCTCTCAACTATTAGTACATAGTCTCTTCTATCCTTTTCTAACCTTTTGAGGTCATCACACATACTTTGATTGTGATCCCTGTATCTTTTGACAGTGTCAATGCAAGTTTTAGTGCAAAGGTTAGAAATTACCTCAGATGGGAGATCAGACACTTCTGCCATAAGAGCTTGATTCTGAATGGCTTCCTCAGCTTGATCACTCCAGTCAAATCCCATTCCTTGTTGAGAAACAAGGGCTTGAGCAGGATTCTTGTTCTGAGTGTAGCCTCCATTCTGAGCTTGTTGGTGGTTGTTGTTAGACACAGCATTCCTGCATTCTCTAGCAAAGTGTCCTTTCATGTGACACTTGTAGCATTCCACCTTGGTTTTGTCAAAACCAGCTCCATCCTCTCTTCTTTGGGAGAAGTTATTCCTTCCTGTTCTTTTAATGAACTTCTTCACCCTCATGGATAGCATGGCCATCTGCCATTTTATATCCATCTCCTCCAGGTCATCAGGGTGAAGTTGATCCAGATCATCATTGATTAATGAGGTGTTGCTATGACTGGATAAGAAGGCTTCAAAGATTGTTTCAGATCCCTTTTCTGAACTTGCTCCACTAGCAGTACTAACTGCTTCAGGGATGGCAGTAGTATCAGTGGCTGCTGAAAGGAGTGCAAAATTGTGAACATAACTAGTAGGTTTCTTCTTGATCTCTACCTCAGTTTCAAAAACTCTTAGATCATTGTATAGATCATCAAGTTCTTTCTCCTCCAGATTGTCACTCTGCCTATAAGAGACAGTGTACATAGTCCACTCATCCCCAAGAGATCTGAGGAATTTTCTGTTGATGTCATCTTGATCCATCTTTACTCCAACAGTAGCCAATTCTCCAATGAGTTTGTTGAACCTATCAAAAGTTTGAGTCATGGACTCATTCTTTGATGAAGTAAAATTCTCATATTGCTGCTTAAGAACATCTCTTTGATTTCTCTTGATACTCTTAGTTCCAGCAAATCTTTTCTCTAGAGAATTCCAGAGAATTTGAGCATCAGTGCAGTTGCAGAATTGATGCTGATATTCATTAGGGATTGCCAAGAGCAGAGTACTCAAGACTTTCATCTCTGTCTGCCTGATCTTTCTTTCACCATCTGTCTTTGGTGGAGGTCTTTTTCCATCTGGTCCTATCCTTCCTGCTTCAGAAGGACCATTCTCAATGATATCCCACATTGAGTAGTCAGTGAGAAGAATATATTGTCTGATCCTTATCTTCAACATGTCAAACTCACTGGGTTTGAGCATTGGAACCTTGGAGACCAAAGTACTGCTTGATTCTGTAAGATTTTCCATGATAGATGTTTCTGATTCAATAGGCTCTGATACCACTTGTCAGGATCGAATTCTTAACAAGAATTAATTCTCAGAAACTAATATCAAAGAAGTTGTGGAATAACACTTTAATATTTAATAAAACAGTAATCAAAAACAGTATATGATTAACAAACTGTAAACTTGTATTAAAAGCTTGAAGCTACAAGATTACACACTCAACCTCAATATTGATGAACAGGCTCACCAATACGAATTCTACTTCTCTAGAATTAGGATCTCTCACTTGAGGTTGATTTTTCTCTCTTGAAATTATCAAAAAAAATTATTTCTATCTATTCTATACATTCTATACATATACTGATCAAAAGATAATTACAAAGAATAACCAAATCTTCAGAATATTTTCCATGTATATCTTCAGTATATCTTCAGAATATCCAGCTGTTATATATTCCATTCGTATCTCTTTAGCAGCATTAGTTAAGCTTAGCAGCATTATCTTCTTCCAGCAGCATTAACTACTAAGCAGTACTAACTACTAGCAGTACTAACTAGCTAAGCAGTACTAACTTTGTTCAAGCAGCACTAACTTTAAATAGCAGTAGTAATTCTACTAGCAGTAGTAATACTTAGCAGTATTAATCTTCAAAGTGTTCTGGCAGTAGTAACCACTCTTGTACTAGCAGTAGTAACCACACTTAGTAGAATCTTCAGTTCCCAACACTTATCAGCATATTTCATTGGTTATTCTGAAAAATCAAAAGGGTATAAGTTTTACAACTCTGGGAGAGGACAAAGAATATTTGAAACTAATATGGCTGTCTTTTATGATGAATTGTTCAATGAAAATGATGATTTGGAACTCTCAAATAACCTTATCAGAAATTTAGAGGAATGGTTTATATACCCTGACCATGATCGAAACGTACCCATTGACTCTGAAGGAACAAATGAGTTAATTCATCCATTACCAGCAACATAACCTGATCTTGCAACAGATAACATAAATGATGGTGAAACTACAAATATTGACCATGCTACTCAAGATCCATCACCAATAGAACCAATAGAAGAAGTGGTACCTCTTAAAAGATCAACAAGAGAAAGAAGGCCATCAATTTCAAATGATTATATAATATATGCAACTGAAATAGAGTTTGATTTGGGAGAAGACAATGATCCAAACAGTTATAAGGAAGCTATGGAATCCGTGAATAGGGAGAAATGGTTAGCATCAATGGAAGATGAGCTGTTGAGCATGTCCAACAACAAAGTTTGGGATCTGGTTGAGAAATCAAACTCTGTGAAACCAATAGGATGTAAGTGGGGTTTTAAAACAAAAAGGGATGCTAATGGCAACATTGATAGATACAAAGCAAGGTTGGTTGCTAAAGGCTACAACCAAAGGGAAGGTATAAATTATAATGAGACATTCTCACCTTTATCAACCAAAGATGCATTCAGAATCATCATGGCCCTAGTAGCACACTACAACTTAGAACTTCACCAAATGGATGTTAAGACAGCATTCTTAAATGGAGATTTGGAAGAAGAAATATACATGTTACAACCTGAAGGATTCACTAGAGGAGAAAATAAGGTACGTAGGTTGAGGAAATCAATTTATGGCCTGAAACAAGCATCTAGACAATGGTACATCAAGTTTGACACTGTGATGAATACATTTGGATTTAATGAGAACAAACTGGATGAATGCATATACTTTAAAACAAGTGGAAGTAGTTTTATATTCATGATTCTTAATGAAAAACTTGTTGCAGTCTACCAAAAATTTCTTAATGAAAAGCTTTGACATGAAGGATATGGGAGAAGCACATTATGTGTTAGGGATTGAGATTTCAAGAAGTAGGGACAAAGGTATTTTGGGTCTGTCTCAAAGGTCCTATATTGAAAAGGTACTTCAAAGGTTTGGTATGGAAAACTGTAGAAGTGGTAAATCTCCAATGTCAAAAGGAGACAAGTTGCATAAAGGACAATGTCCAAACCATAACCTAGAAAGAAAGGAAATGGAGAAAATTCCATATGCTAGGTTAGTGGGAAGTTTAATGTATGCACAAGTCTGCACAAGGCCAGATATAGCTTTTGCGGTGAATATGTTATCTAGATTTCAGTCTAATGCTGGTTACAAACACTGGGTAGCTGGAAAGAAAGTGTTGAGGTATTTAAAAGGGACAAAGGACTACATGCTGACCTACAAAAGATTGGATGATCAAGAACTAAGGGTAGAATGTTATATGGATGCATCTTACAAGCAGGACTATGATGATTTGAAGTCAACATCTGGATACATTTTCATGTTAGCAGGAGGTGCTATATCTTGGAAAGCTAACAAACAATCATTAACTGCAACCTCAACTTTTCAGGCTGAATACATTGCAATTTATGATGCTACATCACATGCTATTTGGCTCAAGAATTTCATTATGGGTTTACAGATTGTGGATTCAATTGAAAGACCATTAATCATGTACTGTGATAATGCTGCTGCTGTATTTTTCACAAAGAATAACAAAAGAAGCAGTGGTTCAAGAAACATAGATGTCAAATACTTTTCTATTAGGGAAAATGTCAGAGACAAGGAAGTGGAGGTGTTAAAAATTGGTACAAAGGATCCATTAGCTGATCCATTTACAAAAGCATTACCAGTTGAATGCTTCAAAAGACATGTCAAAGTCATGGGCCTTTCAAACTGTATTGATGATTAAGGTATTGTTGTGATACAATATTGTAATGAATAGTTTTATTGATAATTATGTATGAAGTTATTGATGTATATATATATATATATATATATCATTCTTAATTCAATTCATCAAGATTGTACAAATTAAGATACCGGTGCATATGTTTCATCATCAGTCTTGAATTTATGAATGATATAAAGTACTTCACATTTAAAGGGTTGTTTTCACAGCATTGATGACTTAAGTTAGGAATATTATACATTTAAGGCAGTTCATGTGGTTATATTTACAATTATCATGATTATAGAAGTCTGCACAATTCAATTGGGCAGTTAACTTGTATGGTCTCTTATTGTGATCTTAACTGACAGAACTTTGAAAGATCAACTGTTAAATAACAAATCTTGTGCACAATTCAGAGTGATTATAGTATTGGGTTAATAATAATGAAATATCTTGTTCAGTGGGAAATTGTTGGAATCATCATAAGAACAAGATATATATGCCCAAAGGATGATCACTAAGATTTGTTTATTATAAGTATTTTAGGTCAAATTATTTGAGTCACTGTGACGTTTATCAAATGTGATTAATTTATTATTAATCTATTTTATATATGTGTATATTAATATATAGGAAAACAGTTAATGTCAGTTTCTTGATGGTAGGAACCGACATAGATGACTGTCAAATCCGTATCTCTATTTATATGGGTTTCATATTCATGTTGTATTCCTCAATAAGAACACAAAACGGCATCCTTATTTAGAGTAGTCCCATCAATGTTAAAGGATCTCCAATGTGTATCTTAGAGAAGAGAATGGAACAACAATCAACCAACACATCAAGTTCAGTTCCAGGTTAGTATTTAACAAGTTTCTACCTAATTAGATGATTGAATCTGATGCAGTATAATCAGAATATATCTTACATTTAATTCATTTCTATTTTAGTCTTTCATACTTAAAATGCTTCATTTAAATTATATAATTCTCACAAAATTAAATTCTAATTATTATATGTTTTTTGTGGAATCTACTTTTACATAATGTCGCGTACACTAACGGCCTACCCCATGGTTATCTTCAATTCTGATTTAATCCGTCATTATTTTGTTTATTAATTAATTTAATGGATGTAAGAGTGATACATTTAAGAGTAATCATGCTTACGGATTGATGTTTCACATGTCATATCATATTATGAATCTATGGATGTGCATTTTTACATATGATTGTAATGTCACTTTTGGTTAGTCATTTTTTTCACATTTTTAACGAGTTTTGAGTATATGGATTTGGAAACTCGGCACTTTTACGATTATTTTCCTATATATCTTGTAAATAAACATATTTTATGGTAGTAATTGTTTTGCAATTAATTCATACCTGTTATAATATTTAATTATATTATACATTGGATGCTACATGTGACTAAAGCCAAACTTGGACCAACTTGGCATAACTCGTTTTGGACCACATATTTTACATTGGAAGACTTGGCATATGTCATCCTCCATATGCTTGGTTGTCATCCTCCACTTCCATCCTATAAATACCCCTTCCCCTCCAACCATTTTCTTCATCCCTTTCTTGAGTTTTCTCTAGATAACCACCAAACACTCTCCCTTATATATTCTTGAGGTTGAGAGTGTTCTTGATATTCGGTGGTATTCGGGAAAGTTTCGTTAGGTGATCGTGGATCTCAAGATCCTTGTACAAGCACTTTGTAATCTCTTTGGTTGGTAATAATATTCTTGCTCTCTCTCTTTGGTGGATGTACACTATCACACCGATAGTGGAACCACGTTAAATCACGGTGTTATTTGTTTTGAACTTGCTATAATTATAGATAATAACGTTTTTATTATTATCTATATTTCGTGGATTTATTTTTCTACGTTAGAGAATTATTGTGCAACATCTAGATTATTGTTATCCGCATTCGTTGTTGGGTTAATTGTGCACTTGGATTTCTACCCGTTTGGGACCTTATAAATCACTCGCTAGCTTTTGCATTTGTGAGGCACAATTTTTACCTAACAATTGGTATCAGAGCTTCGGATCTAGATTTGGGTTTGTGTAGAAAATATACATATACCAGTTTGCACATTTTTTTTCTCTATGACTGACGTAGATAATCCATTTGGTGCCGGTTTCTCAAACCAGTCCCAAAAACTGTACCAAGAAGGTACATTTAATTTGTCTGGGGCTGGGATTCGTATACAAACTTGGAATGGGGATGGTGACTTTGGTAAATGGCAGTTCACAACATTTGTTGCACTTAGAAAAAATGGAGTCCATCCCGTAGTATTTGCTAAAGACGAGTTAGACCCTAATATGTCTAACCTTAAAGCTAAAGAAATGGAAGCATGGGCATTTACTACTTTGTAGATGGCTATGGGATAAAATGTTATATCTGAAATTGTGTCTGAAAAGACAGTTGTAGGTATTTGGAGCAAGCTTGAGAATTTATATCTCAAGAAAACTTTGACCAACAGATTGTTACTGATGCGGTCGTGTCTTTTCTTCAAAATGAAGGAAGGCACAACCATTAAAGCTCACATGACCGAATTTGAAGATATCATTATGAAGTTGAAGGCAACGGATGCGCTTCTTGCTAAAGATGAAGAAGCACTTGCTATGATCCTGTTGTATTCACTTCCCGAGAAATATTCCCAATTCACTAACAGTTTTATTTATGGAAGAGAAACTCTCACTTTGTCTGATGTGAAAACAAGAATGATTTCTGAAGATCAAAGAATTCAGATGAGGATCGGTAACAATCCTAGGGAAAACAATTGCAGTCAAGGCCTATTTGCTGACAGAGGCCGAGACGATCAACAGCCTTCAAGAAGAAGAAACTGTGGGTGCTCTTAGTCCCATCGTCCTGGCTCTCGTGGGAAATCAAAGACACGTGGCAACTGTAACTATTGCCACAATCCAGGTCATTGGGTGAAAGATTGTCCGAGTCTTAAAAACAAAGACAAAGACAATGCCAAATCATCAGCTGTTGCAGCCGAAGAGGAGCAAAATGGCTTCTCTACCACAGTTACACCACCGCAAGGTGACAGGCGATGGGTGTTAGATACCGGGGCATCTTGCCATATGACACCATTCCGAGACTGTTTCTCTACCTTTGAAAAAGTTGAAGGTAACAGTATCTTTACGGGAAACAATACTTCATGTGTTAGTAAGGGTATCGGTACTGTGCAGATCAAGATGTTCGATGGGTGTATTCGGACATTGAATAATGTCAAGTTTGTTCCATCCATGACTCGTTCCTTGATCTCTGTTGGACAACTGTCCAAACTGGGTTGCAAGATTCAGATTGACGATGGGAGTTTGCGCATCTCCCGAGGGAGTATCATTGTGATGAAAGGCGAACGGGCGGAAAATAATCTTTTCCATTTGATTGGCGAAACTATTTCTTCTGAATCGTGTGTGGCTGATATTTCTCAGAATCTCGATGTTGCTCACTTATGGCATCTTCGTTTGGGCCACACATCCGATAAGAATTTGGAGATTTTGCGCAAGCGAAAACTCATTAAGGTCGCTGTACCTGCCAACCTGGAGTTTTGTTCGGGATGTGTCAAAGGAAAGCAGACGCGTGTTTCTTTTGGTGTTGGAAAACACAACACTAAAGGAATCCTTGATTATGTTCATACAGACGTCTGGGGACCATCCAGTACTCCATCCCTCAGTAGAGGTAAATACTTTGTTTCGTTTATTGATGATTTCTCATATAAGCTTTGGGTGTATGTGTTGAAGTTAAAGTCAGATGTCTTCGATACGTTCAAGACTTGGTTAGCACGAGTAGAGGTCGAGACTGGCAAGAAGTTGAAAGTGCTGAGATCTGATAACGGTGGAGAATTTACTAGTGGTAACTTCAAAGACTTTTGTTTGCGTAAAGGCATCCACCGTCACTACACCACACCAGGCGACCCTCAATCTAATGGGGTTGCAGAGCGGATGAATAGGACTTTGCTTGAGAAGGTCCGATGTATGTTGTCGACATCGGGCTTCCCCGAAACTTTCTGGGCCGAAGCACTTTACACCGCGGTGCACATTATTAGTAGATTACCTTGTTCGGCCATCGGGGGAAAGATTCCGGAAGAGGCTTGGAGAGGTAAAAGAAACATATGTCTGAAATACATACGTGTATTTGGTTGTCCTGTTTATTTTCATGTTTCAGGCCAGGACAAGCTGAATCCTAAAACCACCAAAGGATTCTTGCTCGGCTATACAGATGGTATCAAGGGTTACCGAATCTGGAACCCCTTGACTCGTAAAGCGATTCATTCTCGGCATGTCACGTTTGATGAATCATTCCTGTTGAAGTCATAGGATCCTCAGTCCTCTCAAGATCCGGAAGTCGTTACTACTGTTGCTCCTACTGCCGATGATGTGGAGACAGTAGACAATCCTTATATTCCCAGTTCATCCACTCTTGATATTAGCTCAGAATCACCCGTTAATGTTGAAGAAGTCATTCCGCCAGTGACTTCTACTAGTGATTCTGAAGAAGAGATTCTGAATGATGGTGGAGGCGATGGCGATACAATCCCAGTTATTGCGCCTACCAGGCATAGTCAAAGAACAATTCGTCCGCCTAACAGGTATGGAGATTGGGATTTTGCTAACATGAGTTTTACAGATCAGCTGGAGTTTGCTTTGCATGTAGGGCAAGATGAGCCGCTTGATATAAAGGAGGTGTTGGCCTCGACCCACAGTTCGAAATGGCTTGGAGCCATGCAAGATGTTAAGTCTAATTTTATAGTAATCATTGTATTTATTTACTTGCTTTTACTGCTTTTATTAGTGTAATCTTTTTTGTAAAGGCTAGGGGTATTTAAGTCCCCTTAGAGCCTTTGTATTGTAACTTTGGAATCTCATTTGAATACATCAGTGAACTTTGCGCTCCTATTGACTCTCTCTCTCTCTACTTTCTCTCTCTAAGAATCAGTGATCTTGGTCTCTCAATTGATATCAGAGCAATCTGAATCTTGAGAGGATTGAGAGATTGTTTTTCTTTATCTGAAATTGTGATTGAAATCGAAAATTTGATCGATTTTCTTGATTTTTTTCAAGAAAATCTCGTTTTCTTGATTTTTCATCAATTTCGGATGTGTTTGTGTCTGAATTGCATTGATTTTTGCTTCATTTGATTTGTTTTTGATTGGTGATTGTATTTGATTCATATTTTGTTGCAAGAAAAACGGATTTAGTTCATCGATTTTGAGAAAAACAGACTTTCTAGAAAAACGCCGTTCTTGTTCTGTTCTAGTCAAATTTTAAGATTTTGTTGATTTTAATCGAAATTGTTTGATAAAATGTGTTAGAAAATAGTTTTTGAAGTTCAGTATATGCTTTTCTTGGATTAATTTCAAAGTTGTAGCTGATCTTGCGTGAATAGATGAGTTTATGAAGTTTGCGTTTCATTCTTGTTAGTTTGCGCTTTATTCATATTAGTTTGCGTGTTATTCATGTGATTTTGCGTGTTATTCACAGTTTGCATGATTTAGTTGTGATTAATGAACTTTGCGTTTCTCTCATAAAAGTTTGCGTCTCATTCAAATATGTTTGCGTATGATTCTTATGCTTTGCGTCTCATACATTCATTCTTAGATATTGTAATCTAACTCTTGTGTTAGAAAATTTTTCAGGTTTGCGGTTCTCATTGGAAACGCAAAGCTTGTTTCTGGTTCTAGTCTAACACGCAAACCATCTGTTTGCGTTTCTCTCTTCAAGTAACCCGCGAAGTCTCTCACCCGAAGAAGTCTACACACGCAAAGATTCACTTTGCGTTTCACAAAGCAAACGCAAAGCTCAGTTTGCGTTCCCTTCTACAAACGCAAAGCTCAGTTTGCGTTCCCTTCAGCAAACGCAAAGCTCAGTTTGCATTTCCCTCTGCAATCGCAAAGCCTTATTTGCGCTCTTCATTACAAACGCAAACCTATAGTTTGCGGGTCTCTCTCTCACTTAGACAATTTTGCTGAAATTTCTGATTTTTTCACAAGATGTCTCTACAAGCACAACTTTACAAGAATGACCTCATGATGTCTTTGGGGTCCGATACTCATCCACCAGTTCTCATCAATGAGAATGAATTTGAACAATGGCAGGATCGGTTCATCAACTTTATTGAAAGGCAACCAAATAGGGAGAACATGATGAAATCATTGAATCAGGGTCCTATGGAAATTCCAAGGAAAGTGATCCCAGCTACAACAACTTCTCTTGCTACCACTGTTGCGAAAGAAGTAAGGGAATATGATGCTGATGAAATGTTACGACATCAAGCTGATAGTCAGGCCAAATCAAATCTGATTCTTGCTCTTCCCAACTCCATTTATAACAGAATCGATTGCTTCAAACAGAATCCTATGCTGATGTGGACTCAACTTGAAAAGATCATGCTTGGTACTGCAATGTCAACTCAGTTGCGTCAGACTAGGTATATGAACAATTTTGAAAAGTTCAAGGCTAAGGATGGAGAAAGCTTGAAGAATGTATTTGATCGATTCTGGGCTGTTATTAATGATCTCTACAAGATCAAAGTTACCAAGACTGAGTTAGAGGCTAACTTGAAGTTTCTGAACGCTTTACAACCTGAGTGGAACAAGTCATGCCATCGAATGAGAAATGATGTCAGAATCTCAACCATGCCTATTCAGGAGTTATTCGAAATCCTGATGACAGATGAATCTATGGTAATGGAGAAGAAGGCGAAAATGGATAAGAAGAACAAGCCTCTGTCAGTAGATCCTATTGCTCTTTTAGCTAGTCAATTGGCTGAGCAAGCTTTAACTGAATCAGCTTATGATGGATCAACAGATGATGATGGCGAAGCACTCGAAAAGGCCATGATACTTTTGACTCATCATTATCAGAAGAGATTCAAACACAAATCTGGTTCGAACAATCTGCGGTTGACTTCTGGTTCTAAGAAGATAGAACCTGGTGCTCCTTCAAAACCATACACTCCAAAGTATGAACCAGCTAAGGTGGTTGAACAGAAGAAGGATGAGAAAAAGATGATGAATTGCTTTAACTGTGGAAAGCCTGGACATATTGCTAAGGAATGCAGAGTCAAAGTGGTAAAAGATGCTGCTTTTTACAGAAAGAAATTGGCTTTAGCTGAAAAGAAGGAAAGTGGAACTGTCCTGTTGGCCGAAGAAGAATACTGGTTGGATCATTCGGACAACGAGGTTGAGAATGAAGAAACTGCGGCTATGTGCTTTATAGGTGATGATAATTCTGATGATGAGGAAGAGGATACCTCATCTGATGGTTCTGAGGTAATATCTGAGTTCAACTATAATTTCTTCTTATCTCAAATGAATGTTTTTATCACTGCTTTGCATGATTTGCGCTCAAAGTTCATTTCTGAAAAAGTTAAAAATCAAGAAAAGTCTGATTTAATTTATAAACTGCAAATTTCTTTAAAAGATGAAAAATCAATTTTAATTGATACAAAAGAGAAATTTCAAAAGCAGTTAGTTGATCTAGAAAATTCAAATCAGACTTATCATGATTCGTTGACTGAACTGACTTCTTCAAATAAAATCCTTTCTGAAAAGATAATTGTTTTAGAAAAGAAATTGTATAAAAGAGAACAGTCTGAGCAAACAATTTACATGAATAAACCAAGGAGTGAAGAAGCTGTAAAGGAAAAGTGGGGACTTGGTTTCGAAAATCCGCATTTTTTAAATAATGCTAAAAATGAAGTTCCTACTTTATACGAATATGATTATTTTACTCTTGCAAGATATGCTCCTCAGTTTAAATTCTTTTGGACAACTGAGAAACAAATTTTGGAAGAAGAAAATGTAAAAAGTATGAAAAATAAGAGGATGGAAATGCCATTTGTTTACACTTCTGAAAATGCAAAGTATTTTCCTGATCAATCTAAGAAATCCAGAAAATTTCAAAATCTTTTAAATGACAAATCTTCCAATAAATCTTCATTTTCAACAAATTTTGTTGATATTTTTACTAACACTGCAAAGGAAAATGTATCTTCGGTATCTTATGATACTAAGAAATATATTCCTCCGTTAGTGTTAGAAGGTAAGATAGTTGATCTTGAAGATAGATTGGAAGAACAAAATCTTCAAACTTGTTTAGAAAATGATTTACTTCTTTTTATAATGAAAACAAGTTTTGAAGATAAATTTTCTTCTGGATTTTCAAAAGATTCAAAGGAAAATACTAAAGTTTTGAAAAACAATGGCCATTTGCGTTCCACATTAGAAACGCAAACTGAGAGTTTGCGCATGGAGTTGGACGCGCAAAGCTCAGTTTGCGCTTCCAATGAGAAACGCAAACCTCATCCAAATTTGCGAAATTTTGAAAATTTTCACTCCAAGGCTAGTTCTTCAATGTCAAATGATAAGACTGATTTCTTTGATAAAGTTTCTTCTTCTGATTCAATTATTGATAATTCTTTTTTGCTAAATGCTCAATTTTATAAAAAGAAGCGTAAAAGAAGGAGATCAAAGAAGTCAAAGAAACATGATACTGTATTATCTGAAAATTCTAATGTTTCTGATTTTTCTTCTTCAGATCGGACTGTGAGGAAGTCATCAAGGCAGATTTGGAAGATGAAACAGCCAATTTTAGAATCTGAACTGTTAGGAGTTAATTGTGTAGACAATCTTTGTGATACTGATACATTTGCTACATGTAATAAAAACCCAAACTACTCTTTTCAGCAAATGTTTGATATATCAAAGAATATCTCATATGCTTCTTCTAGTTCTGATTCTGATAATTGTGTTTCATATTCTATTGACAATGGCTTTCATTCTTGCATGAAAATTAATTCTGTGAAAAATAAAAGATATAAATCTAACAAGGGACCCATAAGCATATGGGTACCTAAAAAGGTGTAGTTTTTGTGTGTGCAGCTTAGTCAATTATGGTATCTGGACTCGGGATGTTCAAAACATATGACTGGCAACAAATCACTTCTGTCTAATTTTAAAGATAAATGTTGCGGTCGTGTGAAATTTGGTAACTGTGAGATAGCTCCAATTCTTGGTTATGGCGATCTAATTCAAGGAAACATAACTGTCAAAAGAGTAAGCTATGTCGAGGGTCTAAGTCACAATCTGTTCAGCATCGGCCAATTCTGTGATAAAGATCTTGAAGTCAGTTTCAAATCAAAAAGGGTTGCTGTAAAGGGCGATAGTGGCAAAGACTTAATGGTTGGAAAGAGAAGATCTAATTTGTATACAATTGATCTTTCCAAAGTTAAGATTTCATCAGACATATGTTTACTATCCAAAGCCTATATCAGTGAAAGTTGGATTTGGCATCGTCGACTGGCTCATCTTAACTTTAAGTATATGGATCGTCTGGTTAAGAATGATTCAGTGAGAGGTCTTCCAGTTCTCTGTTTCCAGAATGACCATCTATGACAGGATTGTGAGAAAGGAAAAATGAAGAAAACTCCTCACATGCCTAAACCTGAACACTGCACGTCAGTTATTCTTGATCTTTTGCATGTTGATTTGTGTGGTCCAATGAAGACGAAGAGTTTAGGACATAAGAAATATGTTTTGGTGGTTGTTGATGACTTCTCCAGATATACTTGGGTAAAATTTCTGAAGTCAAAAGACGAGACTCCTGAAGTACTTATCAACCTCATCAAGACAACTCATCCAAATAAGCAGAAGCAAGTGAAAGTGGTAAGATCTGACAATGGCACTGAATTCAAAAACAATACTCTTCAGGCATTCTATGAATCTCAAGGAATACAACAACAATTTTCTGCTGCACGTACTCCGCAACAGAACGACGTTGTTGAAAGAAGAAACAGAACGCTTGTTGAGTCTGCCAGGTCAATGCTCGCTTATTCAGGTCTACCTTTTGTCTTACTGGGCTGAAGCAGTATCAACTGCCTGTCATACACAGAACAGATCAATTCTTCATCGTCGCTTCAACAAAACACCGTATGAACTTATGAACGGGATCAAACCGAACATCAAGTATTTCAAGTCATTCGGGTGTAAATGCTACGTTCTGAATGACAGGGAGAATCTCAACAAGTTTAGTCCAAAGGCAGACGAGGGTGTATTCGTGGGTTATTCTTCAAACTCTGCTGCTTATAGAGTTTTTCTGATCTCTGAAAGAAAGGTCATAGAGAGTGTAAGTGTAAATTTTGACGAAGCTGCTGATTTGGTTTCTAGTCACTCAGGCTCAGAACCCGCTTTTACTGGCAACTCAGTTTCTGAACAAATCAGTTCAGAACCTGCTCTTTCACCGGATAACCAGGATTCTTCTACTCCATCTTCTAATCTTTCTGATCTTGATTTTCTGTTTGAAATTTTTTATGATGATGTGCCTAGATCTAATTCTGAAAATGTTTCTAATGTTTTGAATCAGGAAACTGAGAGCTCATCTATTCCAAATTCCGCTGCATCTATCTCTGACAATGATGCTGCTCCAGTCTCTCATGATCAACAAGAACCGGCACAACAAGATTTTGTTCAATCAGACACTGTTCAATCAGAAGTTGAGCCTATTCATGAAGAACATACTCAAGAAGAGTCTATTCAAGATCAACCTGTTCAGGAGGAATCAATTCAGGAAGAAGTACAGAATGATGTTATTCAACAAACTGTTCCTGAATCTAATTCAGATATTGTTGAGATACCTCCTCCTCAAGTGGAAACTATTTCCATTTCTTCATCTGATGTTGAAGTTTTTGAACCTCCCTCTCTTCAATTAGAAGTGGTTCAAGATGTCATTGATCCTCTCCCTCATACAACAAAATGGACAAGATATCATCCAATTTATCAAATTATTGGAGATCCTCAGGCCAGTGTTTCTACACGCTCCAAAACGGCTACTTCCAACGAATGTCTCTTCACTTGCTTCCTAAGCAAGATTGAACCTACAAAAGTTTCTGAAGCATTGGAAGACCCGGATTGGATCATTGCTATGCAAGAGGAGATCAATCAATTTGATGCGCTCAAAGTATGGAGACTTGTGCCAAGGCCGAAAGGAAAAAGCATAATTGGTCCAAAGTGGATATTCAAGAACAAGAAAGACAAAGATGGTATCATTGTACGGAACAAAGCTAGACTGGTAGCCAAAGGATATAGACAAGAAGAAGGTATTGACTATGATGAAACATTTGCACCCGTTGCCAGATTGGAAGCTATCCGAATGTTTCTTGCCTTCGCTGCTTATCGCAACTTCACAGTATATCAAATGGACGTCAAGACGACATTTCTTAATGGCAAGCTGAAAGAAGAAGTATATGTATCTCAGACAGAGGGATTTATTGACAAAGATCGTCCAGATTATGTATATTTTCTCGATAAAGCATTGTATGGTTTGAAACAAGCTCCGCGGGCGTGGTATGACGAGTTGTCATCTTTCTTAGTCAAATCCGGCTTCACCAAAGGATCTATCGATACTACTCTTTTCATTTATAGAACTAATCTTGATATCTGCTTAGTACAAATATACGTAGATGATATTATTTTCGGTGCGACTAACAAATCTTTGTGTACTTGGTTTTCTGATTTAATGACCTCTAGATTTCATATGAGCATGATGGGAGAAATCAACTTCTTCCTCGGCTTACAAGTGAAGCAGCTTCCAGATGGAATCTTCATCAATCAGTCAAAGTACGTATTTGACATTTTGAAGAAATTCAAGATGGACAAATCTACTTCAATCGGCACGCCGATGGCTCATGGTGCCAAACTCGGACTTGATCCAGATGGAAAAGCTGTGGATCAAAAGACATACAGAGGGATGATCGGATCGCTGATGTATCTAACTGCAAGTCGCCCGGACATAATGTTCTCTACGTGCTTATGTGCCCGATTTCAAGCTAAACCAAAAGAATCTCATCTTTTAGCAGTCAAACGCATTTTTAGATATATTAAAGGAACTCCTTATTTAGGCTTATGGTATCCTAAAAGTTCTGACTATAATTTGATTGCTTATTCAGATGCAGATTTTGGTGGTAATCAATTGGACAGAAAGAGTACTTCTGGTCATCTTCAGTTCTTAGGTGACAGACTGATAAGCTGGGCGTCGAAAAAGCAAAATTGCGTTTCAATTTCAACAGCCGAAGCTGAATACGTCGCTGCAGCTAGTTGCTGTGCTCAAGTGCTCTGGATGAAAACGCAACTTCGGGATTACGGGATGCTGTACAAGACAGTGCCAATATATTGTGATAGCAAGTCCGCAATTGCCATATCAGTCAATCCTGTCCAACACACCAAGACCAAGCATATAGACATGAGATACCATTTTATAAAGCATCACGTGGAAGAAGATACTATTGAATTATATTTTGTACCAACTGAATATCAACTTGCTGATATCTTTACAAAAGCCTTAGATGAAAAACATTTCAATTTTTTGCTTTCAAAATTAGGCATGTTGAACTTAAAAGTTTAAATCTTTACAAATTTTATTCTATAAATTAAATCTTTCAGATTTTCTTTCTTTTGAATAGAATGTGTGTCTAGGATCTTTTACAAGTCTTCTTGTTTATATTAAAGTTTCATATGCTTATTTTTCAAATCTTACAAACATCGAAAAGTCAGCAATATGTTTGACGCTTTAGATACTGCTTTAAAGATATGTGAGTCGGCATATTTATGGTTTAATTTGCTTGGACAACCTAAGTGATCAAAATTGTAGATTGTAATGAAAATATGGGCTAAGCGATTCTATATAGATCTGAGTTATTGAGATGATTAATTTTGAGCTTATAAAATACAGAAATCTTTGGATTTAAAAGTTTGTACCTGTGACCTTTCTGGTTTGGGAAAGTAAGTTCCGTGGGATGCTCGACATCTGGTCCCCTAAGGTCATTTGGTCTGGGAGTGATCGAACAGAAATCCTTCTATAGAATCAGATCGAAAGTCATGTTTTACTGGTATGAATAGGTTTAGAATATGTCGATGTAGCCTTTCTGATCCGGGAAAGTAAGTTCCAAGGGGTGCTTGACACCTAGTCCCCTAAGGCCAACTGGTCTGGGAGCGGCTGACCCAAATCCTGCAATAGGGTCAGATAAAAAGTTACGTTTAATGCATGTTCTTTACTTAATGAATTCTTTGATTAAAAGATGCCAAAGTGCACATCGCTTAAAAGATGCCAAAGAGCACACTCATGTGAAGATGCCAATGAGCACACTGCTAAAAGATGCCAATGAGCACACATCTCTTGATACTTGGTAATATATATTGAGCTGCGATAAACCCATAAATTTGTGAAAATCTTAATTCTTGATGACTTAGTGTCTGTACATGCAAAGTTCTCCATTTTATGTTTAGAATTGCTTTTTTCTTGAAGCTAATCAAAGATCACATGCGAGAACACTGAATAGATACCTGCAAGTGTTTGACTCTAAACATGTCGTAACTTGATAAACAATGAAACTTGTTCCTGTATCCAACAACTCATGTTTGATTTCAACTAATTGATAAATCTGGGATATTTTACCGAGTAGACTTTAATTTGTTTAGGGTTTAAAATTTTATATGTTCAGTTGTAATAAAATTTATATTCAATATGATCATCTTTCATACTGATGTCTTTATGTTTGAGTATCTGTATTTTGGATATGGTCTGTGCAATTTTCAAGGGGGAGAGCTTATCTGAAAAAGATATTTTCTGTATTTGAGGGGGAGTAAGGAAGAAATATATATGTTTTGATAAGAAGTTAATCAAGGTATTTTTTCAGATTTTTCTACACATTTGCTATATTAACAGTTTAATTTTTGTGCATGTGTGTAGGGGGAGCAAAAGGATTTCAGGTATATTTTTACATTTTTTTTAATTTCTATTTTTTTAATGTTTTTTTTAGATTTAGATTTGTTTTAGTTTTCTAGGTATAAATAGTGTTTTCTTTTCATTTTCATTTTTTTCCCGCTTCTGTTACTTTTCGGCTCACTCATTCTCTCTCGGTGCAATTCTCTCTTCTTCTAAAACCTAATCTGATTTCTTTCAGATTTTGATACTCGAACTCAAGGTATGTTTTTTGCTTTTCGTTTACTTTCATTCTTCGTTTTAGATCGTGTATGTTTTCGTTTACTATCGAATGCTCTTAATCTGATTTTGTTCTAAATCTTCAGATTTGACTTGTTTTAGTTCGAATTGAGTATTGAGTTTTGCTTAGATTTGTAAATCGATCATCAGGTATGTTTTCGTTTTCTTTAATTTCGTTTTTTCTAGATTTAATTTTAGTTTTTGTGTTTTTCGGCTTGGAATCGTGAAACCTAGGTTTTTGACAAGGATGATAGACCCGCAAAGTCTACCTTGCGAGTCTAGTTAGAAACGCAAAGTGAACTTTGCGTGTCTAACTAGAAACGCAAAGTCTATTTTGCGCTTCTATCTTGTGAACCTTTTTTTTGTTCTTTTGAGTCTAGTTTACGTATCAACTAGGACACGCAAAGTATACTTTGTGTCTCCTATTTGAAACGCAAACTTTATTTTTTGTGTGTGTGTTTTTTGTTTAAGATTTGGGTATCAAGTATGTTTGGCAAGCAAAGTGAACTTTGCGAGTCTAGATTTGGGTATCAAGTATGTTTGGCAAGCAAAGTGAACTCTGCGTGTCTAACTAGAAACGCAAAGTGAACTTTGCTCGTCTAGTTAGAAACGCAAAGTCTACTTTGTGTCTCTAACTAGAAACGCAAAGTCTACTTTGCGATTCTAACTTGATATGCAAACATTCTTTGTTAGTGTTTTTGTTTGAATTTCTAAGTACAGTTTTCGGAAATGCAAAGTCTACTTTGCGCGTCTAACTAGAAACGCAAAGTCTACTTTGCGCTTCTAACTTGGCACGCAAACCATACTTAGAATTTTTTTTTTTTTTTTTGTCTAATTCTTTTTCATTTTGTTTTTCAGGTCTCTTATGGCTTCCAAAACGAATACTGATCCTATGATCCAAGACGAGAATGCAATTCTCGATGATCCGTCTGATCGAGCCTCTCATGATACTCCTATGCCGTCACATCCTTCTGTTGGGGCCGATCTTTCTGTTTCTCGACGTACACCAAATGATGTGTTCCCAACCATCATGTACATGCCATACAAGCCGAACAACTATCACGTGGACTTTGATAGAATCAAGATTCATCCAGTGATACGAGCAATTCTCAAAGGACATCCACTTGCCCCTGCTCTTTCTTACTACGCAGATGTCCCTGAAGTGTATTTACATCAGGCTTGGCATACAATAACAAAGAATGAAATGGCTCGTCCGCACCGCTTTGAGCTTCAAGTAGATCAGCTTGAATCTTTCCTTTCCTACAAAAGACTGCAATTAATACTGGAGCTTCCTGAGCCGAACTCAAGATCAGGACGAACTACGTATGACAGCTTTCCATCTGAAGAGGAAGTCTATGAAGGGATACGGAATCTTGGATATGTTGGTAATTTGAACAAACCTACAGACTTTGATAAGTCGAATCTACCTCCCGTCTGGTATGCACTGTTTTCAGTTCTCATCAGGTGCCTGACATCGAAGCATTCTGGCACTGACAGTGCAAGTTTACTGTATCTCCGATTGTTCCATGCAGTCGTCTATGACTTGCATGTCGACTATACGTTTATCTTTTGGACCGAACTCTCGGAGGTGGTACATGACAAGTTCACCAACAAGAAACGAAAGTTCATTCCGTTTGTCAGATTTATGAAGCTTATTGTTCGAAGCATGCTCCGTAGCAATCCATCTATTCCTCGCAGGTTATCTTGGCCTCAGGTTCCAGACTCGGAAATGTCTTACATTTAGAAGCAGAAGAAGACGTTCAACTATTCTATGACTATTCCATATACTCTTATTGCCAACATACTGATGTTGCAAATGAGGATGTCATCGAATATTGTATGGAGAATGAGTTTGTGGAAGCTGTACAAGATGAGCCTTCTCATGACAATCAAGCTGTTGGACAAGATGTTGAAGTTGAAACAGCTGTTCATGACAAAGAACCTGAAGTTGAAAAAGAGGTTGAAGATGAGCAAGAAGCTGTTGTTATTGTTGAAACAGAAGTAGTTCAAGCGGATGTTGCTTCTCAACAAATTGAGAATGTTATTGCTGATATTGGTACTGAAGCCACTGATACTATTGCTTTTGATTTTGAAGATGGAGATGATACTGCTGCGGATGATATTCTTGCCAGTGATAAAAATGAGGATGAAAGTGGTTCTGATGATGATGATAGTGATCATGCTGATCAACAGCGTATTCAAGTCTATGAAAGGAAGTCCAGGACACTGGAAGTTATTGTTTCAACAGAAGTTCTCTCTGAAGATGAATCTGTTCCAGTTAATCCTTCAGTTCTACATCTTCAAGTAGATGAATTAGATACAGCTTTTGATCAAGCCACAACATCGGTTCAAAGTCAAGCTCCAGCAACTACACTTATAGCTATTCAGTCTACACCTTCAGCTGTGGAGCTTACTTCTGATCAAGCTCGGGCTTCTACTTACAAATTCTCTACGTTGAATGATGTTATTCATCAATTATCTGAAAGAATGGATGCTGAAAAGGAAGCTCAAATTCTGAAGTTGAAGACTTTCTTTAAAGGAAAGATGCCTGAGATTGATACTTCAGTAATTCCTCCAGAGATTCCATTTAGACGACCAACTGGAGTAGTTCTTCGTGAACCTTCCTCTGCTATGCCTACTTCTACTTCTCCGGTTGTTTCTCTTCTGTTTCCTTCAATGGTTTCTTTATCTGCGGGAATCTCTACATCTGCTCCTTCTGGTACATCTTCACGGTCTTCTCTTCACGATATTCCAGTTTCAGAGTTAACAGATCTGCTCTATGCTCGACTTCTTTCTATGTCGCCACCAGAACATCAGGATCAAGATCTTCTTTCTCTGCTTCGGAACTTCCAACCTACGTCGCCTCCAGTTCCTTCGCCTGAATCTGATAGGATCACTGCTTTATCTGATGAGTTTCATACATTTAGATCAGAAGTCCGATCAAGTTTTGCTGATCTCAAAACGTTTATGTCTCAAGCCTTCTCTGATTTATCTTCAAGGCTTGATTCTCATGACCAAAGTTTAGAACTGAGGCCGGCCTGTCTCTTCAACGCAGACATGACCAAGATGATCATGATCATCAAGGCCATGAGGGGGAGATGGCAAAGAGACCAAGTGTTGAAGGATCTTCTGAAGCAAGAGAAGATATTCAAGAAGAAGAGATTGATGATAGAGGAAAGAGTGGAGAATCTGTTGAAGACTACAACATTCAAAACTTAGTGAATATTATGATTGAGAATGTTGATATGTCTTCTTTGCATAATGAACTGAACATTTCTGAGAGCAATATTAATGATAATATGCAAATTGTTGTTTACATGGATCCAGATGTTTCTCCAAGCGTTCATGAAGTTGAAGAATCTGAAGCTGCAAATAACATGAGGTCATTCTTTGCTAACTTCATTGAGATTAATTCTGATGATGATGAAGATGTCAGATTGGAAAAGATATGTCAAGTCAATGAAGAAGACTGTGATGACATCGTTATCATATCAGATACAGAAGATAACTCAGTATTCATGGATGCTAAGGATGAAGAGATAACGGATATGTTGTACAGAGATCTTCCTTCAAAAGATGTCTTTCCTGAAGTTTCTACTGCTCCTGAAGAGACTTTTGTTCCTAAAGATTCTACTGTTCCTGAAGAGACTTTTGTTCCTGAAACTTCTACTGTTCCTGAAGCTACTCCTGTTTCTTCATCTCCTGTTGCTGCTAATGCTCTGGCTACCTCTGCTCCTTCAGGTACATTTGAAGTGGGTCAGTCGTCTAGAGCACAAGCTGTTGATCCTCCTGCTGAACCTGTAATTTCTCTAAGTATTCAAGAAGAAGGACCAGCTTTGTCAAGACGGGAGAGACGAAGAAATTTGCAACAACGTTATATGGCTTCACGACAAAGATCTGCCTTCCTTGAAGATTCCCAAAGCAATATTTTTGTTTCAAGAAGAAGACCGATCAACATCCATGCCATTCTTGGTGTAGAAAAGGAATCAGATGCTTTTAAACATGAATATGTAATGCTTATCAGATGTCAACGTCGTGGAAGGGATTTGGTTTCTTCTCCTCATCTGATAGTTCAGATTATCAAAGTTGAAATTCAGAGGTTGGTTAATATCTGGTATCCAATTTTCGAGGTTGAAAGAAGAGACTGGAACCGTTATATCTTCTCAGAGGCTGACTTTAATGATTTATCCATTAACGACGTTGAGTTTCTGTACAATGAATTAAGGAATCAGTACTACAGGTCAAATGATATCTCTCAAGCTTTGTTTGTAATCAAAAGGTTTATAGGCGCCATATCAGGTTCTTCAGGGTTTTTGATTTTCAAATGCCAGCCAAAAGCTTTCAGCCTGTGGTGAATTTGCTAAGACCTAACCGTAGCCTGCCAGACATTGATTCTTACTCTTTATTCACTATTCTTCAGAATCCACATGGAGTTGTATACAGGAATGCATCAGGTCAAAAGTGCTTCCTCAGATTTGAAGAGATAAGTCATTACTCCGATGGAACTTTGAAAGTGATCAGGCTGCAGTTAGATGAAAGATAGAAAGATGTTGTTAGAAGATTTATGGAAACGCGAACAAGCAGGATTCAAGTAACAAATGATGAGATTCAACTTTTACGGAATGCATTGGATAAAATCAATGAGAGGTTGAATTTCCTCTCTACTCTGCGACGATTAGAAGTGTTAATCGGGTTGAATAGACTACAAAGAGAAGAGCATCAGTAATTTTCAAAAGTCGCCTGATTGGTCTATGTTGTTTTTGAAGATTGTTTTTGAAGACCACGGCGCCTATGATTACTAAGGGGGAGATTGTTAAGTCTAATTTTGTAGTAATCATTGTATTTATTTACTAGCTTTTACTGCTTTTATTAGTGTAATCTGTTTTGTAAAGGCTAGGGGTATTTAATTCCCCTTAGAGCCTTTGTATTGTAACTTTGGAATCTCATTTGAATACATCAGTGAACTTTGCGCTCCTATTGACTCTCTCTCTACTTTCTCTCTTTAAGAATCAGTGATCTTGGTCTCTCACAAGAAAAGATGGAAGCTCTCTCGAAGAACAACACTTGGGACTTATGTCCATTGCCGAATGGCAGCCGTGCTATTGGTTGCAAGTGGGTTTTCAAAGTCAAAGATGACAATCGGTACAAGGCTCGTCTCGTTGCTAAAGGTTTTGCACAACGAAAAGGTATCGAGTATGATGATATTTTTGCTCCCGTTGTACGTCATACATCTATCCGTGTTCTTTTAGCGATCGTGGCTATTCACGATTTGGAGCTAGAACAGTTAGACGTAGAGACAACCTTCCTACACGGAGACTTGGTGGAAACTATCTATATGAAGCAACCTGATGGTTTCGTTTCCGAAAGCAAGCCATAATATGTATGTAAACTCAAGAAGTCCCTTTATGGACTTAAACAATCGCCTCGTCAGTGGTATAAGAAGTTTGATTTGTTCATGCTCAATCTGGGATTTGAGCGAAGTGAAAAGGACGCTTGTGTCTCATAGACAAAGTGGTGGCATTTTCACTTACTTACTTCTTTATGTAGATGACATGCTTATAGCCTGCAGGGACCGGTCAGAGATCAAACGTCTGAAAGATAAGTTGAGTTCAGAATTTGAAATGAAAGATCTTGGCGCGGTGCAGAAGATTTTGGGCATGGAAATCGTGCAGGACAGAAAGTCCCGAACACTTAGATTGACACAACGGGCGTATATCCAAAAGATATTGAAGCGGTTCAATCTTGATGGTGCCAAGACGTCTAGCACTCCGCTACCGAAGCACATCAAGATTACAAGTGAAGATTGTCCAAAGGATGACAAGGGAAAGGCCGAAATGTCAAAAGTTCCATATGCTAGTGCGGTCGGGAGTCTCATGTACGCCATGGTGTGTACTCGTCCCGATCTTGTACATTGTGTCGGAGTGGTGAGTCGGTTTCTCACGAATCCGGGTCGATCACATTGGACAGCCGTTAAAACGGCATTCCGATATTTGAAGGGAACTGAGACACATGGTCTTATATTTGGTTTGTACAATGACTGTGAAATTGTTGGATTTTGTGATTCTGACTATGCAGGTGATCGAGTTGGTTGGAGATCCACATCCGGTTATGTGTTTACCTTAGGTGGAACAACCGTCAGTTGGAGATCACGTTTACAATCCATTGTTGCATTGTCAACCACATAAGTTGAACTTTTTGCGGCGGTTGAGTCTGCAAAGGAAGCAGTCCATTTGAAAGAATTGATGAATGGCTTAGGCTTCGAGCAACCTTCCATGCCCATTTTCTGTGATAATCAGAGTGCCATACATTTGGCAACTAATTTGGCTTTCAGCTCCCGGACAAAGCACATAAATGTGCGTGATGCATATCTTGTGAGATTACATGAAGCGAAGATTATCTATTTGAAGGAAGTCCTGACATATGACAATGCCGCTGATATGTTCACTAAGTCGCTACCGCCAGCTAAGTTTGAGCATTGCTCAAACTTGATCCAGCTCCGTTTGTTGTTAGTGTCGTTGGGCACTTTGCTCGAGAGAGAGAGAAGATATTACCACAGGTGACAAAATGACATCTTTGAAGGAATTACTTTGTTAAGTGCTTAGAGCTTTGCTTATGCTCTACCTTGTTTAGTAGATTGTGCATTTGAGGTTATTTGTTTGCTTGTAACTTTGTCGGGTGATGGCCATGCCGAAGCTCGTCAAGGTTGGAATGCATTTTACTACCTCGTGCCAATTTACTTTGCTATCTACTTGCTATGATCAACCATTGGAAGAACTCGTATTGGTTGGATTGGGATTCGTTTCGCTATCGAGGATCACATGCATCATGGTGGAGTGTTATAATATTTAATTATATTATATATTGGATGCTACATGTGACTAAAGCCAAACTTGGACCAACTTGGCATAACTCATTTTGGACCACATATTTTACATTGGAAGACTTGGCATATGTCATCCTCCATATGTCATCCTCCATATGCTTGGTTGTCATCCTCCACTTCCATCCTATAAATACCCCTTCCCCTCCAACCATTTTCTTCATCCCTTTCTTGAGTTATTCTAGATAACCACCAAACACTCTCCCTAATATATTCTTGAGGTTGAGAGTGTTCTTGATATTCGGTGGTATTCGGGAAAGTTTCGTTAGGTGATCGTAGATCTCAAGATCCTTGTACAAGCACTTTGTAATCTCTTTGCTTGGTAATAATATTCTTGCTCTCTGTCTTTGGTGGATGTACACTATCACACCGATAGTGGAACCACGTTAAATCACGGTGTTATTTGTTTTGAACTTGCTATAATTATAGATAATAACGTTTTTATTATTATCTATATTTCGTGGGTTTATTTTTCTACGTTAGAGAATTATTGTGCAACATCTAGATTATTGTTATCCGCATTCGTTGTTGGGTTAATTGTGCACTTGGATTTCTACCCGTTTGGGACCTTAAAAATCACTCGCTAGCTTTTGCATTTGTGAGGCACAATTTTTACCTAACAATACCAACCTATAAAAAAATTGTGAGAAAACGAGAATAATACGAACAAAAAACATCGGTGTCACACTACAGAATAGAGGCTTATCACCGACGGATGAATCCGTCGTTTATCCGTCGGTAAACTGTAAATCCGTCGGTGATCCGTCGGTAAACGGTCGTCGGAAAAGAGGTGGTCGGCGATCAAATTACCGACGGATCACCGACGGATATTACCGACGGATCACCGACGGTTATGTTTTTGACGGATCTCCGACGGTTACCGACGGCGAGGTTATTTCCGACGGATCACCGACGGTCTTCCTTTAGCGACGGATTACCGACGGATTATTTCCGACGGAATTCCATTTTACCGACGGATTTAGCGACGGATTTCCGACGGCTATTTATTAAATAAAAATTAAATTAAAAATAACTTTCCGACGGATTACCGACGGATAATCCGTCGGTAATTTAAATTTTTTTTAAAAAAAAATAATTAAAAATTAAAATTTTCCAGTTTTTTATCCCATACAAAACCTGCCAATTTTTAAATATTACTAATTCTTAAAGTGTACAAAATATTTATAAATACATAAACATAATCCTACGGAGGGGGAAAGGGGTGTTGACTGTTAAACTTGATCTTGAACGCGTCAAACTGAGCCATTCGTTCCTGCATCTGTCTCTTCTCTACTTCATCTCTATCCATTCGCTCCTGCAACTGGATCCTCTCTGCTTCTTCTCTCTTTAGTCGCTCCTGCAACTGGATCCTCTCTGCTGCCTCTCTCTGTAACCTCTGCCTCAGCTCCTCCAACTGAAATTCAACATTTGACAAACATATATAGAACAATGACAAACTGAAATTCAACATTTAACAAACATATATATGATTAACAATGTTAAACAACATTTGACAAGCATACCTCCTCATCGCGACGGCCGCGCGTGCTCCCGCTCGAACTGGCACCTGAATCACCGGTCATAGCATAATAGGGATCCTGACTGGTCCCCCATCCAAAAAGACGGCCCTTACGCCGTCCTCCGACACTACGCTCCCACAACTCGGCGTCATTGGGAGGTACAGTGCCGGGAGGTAAGTCCGGGTACTCCTCCTCCCTATTCTGATGGTAGGCATCCTACAGTTTACCAAATTAGACATTGTCAAGTCAACTAACCTATAGAAAATTCGGCAGCATTTCAACTGTGATTTGAACATATATCCATGACCTGCTTTTATCAAAACAATCGTATCGTCTGCCCAACAATTGGCAGCCCAAACTAAGTTTTCTATAATTTTTATCTATCTTATAAAACAAACAAATATCTAGTCATGCATAATTGAACTTACCATCATATGAGCCGCCTTTGGATAAACGTAGATCGGAGGATCCGTGCTCGGACCAGTCGCACCTGGAACAAGCTTCCTGTTGGTGCAGTGTGTAGCCTCCCAAACCTCGTCGCTGGTAGGCTCACGACCCCATGCATCTCTCTACAATACACAACTTAAATTGTTAGTAGGTAATAAAATCATGTATATAGTACATATATTCATCAATTTTATACATTTAGTCTAGTGTATGATAAATTATCAAGCGGTCCTGATGCATAGGATACTAATAGATCCAGTACAGTGTCTGGATGTCATCCCCTCATACTCGGTGGCCCGATTGCCCTTATTGGCCGAAACTACACGCCGGAACGCGTCGGTGTTCCATACCTGTTAAAAAGAAGACATAAATCAATATAAATCCTAGTACAACCAGATACAAGTATTCAAAACAAAACAAACCTGCTCAATCATCTGGACCCAAAACTCACTCCGGATCCACTCTGGAGGGTGTGGCGCAAGAATCCTGTAGTCTTGTCCGTCGAACTGGACACCATCAATGGCTAAAGACCTTTCCTCGGCGAAGACATGTGCATCTCTCATCATGTCGAAGTACCTATTATGTAGGTGACGCCGATATGCAGCTAATACATCGGCGTCCATTTCAGGAGGCCAACTATAATACAACTGCAAACACATTGTTTGGATTAAGTAAACATAAATCCACTCAATAAGTTAAATAGAGTAAAATACCTACCCGAAATCGATCCAGCAACCGTGGATAGTGCTCATTAGGGACATCCTTAAAATGAGCCCAAGGACCACCAAACATGGACTTAAAGACGGCAATGGCCCTTCGGACTGCCGACTTGTCCTTAAACCTTCACAATTGTAAAATATACAACATAAAAAACATTAGAATCGGTTTATTATGTACTAGAATAAATAATAGATCACATCTACTTACCCGCCCGCATCAGACAACAAAAGTGGCGGTCGCTGACTAAGCTGGGGCGTCTGTGATGCCACATTCGGGCCTCTAACCCTCGAGCCCGCTGCTCTGTCATCAGACTGGATCTGATCTAGGCCGTCGCCGGTGAACTCATCGGCCTGGGGGTCACCACACCCAGCGGAGCTGCTACTGCCCGTACCCCTACCACTCCTACTACCCCTACTACCCCTAAAAGGGTGTCCAGACATCTAAAAATAGAGAATGGTTAACACAAAATGATATAAGTGTACATAAATCATAAGACCCAAAAATAGAGAATGTTTAACACGAAAATAGAGAATGTTTAACACGAAAATGTCTACATATGAAAGACACACTAGTTATCAGACGAGTGATCAGATAACATAAGTTCGTCTTCGTTATCTTCATCATCATCCATATCTTCAAATTCTTCTTCCTCGTTGCTATCTTCGTGATCTGATGCATCTTCCTCGCTAGCTTCGTCATTTGTGGCGACTAAGTTGAGCTCCCCAGTGACAAGAGGGACGGGATCGAGGTCCTCATTTACCCAGTTGCTTGTATGATGAGTTACCCGTTCGTTGGTTTGAAAGAACGGTTCTCCATCCACGTTATCATCATCCAACACATCGATAGCCTTTTCTTCAACTTCATATATTCCATGGGCTTTGGTCTTCACAACTGCCCACCAGTCCTTTAAATCCTTACTTCCTGAAGGATAGGGTGTGTAATACACTTGTTCCGCTTGTGATGCTAGGACGTAATAGTCCTCACCTCTGAGTCTAGACTTGTATTTGATATCAACCAACCCATGTTTAGGGTCGACTCTAACTCCATCTGGACTATCAAACCATGTACACTTGAACAAAACTACAGCACAATAGCCCACACCGTAGTACTCCACCTCTAACACGTTGTCCAACAATCCGTAATAGTCAAACTCGGAGTCGTCATAACAAGATCCTCTCACACATACGCCACTATTATGTGTGACACGCCCAGCAGCATGTGTTACCGTATGAAACTTGTAACCATTGACAAAATATCCCTTATGCGACCAAGCATATCGACCTGGTCCACGTGCTAGGGATTTCAAATGGTCGGAGAAATCGCCTGATCCGAGCATGACCTATAAAACCGCAAATAAGAAATAAATTACATATGTGTAACATTACATACGTAAATTTCATATGTTTGTACTCACGTGTTGTTCGAACCAAGTAGAAAACCTTTTATCCCGAGCTTTATCTCGTGCAACTGCATCAAGATGAGGTTCTCTTTGTCGTATCCACTCATTGAAGGTCCATTGAAAAGGTCGAACTTCTTCACAATTCAACAACACATATGTGTGGATCTTGTGAATTTCGGCTTGAGTCAAGATGGTCTTTTCCCCCCCCTTCTCAAATAATCTACGAGATGGAACCTTGAATATGCTCAAGCGATCGTCTATTCCTGAAGAACTAGGAATATCTGGGGCAAAGTTTCTTGACTCGCGATTATGTCGATTTTGTATCTGTGGATCAAAATACAGGGAGCAATAGGTGGAGAGTTCATTTACTAGATATGCCGCAACGATAGACCCCTCCACTCTTGCTTTGTTTCTAACAGTCCTCTTCAACGACCCAAGTTTCCTAAACAACGATTGAAATACGTGATAGAAAATAAATGGGCAAGTATTTGAATGTAAGTATTTGAATTTCATTTACCTCTCATAGAGATACATCCACCTATATTGGACCGGCCCACCATTTATGGCTTCTCGTGTCAAATGTATCACTAAGTGTTCCATATAATCAAAGAATCTGGGCGGGAAGACTTTTTCCAACTTACAAATTGTTTGAACGATACTTGTTTGCAATGGAATCAAGTCTTCTAAGTGTAACACCCTTGAGCAGATTACACGAAAGAATGTGCATAACTCCGTTATCGCATCCTATATGGGAGTCGGTATCATCCCTCGTAACGCAATAGGAAGCAATCGTTGCATAAACACATGACAATCATGACTCTTGAAGCTATAAAAGCTGTAATCTGCCATGTTTACACAACCCCCAATATTCGAAGCATACCCGTCCGGAAACTTCAGTCTCTTCAACCATTCACATACTTGTTTTACTTGTTGTTTTGTCAAAGTGTACGACGACTTCGGCTTCACTACTTTATTGCCTGACGTGGCAATGTGCAACTGCGGTCAGTTGCAATACATCTCTACATCCCTCCTTGCTTTTATATTGTCTTTCGTCTTTGATGTGTCCATGACAGTGTTAAAGAGATTCTCAAAGACGTTCTTCTCAATGTGCATGACATCCAGGTTGTGTCGGATTAACGTCTTCCAATATGGCAGCTCCCAAAAGATGTTTCTCTTCACCCAATTATGAGTGATTCCGAAACCGGTAATTTTTCTATTGGTCCGTCGAAACGGGGAGCCATCGTAAACAGTTGGAAGATGACGGACCTGTTCCCATATTTCTTCGTCGGTTAACTCGGGTGGTGGACCGACTAACACCCTAGATCCATCCAGAAACCCTGTTTGATCACGTCGGAAGGGGTGTGCACTATGTAACCATCTCCGATGACAGTCAAACCAACAAGATTTACCTCCATTTCTTAACTGAAACGAATCGACTGTACCCATGCAGTACGGACAGGCTAGCTTGCCGTGCGTGCTCCAACCCGACAACATTGCGTAGGCAGGGAAGTCGTTGACGGTCCATAGAAGTATAGCCCTCATCTCAAAATTATTTTTACGATAAGCATCATACGTAAGAGCGCCCACTGTATACAACATCTTGAGATCATCTATTAGCGGCCTAAGAAAGACATCCAAATTCTGACTGGGGCTCTTTCTACCTGGAATGACCAATGCAAGTTTCACGTATGAATCTTTCAAACTCAACCAAGGAGGTAAATTGTAGATGGTAAGAAACACTGGCCAAAGTGAATACGGATTCGAATTTGAATTATTCGGGTTGAAACCGTCGGTGCATAAGCCAAGACGCACATTCCGGACCTCAGAAGCGAAGTCAGGATGTACTATGTCGAAATGCTTCCAAGCCGCACCATCACTTGGATGTACCATCACACCCGGTTCTGTCTGATGATCCTTGTGCCAAGTCATCTCTTTAGATGTCTTCTTTGACATATACAATCTTTGAAGTCTAGGAACAATCGGCAAGTACGTCATCACTAAGTTAGGGACCTTGCTTCGACTACTTGTCTTGAAACGATATTCATTGCACACTCGGCAGTGGGTCAACTCAGAATCATCCTTATAAAATAACATGCAATGGTTTTTGCAAGCGTCGATCTTTTGTTTTGGCAGAGCAAGCCTTTTCAAACTATTTTTCGTCTCATAGAAGTTACCGGGTAGTGTATCACCCTCGGGTAACATATCTTTAATTATAGCAACATTGCGGTTATAAGTCGTCTCGGGTACATTACATTCTGCCTTCCAATTCAACAATCTCGTTGCAGCTCCTAATTTCGAGTAATTTGGACACCCGTCCCATAGTGGCTCGTCAGCAGCTTGTAACATGTCATAAAATCCTTGGGCAGAAGGATTAGGGGTTTCTTCTTCCCATGTCATGCCATCATGTATCATGTGATCGTTCACCATTTCAACATAACCTTCATTATGATCTACTACCGGAGTAGAAGATTGACCCACGTCTTGATGCCCTTCATTATGGTAATAAGTTTCACCATGTGCCCACCATGTGGTATAATCAGGCATGAAACCGTGCTTCATCAAATGCAGCCTCACATCAGTCCTTTCTTTATAGCGTAAGTTTTGACACTTCTTACAAGGGCATCTAATACGAAGGACTATCCCATCACGTGTAGGTTTCCTTTCAACAGTCCTTTCATCGGCATATGCATAGTCCAAAAAACTGTCCATTGCAACAATATAGTCGACGCTAAGAAACCCCCGACTGTCGTTCTTTCTATACATTCATCCTCTATCTGTCGACATATTCAACCACTACAACAAAGAAAGAAGTAGTTAATCGACATAATCAAGATAGAGGTGGTGTAATGGTTTGACTATTGAAAAGTCACACCGTTGGTTTAGAGGAGCTTTGGATGACTCTAAAACTCTATGTGTAATGGTTTGACTATTGGAAAGTCAAAACGTAGGTTACAATCAAAGAAAGGTGTTTTGGAAAGTTTAAAAACCCTACGTGTAATGGTTTGACTATTTAAAAGCCAAACCGTAGGTGTCAATGAAGTTAGAAGTCTATTGAACACTACATGTATAATGGTTTGCCTTCTTGAAAGTCAAACCATTGGTTTAGAGGAGTTTTGGATGACTCTAAAACTCTAAGTGTAATGGTTTGACTATTGGAAAGTCAAAACGTAGGTTACAATCAAATAAAGGTGTTTTGGAAAGTTTAAAAACCGTAGGTGTAATGGTTTGACTATTTAAAAGTCAAACCGTAGGTGTCAATGAAGTTAGAAGTCTATTGAACACTACATGTATAATGGTTTGCCTTCTTGAAAGTCAAACCATTGGTTTAGAGGAGTTTTGGATGACTCTAAAACTCTAAGTGTAATGGTTTGACTATTGGAAAGTCAAAATGTAGGTTACAATCAAAGAAAGGTGTTTTGGAAAGTTTAAAAACCCTACGTGTAATGTTTTGACTATTTAAAAGTCAAACCGTAGGTGTCAATGAAGTTAAAAGTCTATTGAACACTACATGTATAATGGTTTGCCTTCTTGAAAGTCAAACCATTGGTTTAGAGGAGTTTTGGATGACTCTAAAACTCTAAGTGTAATGGTTTGACTATTGGAAAGTCAAAACGTAGGTTACAATCAAAGAAAGGTGTTTTGGAAAGTTTAAAAACCCTACGTGTAATGGTTTGACTATTTAAAAGTCAAACCGTAGGTGTCAATGAAGTTAGAAGTCTATTGAACACTACATGTATAATGGTTTGCCTTCTTGAAAGTCAAACCATTGGTTTAGAGGAGTTTTGGATGACTCTAAAACTCTAAGTGTAATGGTTTGACTATTGGAAAGACAAACATATGTTTTTTAAAATTTTGGCAGCATAACGGCTATAAAATGAATATTTCCATATATCAACCTAATGTTTGCCCAACAATTGGCAACCCAACTAAAATAAATAAATAAAATCAAGTATAATCAAATCCCAAATCATACCAAAACATTTGATATATTCGTGCTCATAACAATGGTTTTCATAAGCTAAAAGAACTCATATCAATTTCAATCTACAATATACTCATATCAATTTCAATCTACAATAAACTCTCATAATTATAATTATCCATAGTTGTCATATATCCCAAAAACAGACATAACGAGAAACAAACGTAACGAAAAGGTTTGGGTTTACAAGCATAACAAATATCAAATAATTCCATTACTACTATACTCAAATTTTCCTATTAAATGACAACATAAATTAATTAAGGAATAACGTCTAAAATTATTTTGGTACCTTAAATCACGTCAAGAAGACAGGAGTAGATCGTGTGTATGTGTATGTCTCTGAAGCGGCACCAAATTTCACTCAATTTCAATCTACACACACAAAAACACAGATTCATTAACAAAAAACACAACATATTCATTACATACACACACACAGATTCATACCAAGTTTGGCATGGATCAATTTCTTCTATAGATTCGTATTATTGATATTGTCTTAATTGTTATATGAGGTATACATATTTAATTTACTTTAACATTAAAATACCTCTTAAGTATATGTTGAGACAACTGTTATTTAGTTGTGACGGTGACACTCAAAAGATTTTGTTAAAAGTCTAGCAAATAAAAAATTATGACAAGTTAAAGGGAAAAAAATTGTTGTGGTTATGGTTGAAAGGAAAAAAATTGTGTTTATGAGAAACATTAATATTTTACTTTTAATGTTTTATATATGAATCTAGAATTTGGTGCTGATTTTTGTGGGTTTTCGTGTCCGATGATTTTTCCGGCAATAATGATCAATGTAAGCAATACATATATTTGGTATTAAGGGACTGAAGAGATGCGGTTCTGTTAAGGCACAAATTAAACGACAAAGATTCAATTAAAAACAATGATAATAAAATTTACCTATTGCTCAATTCTCAAGTTAGATTTGATTGCAAATGTGAATCTATTCAACAAAGGTGAAGATGGTGAACAGGGATTGAAGCAGGAGGTCGCCGGAGGGGATGGCCGTCGCCGGTGGAGGTGGGGGTCGCCGGTGGAGAGTGAGAGGGATCGAGATTGAGAGGGAGACGAGAGTGAGAGTGAGAGTGATCGAGAGTGAGAGGGAGACGAGAGTGAGAGTGATCGAGAGTGAGAGGGAGACGAGAGTGAGAGACGAGAGGGAGAGGGAGACAGAGACGAGAGTGAGAGACGAGAGAGGGAAACTGCAGAAATTAGGGCTTTCAGCCCGCTATTTTTTTTTAAGAATTTCCGGACATTCACCGACGGATTTCCGACGGAATTTCCGTCGGTATTTACCGACGGATTATATCCGTCGGTGATTACTGATGGATTTCCGACGGATAATTGTTTTTTATTAAATAAATTATTTTTAAATTAAAATTATATTTAAAACTATAAATATTAAATAAATTATTAATTAATATATTATTTAATATTAAAATTAATAAATAAATTATTAATTAATTAGTTTATCAAATTATATTTAAAATTATTAATTAATTTATCAAATTGTATATAAATTGACTAAAATACCCCTGAAGTAACTGGGCTTTAAACGAATCCGGTTAGATCAGGGACCAAATGTGATCAGTTAGGTTTTAACGTACCCGGTTGGGCTTTAAACGAATCCGGTTGAGCGTTAATGGATCTGGTTGGGCTTTAATGGATTTAGTTGGCCTTTAACATTACCAGTTGGGCTTTAATGGATTCAGTGGGGCTTTAACGTTCCTAGTTGGGCTTTAACGTATCCAATTGGGCTTCAACATACACAGTTGGGCTTTAATGAATCCAGTTGGGCTTTAACGTACCCAGTTAGGCTTTAACGTACCCAGTTGACCTTTAAACGAATCCGGTTGGGCTTTAATGGATTTAGTTAGCCTTTAACTAAACGAATCCGGATGATCACATATGTACACACATATATATTACATACATGATCACATACATACTATACATGGTGTACATACATACATGTGTACATACATGAACACATATGTACATGTACATACATACATGATCACATATGTACGTACTATACATGTACATGATGTACATACATTCATGATCACATACATACATTTGTATATACATACATGAACACATATGTACATACATTCATGATCACATACATACTATACATGATCACATACGTACTTGTATATACATACATGATCACATACGTACTTGTATATACACATAAATGATCACATACACGTACTATACATGTACATGATGTACATACATATATACTATATATACATGGTGTACATATACATTAATATTCATGATCACATACGTAAATGTGTATATACATACATGAGCACTTATGTACATGTACATACATACATATATATACACACATACATGATCACATACATACTATATATACATGATCACATACGTACTTGTATATATATACATACATGATCACATATATACACGTATATTATACATGTACATATACATTAATTCAATTCATGATCACATACGTAAATGTGTATATACATACATACATATATACATATATATACACACATACATGATCAAAGAAAAAATAAATATTTATTAAATTATTAAATTTACCGACGGATTACCGACGGACTCTTAACGGCCGTCGGTAATCCGTCGGTAATTACCGACGGACGTCAGAAAAAAATAATATTTATTAAATTATATAAATTACCGACAGATTTAAAAATAAAAATAAAATAAAATAAAATTAATTAATATCCGTCGGTAATTTATATAAGTTACCGACGGATTACCGACGGATAGTGTGTCCGTCGCAAAATTTTCTTTTCCGTCGGTGATCCGTCGGTAATTACCGACGGATTAAATCCGTCGGTAAATGTGGTCGGAAATAAGCAATTTTCCAGTAGTGTCAGAAAAGTTACTCCCTCCGTCCCAAATTAAGTGTCCACATTACTATTTTAGTTTGTCCCAAAATAAATGTCCACTTTCAAAATTAAGTTTCCAATTTCTCATTTTACCCTTAATTATAAGGTGGAGAAAGTTTCTCTCTCTATTTTCAAGGGTAAAAGTGTATTTTGGTTATTTAAAAAGTGTAATAATTGCACATTTCTAAAACTGTGTGTCATTTTCATTGTGGACATTTATTTTGGGACGGAGGGAGTATTTGTTTCAAAAATGTGATTCACCCGCGCGGCATCGCGCGGGTAGACAACTAGTATATATATATATAAGAAGTCATAAGAGAGAGAGTTAAGTATAAGCCTCCATTAAGGCTTTAGAATTTTATGAGAATTGTGAGTATTTTTAAAAATAAAATGTTGCATTAATTGATTAGACTCTTTCGTTTTCTCTTTTTTTTCATTGATTTTAATAAACTTTTTTTTACTTAGTTAAACCATAATTCAACAAATTCAACAAAATTCTCTAAATTTATAAAGTTATAATAACTATTTTATAATAATGATTATTTTATTTTTATTAAATGAATTTACTTGTGTTATTATTTATTTATTTTTACTGAACAATGATTATTTTATTATTATGAACTAACAATGTTTATAAATGAATGCTTATCTATACTATACTAGGCATATACCCGCGCACGATGTGGCGCGAAAAATCGTGCAATCGAAGGAACAATTGACAAAGGTATGTATCCGTTCGCGAAACATCTCGAAATCAAAATGACAACAACGTTTTCATTTTAAGTTTGTATCGATAAGAACGAAAATACAAACTTAAAATGAAAACGTTGTTGTCATTTTGATTTCGAGATGTTTCGCGAGCGGATACATACCTTTCTCTCAAACGCCATAGACGAAGGAAAGCTTACTACAAGAATTGTCGTCCCTATGAAGACATCCATATATATATATATATATATATATATATATATATATATATATATACTTCTTGGCATGAATTAGGCATGCAAGAAGTCTATCTATCTATCTATCTATATATATATATATATATATATATATATAGGGGCAGGTTCAAACGAGAAGATAAACATTTTGCGAGAAGGCGAGAAGTGTTTAATCATATATGATACACAAGCTTAATCATATATGATTAAACACATGTTATATTGGAAATATATAGACGTTTAATCATATATGATTAAACACACCTACAAGCCATGTAATCATATATGATTAAACACTTATCGCCTTCTCTCAAAATGTTTAACTTCTCGCATGATCTTTCCTCTCTCTCTATATATATAATTTTGATTTCTTATATAAACAATATACCTACTGTTTCAATTTCTATTTCTCCTTTCTCTCAAACACCATAGACGAAGGAAAGCTTACTACAAGAATTGTCTTTCCTATGAAGCCTCTAATTATAAATACTTTTCATTCTTTTCATCCATCGCAGTGGCAAAACGCCGGGCCATATATTATATATAGTGACCTACACCCACAAGAACCTCAAGTTCTATCTTTTAAAACCAAAACGAGGGTCACGGTTTGACAACCCGTTGTCACATAGATTTTCATTGTGACAAACGGTAGAGGTGCTAACGGTGACCGTTGGCCATTGTTGCCCTACGGGAACCCACCCGGATGAACAAACGACTAGGGTGACTATCTAGTAAACAAAATCTAGATACGACGGGTACAAAACACTTATCGATTGGCATCGAACAAGATGCAATGTACAACTCTGTCTACTTTCTTTTTGGCGTCCTTCGTTGCCTTTGCGCACCACAGTTCTCCTCTCAACCGATTTATTTTACTTGAGAGTACTAATCTCTTCAGATCTTATTGTTCTATCAACAACTAGGTATGTGATCTAATCATGGATAATGGTAGTTGTGAGAACTTGGTGTCACAAAAATTGGTAGATTACTTGAAACTACCAACAAAACCTCGACACACTTTATTATTCCTCTTGGTTGGGTGAAAAGAGGGCCATAAGTTCAAGTAACCCAAATCTACAAGGTGCCTCTCTCCATTGGGAAACACTATAAGGAAGAAATAATTTGTGACGTACTTGACATGAATATTTTTCACATCCTGCTTGGCTGACCTTGGAAATATGACAATGATTGTCATGTATAAAGGAAGAGATAATGTGATATTATTTCGCTGGGTGAGCATAAGATTGCCATAAGGCCTATTTTGCACCTTGAGAGAAACATAAAGAAGAAAAAGGAAATTTCATGATCATTGCCATGAACAGTCATCCAGAGGAAGAAGTCAAATCCAGACCGACATGTATAATGAAAGTAAGCATTTGCAACATACCACAACCTTTAAAGCAAAGGCCATTCCAGGTTGCAGATACGAGTGGTTATAAAAAAGATGCAAATCGAACTCACTCTTTTAGAATGAACTCGGGTCGAGTTCTTCGGAAGTGGAAGAGACCGATAAAGAGAGGTTGGATAGTAAAATCAAGAAGGAAATCAGATGAGAAACAAAATCCAAACAAGAGGTCGTGTGACTTTCGAAGCGGGCAAAATCGCCGAAAAAGTCACCTTATAAGCTGGAAGGGCAGGGAAGTAGAAAACCATGCGACGTTCCACGCCACCAAAGTGTTTAAAATACAACAGTAACCAACGCGACTTTCCATGCGACTAAACTCGCTCAGAAAGTCGCCCGAGCCCTCCATGCCATCCAACGATTCTCTTTTTTCCTTTTTCCCTTAATATTTTCTTTTTTAGTTTCCTTAGCAATTATCTTCATTAAGTTAATAGTTTAGTTTGTTTATAGTTTTATAATTTATCTTTAGTTATTATATTTTTTGATTTCCTAGTTGGTTAGGATATTCCCCATAATTATCTTCTAGCCTAGCTTATAAATAGGTTTTATTGTTTCTTTCTTAATCAAGTTCTTTCTTTGTTAATCAAGTTCTGATTAATTAATAAAGTTCATTTTTTTAGAGAATTCTCTAGTATCCTGAGTTTTATGCTCCTAATCCCCGTCATCAAAATGGTTTAGACGTTTGTCCATCATTCCGCACTTTCTCATTACGTCAAAAACATCAAAACTTGATGATTTATTAATAATATACGGTTTTCATTCCAACTGCACATTCAAAAACATAATACCAATAAAAAGGTATATATCACACAAAACAAAATACTACACATATTTTTACCCTTTCATTGTGATGAATAATATGTACCAAATTTGATGATACATTATTCATTAATACAAAAATCTTTTGCGGTATACCGTTATGCTAAAGATGGCCTACACAATTTCTGTTAGGGAGGGGTGTAGAATATCGAGGGACACAAGGAGTGATTAGAGCTCGGATAAAGAATTAGAGATCGTGTGAGAGCTCGCTTTCCTTAAGTGATATTTCGACCCTATTCTGCCCGGGTATCACGAAATTCACTCGAGGATAATCTCAATTCGCGGTATCGATTTAGGCATAAATCAATCCTATTTAAACACCTTGAGAATCGTAACCAACCCCATGTTAATACTGATAATAATACCCCATTGAATGAGATTGATTGTTGGATATTAATAGTGGCAGTTACATAATTTTACATCAGTTACAAAACTAACGAAACTGCACGACCCGTATCAATTTCAAGAAGAAAAACGCACGGGTCGTGCAAAACCTTCTGACGACAACGCACGACCGGTGCCATTTTCAAGAGAAAAAAATACACGGGTCATGCAAAACCTTCTGTCGAAAAACGCCTGACCCGTGCTCCTTTTATGAACAAAAACGCATGGGTCGTGCCAAAAACGTACGGGTTGTGCCATTTACAAGAGGAAAAACGCACCGGTCGTGCACAACCATTTTCCACTTACTAACTCGTCAAACATATCATCCAACGATCATGAGTTCTAGTTAGCTTACACGAGTGTGCACTCCACACCTCCAAGCTCATGTTATAGTTTAGCTACCAACCCCATTATTATTTTGTAAATCCAATTACCTAAAATGAACCGATGATTTCACTAAATCACCAACAATTTCTTTGTAAACTCATGCAAATTTCCTTTGTAGATACATATTTCGAACATAATTCTTTTTTTTTTCCAGAAATAGTTGTATCTATCATTATAAGACAGTTTTTTAACTAAAGGTTTAGTTTTACCGGACAACATATTTGTATGAAAAAAATCTTATTTTAACACGTAATATACACTACAACAAAAAAGGGTTTATAGGACCCTCATTAGTGTCCTGATAGGGTACTTAATAGGATTTTCAAGTTTATAGGACAAAAAACAAATGTGTCCCCTCTAAAGGCATTGTATTAGGTTAGTAGGATGAATTTGAACGTCCTAATAAGTTTTACGATTATAGTACAAATATCGTTGTCCTATAAAATGGATTAAGTAACACTAAAAAGTTTCCTAATAGACTATAATAGAGGACGCTTATTTTGTCACAAAATGTTTAGATTGAAGAACAAATATGAGCGTCCCAAAAATTGGTTTTATAGGACGAAATTCGATGTCGCCAAAACATTTATATAGTACCAAAATACGTGTCCTAATAAATGAACTAAATAACACTAAAAAGTGTCCCAATAGACTATAATAAGCAACACTAAAAGCATCCTAAAAGACTATAATATGGGATGCTTGATGCAATTATAAAATCTTTCTGTAATATTGCATTTAAAAACATATATGAAAGTTTTACGAATTGATTCGATAGGAAAAAATTCAATGTCGTACAAGTACTTATATGAGTACCTACTACCAATTAAGCTATGTTTCTCATCACAAAGTTGTATCATTACAAAACTAAGTACCAATCAACAATTACTGAAATACAAAAAATCTTATTATCCCCTATGAACGAGAGATATCAATCTTCGTCATGAACTACCCACAATTAAATAACACGTATATGATCTTACAGTTGTATGATAAAAAAATTCTATAAATATTAAATCTCACAAGTTTTAAAAGATTAACATACCAAAGTGAAAGGACACAGGGCCATGCGATCGTTGCTCCAATAGCATCTTCAACTGTAATAAACAATCCATATGGCCTGACCAAACGTTCCCGCTTTTTAATAGCAAGTAGAACATGTACCTCACACCAATTTGGACCAATCTCCTCGCCACCAACCAATTCATCTGAATCTAAGCTCCTGACTCGTCCTCTTGCCACAATCTCCATGGAATTTATAATACTCGTAAGATAAACAACATCCCTAACCTACAAAAACGTGATTGAAAAAAAAAGGTTCTAAGAACAAGCTATATATGACACAATCTAAACACCAAAACAAACACAAATTGCAACAAAAGAATTGTTTATAAACTTTATTCCATGAGATTCAAGAAAATAGGATTTCAAAGATACAAACATGTAATTATACTTTTATTAGACCTCGGTTATGCAATATAAAACATTCGTCGTTTTTCACGAAATTGTATTTGGGAAATTTCAGTTGCTTACTAGCATTATATGTCAGAAATATGTTTATCTTTCGGTTTCACCTCTGAAGCAAGGTGAACTGAAAGATGAACCATGACATCGAAGAACGATGGTGGGAAAATCCTCTCAAGATCTCAAAGAGTTTTCCCGATCTCGTTTTCTAGTTCAACCAAATCTTGAGGTCTAAGAACTTTTGAGCAAAGTTGTCTATAGTAACGACATAATTTCATCAAAGGAAAGCGCACATGCTTAGGTAAAACTTTTTGCATGGCTAGTGGAAGCAACTGTTGCATCAAAATATGATTATCATGACTTTTAAGCCCAAATATTTTTGGAGGTTTTAGTTGAACGCATCTTGATATGTTAGCTGCATATCCATCCGACACTTTCACCCTTTTTAAGACATTACAAAATATTTTCTTCTCATTCTTATCCATCGAGAAACAAGTCGGGGGTAAGTACACTTTATCATTATCATGAACTTTAGGATGAAGTTCTGGTCTAATACCCATTTCTTGTAAATCAAGATGTGCCTTTATATGATCTTTAGTCTTTCCATCGAGATTCATCAAGGTTCCAATCACACTATCACAAACATTCTTTTCGACATGCATCACATCAATATTATGGCATAATAAATTATTTTTCCAATATGGTAACTCAAAGAAGATGCTTTTCTTCTTCCAGTTAAATGGAAGATTTGGTTTATCCTTCACTAGTTTTCCAAATTTAATTACATACCCATTTAACTCATCAAGTATAACAGACCCTGTTAAACGGCGTGGCGGTCTTTCATGTTCTTCAGTGCCATCAAAAGACTTCTTATCACTCTAAAAAACATGTTTTTTAGGCAAAAATCGACGATGCCCCATGAAACAATATTTTCCCCCATGCTTTAGTCGTCGTGATTTTGTATGCTTATGGCAACAAGGACATGCAAGTTGACCTTTAGTGCTCCACCCTGATAAATTAGCATAAGCAGGAAAGTCACTTATGGTCCACAACAAAGAGGCATGCATTTGAAGTTATTCTTGGTTGATGCATCATAAGTCTCTACTCCAATATTCCACAACTTTTTTAGCTCCTCCACTAAAGGCTCTAAGTAAACATCTATATTATTTCCAAGAGCAGAGGGGCTAGGTATGAGCAAAGATAACATAAAATAAGGTTGCTTCATGCACATCCACGACAACAAGTTATATGGCATTAGAACCACAAGCCATGTACTATGAGAAACACTCATAGTCCTAAAAGGATCAAACCCATCACTTGCTAAACCAAGTCTAACATTGCGAGGCTCCTTGCCAAATTCAGGATATTAGAAATCAAATGTTTTCCAAGCTGGGGAATCTGCAGGATGTCTCAAGCAACCATCTTTAGTGCGATCCTCCTCATGCCATCTCATGGAGACAACAGTTTTGGAAGACATATATAACTTTTGCAACCTTGGTTTGAGTGGGAAATAACGTAAAACTTTTGCCGCAATCTTCTTAGGTTGATGGGATGTGGTCGACTTATCCTCGAGATCATTTTCACCTTGTTGATACCTTGATGTGTGACAAATATCACATTCAGTCTTCTTATTGTTTTCGTTTCGGTACAACATACAGTCATTAGGGCATGCATCAATCTCTCATAACTACGACCCAAATCCTTTATAATCTTCTTCATGTCATACAAGGACTTAGGAATAGAAGCATGTGGTAATGCCTCCCTCAATGTATCAAGCATCATGGTGAAACCTTGGTCATTGCATTTTCCTATGCACTTGCTATGAAATAGTCTTACGATAAATGAAAGTACAGAGAACTTTTCACACCCGGGATATAATTCTTTCTCTACATCTTCCAATAGTTTATAAAACTTTTTTGCATTTGCATTTGACTCATCTGGTTCTTCCTCTTCTATGTCTATTTCATTTTCAAATATGTTTTCATCTTCAAATATGTTTTCATCTAAGATACCAAAGGCATCGCGCACCAATCCTTGCATGTCATCAAGTGTATCCAATGTAGGATGAGAGGGTTGGGAAATAGAAGGTTCAATTCTATAACCTCTTAAAAATCCATCACATATCAAATGCATTATAGCCTCCTCATGATTAACCCATGCCTCATTACCGCATTTAATGCATGGACATAACATTTGCCGACCTAAACACTCATTAAAAAAATAAGACCAAGAAATTCTTCCAAAGCTTTTTGGTACTCAATAGTCATTCTTGGTAACGACATCCAACTATTATCCATCTTGGACCCTAATTAAATACAAAAGGTAAGAGCTTGTTCGCGGCCTTTCGTGTTTACACCTTTTTAAAATGCAAGAAAATAGATCTCGACGCAAGTATACATCTTAATCTACTGCCGTTTGTTAACAAGTAATAATGGTACAAAGTACCGAATATCGATCCCACAGGGAAGCGTGGAAAAGTTCTCCTCGAAAGTCGGGTCTGTAAAAGCGAGTTTCAGATGGCGAAGTCGAAAACAATATTTTTTGATTGGGGGTTTTGATTAACACTAATTGAACAATTAATTAAAAAGAAGTACGCGGTACAATGCTCTGTTGGGATAAGATGAATAATTGGTTAAAATGATGAGACCGCATTCCTTCGTTATCTTAAAGTTGATATTTTATGTAACTTAAAATAAGTCGGCATACAATAAACCATATGTCAATTGATTAATTGCAGTCCACCATAAAATATAACTTTAATTTAAATAACGTCGGACAATCATGCGACACGATACACCATTTTAACTTTTATCGTCTCGGTCCCAGCTTAACTTTGTACTGATTCTAAATATAACAGAAGCAGAAATGTAAATGTAAATTTAACTAAAATAGGTGGTTGGCGTTTTCAAACAATCAACGATTAAAAATCGTAGGAGTGTTGTGCCCTTAACCTTTCTAAAAGAGATGGTCGGCGTTTTCAAACAATCAACGATAAAAATCGTAGGATTGTTGTGCCCGTAACTTCTCTTTGGACAATGAAATAAAGTTGCGTAAACTAAAAGACTGAAAGTAAATAACGGAAATTAAATTGCAGAAATTAAATGACGGAAAGTAAAAGACAAAAGATTAAATTGCATAAATTAAATTGCAGAAATTAACTTGCGGAAATTAAAATGCGTTAAAATAAATAACGGTAAAGTAAAATGAGAATTATAAAGCTAAGACGGAATAAAAAATGAAGATGGAAAAACTTGTTTCAAATGTGAGATTTGAGCTTGAAGATTTCATGACTTTTTATCGACGTAAAGGAAACTAACTAACGTGCGAGTGATTTTTATAAAGTTGGAAACATAAAACAGATTTAATAACCACAACAAACCGTGAACCAACAAAAGTTGGGAATCCGAAATTATTTTCCGGACTTCCGATTTATAATAGAACTAAAGCCGTAATGAGACCAAAATAAAAACCAAAGCGTATCGAACCAACGAGATTTTTGGATTGTAACGAGAATACGTGCAACTTACACAAAATGATCACGAGATATCGTAACTTGAAAAGGGGAATGACTTATATTTATATAATTGAGAACCAAATTGAATCATGAGCCAATGTTTTACCAAACACTAATGGCTCAATTCTTCAATTCTAATACAAAAGATGGTAGAGAAGAAGATGTAGAAATGTCTAGGTTCAATGTACCTAGAACATTTCTATCCAAAAATGAAGCATATGTATGAGGTTTCACCAAGAAGGAAGCAAGTATGAGATTTGTGTCTTTCTTCCTTGCCCAACATGTCTATTTATAGATACAACAACCTTGGGGCCCAAGTTTACAACAATGGGGGCCCAAGGGCTTTGTAGGAAGATAAGCCCAAAACAAACAACATATCCTTCCAAAAGCCTCCAAATTTTCGGCCCAATCAGATAGCACAAAAGATTTCTGGCCCACTGTCTCGTCTTGTAATTACGGCCCAAAAAGAGAAGTCTTAGTGTCGGTTTTTCGCCATCTTGCTATGTTGACTTCTCACGGCCTATACTTTGATCCTAAAATAAAAACGCATACAACCATGAGATTCATGCAATGCTTATTAAAATTAACCACTAAAAACGACTAACTACACTAAATATTTATTTTAGACAATAAGCACTAAAAATAAGCAAAAAGGGCGCAATGGGGAAATAAAAATTTGCTCAAGATTATAAAAACGAGTTAAAAATAGGGTAAATAAAATTACCCTATCACAACCCCAAACTTGAACTGTTGTTCGTCCCGAACAACTTTATTTGAAAGAAAATTTAATTTTGAGCAAAAATTTATTAAAAAGAGGCTTACTACCCTACAAATCATCATTGACACAATCACGATTCATCTCAATCAGTTCAACCCAAATGATAGCCTTTCATAACTTGTGTTCTCTCAACATGATCAAAAATCTCAACCACAAGATAGACAAACAATTTTGTGATGAATTGAGATCATAGTGCAACAAAAGGCTTGTGTATTTGGCTTTTTTTTTTTTGTATGGCACAATTTTACTACCATATTTTTTTTCTTTTTGGGGAACAGATTTGAGCACACAAGTGCTTTGGTGTCTATGACACTTCTTTGGTATGCCTATGAGAGCACTTTTTTTTTTTTTTGTGCATATTTCTCATGAGTGCATTTATTTTGGGTTTATTGGTGCGTGCCTTTTTGGTGGTGTTTTGTGATAAACAAAAGACATGGTAAAAATGAAATTGGTTTACCATGTCTTCCCCTCCCCAAAACTTAGAAGGGTTCGGTGTCCTCATCGAACGAGAACATTCCAAATGCCAAAGAGAAATAATGAATGAGGAAAGAGGTGCACGAATCCCAAACTTAATGATGAATCCAAAATTGTAAGCCCAAATGTGAGTTGATATTCAAAAAATCATGCGCGAAAATCCAGATTATTGAGGCTATTACTAAAGTGAACCAATTTTAACAAACTCAAGAACCATGTAAATGATGTTTGTAAGAAATAATACTCTTTCAAAAACTTCCCCACAATCCCAAACTGGAAACAAAAACTAGACTAAAACAGTATTTAAAGAGGGTTGGAAAATACGGAACCTGCCCTACTCATGATGAGTAGGAGAAGATGTACGCGTCCTCCAGAGCTGGGAAATCGAGTGGTGCAGAGAGTTCGGTTGTTCCTACGGCACACTGTTGTGGTGCGAAATTGGAGAGCACATATAGTGACTGGTGGTTACGATCGAGGTTTGCAGTGGTGGATTGGGGTGGTGATGAGTAAAAGATCGTTGGTTGTGTTCCATCGTTGTTGAATCGAGAGGTGCGGTTGTGTCGACAGTTGGGGGTGATGGTATTGAAGTCGATGTTGTCGAGATGCTATGGTGATGGCGATGGTGATTTTCAGCGGTGATTAGAACGGGTTTTAGGGTTTTGACGGTGGTGGTGGCGATGGTGTGATAGGGGTTAGGCAGGGTTAGGGTTTCGGTGATAGGGGTTTCGATCGAAGTGGTTGCTGATGGCGGCGACTGAGGTAGAGAGATCGGCGATTTGAGTATCGGTCGGCGATTGGGGGTTTTTGAGGTGGTGGCAGCGGTGGTGTAGTTTAGTGTTTTGACAGGGGTGTTACTAGGGGTGATTTTCGATGGATGATGGTGGTTGGTGTGGGGGTTTTGTGGTAGCCGCGATGTAGATGGTGGTGAGGTTAGGGGTTCGATGAGGATGGTCGTCGGTGTGTTGTTCGATGTGGAGGCGTCGCGTTGGTGGTGAGAATGGTCAACTGTTGATGGTGGTGCCGGTGGTCGAGTTAGCAGCGGCGGTGGAGGAAGAAGAAGAAATGAGAGGTAGAAGAAGGAGAATGAGAGACAAACAAGGACAAGAGTTTGTTAGGGAAGGATGTCTAATCTCTGAAAAGAAGTACCTGTGAAAATAATTCTTGGGAATATAATTAAATCTAAATCAGATTTATGAAAATCTGAATTAGATGATATCTGAATTTTTTTTTTATTTTTTTACTTAAAAAAATAAAACTAATACTTACTTATAATATAGTTATTTATAAATGTATGTGTTATAGTTATAGATTAACTCTAACTTATTTTTGCACATATACATATATATATATACATATATACATATATATATACATATATATACATATATATATATATATATAATTTTTTTTTTTAAACTTTTTTTTTTCAGTTTCATTTTTTTTTATTTTATAAAATAGATACTGTCTTGAGTTTGGACAAACTCAAGAATGTTCACCACCTGTTCTATTTTTGGAGATGGACAACCTCTACAGGTTGTTGCATTAATGATGACGGTTCAAGAAAAGGTTTTACCCTCTGTCCATTCACCTTAAATGTGGTACCCCTTTCTTGATCAACTAACTCAACTACTCCGTAGGGATACACTTTAGCAATTTGAAACGGACCTGTCCATCTAGAGCTTAATTTCCCTGGAAATAACCTGAGTCTAGAATTGAACAGTAGGACCTGTTGTCCTTCACTTAGCTCTTTTGGAATAATTTTCCTATCATGCCATCTTTTCGTATTTTCCTTATATAGCTTCGCATTTTCATAAGAAAAATTCCTATGCTCCTCTAGTTCACACAATTGTAAAGCTCGTTTGTTTCCAGCTGTATCTAAACTCATGTTAAGCTCCTTGATCGCCCAATAGGCACTGTGCTCTAACTCTACAGGCAGGTGACAGGCTTTTCCAAAAACTAATTTATAGGGAGACATGCCAATGGGAGTTTTGTATGCGGTCCGGTAGGCCCACAAGGCATCATCCAGTTTGGAGGCCCAGTCTTTTCGGTGTGGCTTGACTACCTTAGTTAAAATTCCTTTGATCTCCCTATTGGACAGTTCGGCCAATCCATTAGTCTGAGGGTGATAAGCAGTGGCCACCCTATGTTGTATGTTGTACTTTTCTAGGGTTTCCTCTAACACATTATTTATGAAGTGAGTGCCTTCATCACTGATTAAGGCGCGTGGTGTACCGAATCTGGTGAAAACTTGCTTTTGCAAAATTTTGACAACTGTTTTAGCATCATTAGAATGGCAAGCCATAGCTTCCACCCATTTAGACACATAGTCCACAGCTACCAGAATGTATGCACAGTTGCTAGAGAGTGGAAATGGTCCCATAAAGTCAATGCCCCAAACATCAAATAATTCTACTTCTAGAATTCCATTTAGGGGCATTTCATTCCTTTGAGAGATATTTCCACTCCTCTGACATTCATTGCATCTTTTTGCAAAATTGTGGGCATCATTGTTCAGAGTAGGCCAGTACAGTCCTGCTTGTAAATTTTTTGCGGCTGTCCTATCTCCTCCAAAATGCCCACCACAGGGTCCTGTGTGGCAATGATGTAAAACAGAAGCAACTTCTTCTTTTGGAATACACCTCCTTATAACTTGGTCTGCACATATTTTAAAAAGAAAGGGATCATCCCACAAAAACTTTTTGGAATCAAAAATAAGTTTCTTTCTTTGATGCTTATTGAATTCCTTGGGAATGATCTCACAAGCCAGATAATTCACAATATCTGCAAACCAAGGTGTTGCAGTATGTTGTATGGCTAAAATCTTTTCATCAGGAAAGGACTCACAGATATCACCACTGTGTTTATCCTGCTCATGTTTTTCCAATCTTGACAAATGGTCAGCCACTTGATTATTTACACCCTTTCTGTCAATGATTTCCAAATCAAATTCTTGTAACAACAAGACCCACCTTATTAGCCTAGGTTTTGCATCTTTTTTAGAAATGAGATACTTGATGGCAGCATGATCAGTATGCACAATCACTTTGGCCCCCATCAAGTATGATCTGAATTTTTCAAAAGCAAATATCACAGCTAATAGTTCTTTTTCAGTGGTGGTGTAATTGATTTGGGCTTCATTGAGAGTTTTACTAGCATAGTAAATAGAGTGAAATATTTTATTCTTTCTTTGACCTAGAACTGCTCCCACTGCCCAATCACTTGCATCAGTCATTAATTCAAAAGGTAAGGACCAATCAGGTGTCACTATTACAGGTGCCGTAACCAATGCATCTTTCAAAATTTTAAAAGCCTTTTTGCAATCATCGTCAAAATTAAAGGCATGGTCATGCTGTAATAGTGAACACAGAGGTTTGGATATTTTGGAAAAATCTTTTATGAACCTCCGATAGAATCCTGCATGTCCGAGAAAACTTCTAATACCTTTTACAGTAGTTGGTTCAGGCAACTTTGCAATTACTTCCAACTTTGCCTTATCAACCTCAATACCTCTATTGGAAATGAGATGCCCTAACACAATGCCTTCTTTAACCATAAAGTGACATTTTTCCCAGTTTAAAACCAAATCTGTTTCTTCACATCTTTTAAGACTTTTTTCAAGGTTTTGTAAACACAGGTCATATGATGTCCCATAAACAGAAAAATCATCCATGAAAATTTCCATGGATTGTTCAAGCATGTCAGAAAAAATGGACATCATACATCTTTGGAAAGTGGCAGGGGCATTACAAAGTCAAAAGGGCATTCTTCTAAATGCAAAGGTCCCATAGGGACAAGTAAAAGTTGTTTTCTCCTGATCCTCTGGTGCAATGGCAATTTGATTGTAACCAGAATAACCATCTAAGAAACAATAAAATTCTTTCCCCGCTAGTCTATCCAACATTTGGTCAATGAAGGGTAATGGAAAATGGTCTTTTTGGGTAGCTTGGTTAAGCTTCCTGTAGTCCATACATATCCTCCAACCTGATACAATCCTAGTGGGTATCAATTCATTTTTCTCATTGGTTATCACAGTAACTCCTCCCTTCTTGGGTACACATTGTACTAGACTGACACATGTACTACTAGCAATAGGATAGATTATGCCAGCATCAAGCCATTTCAAGATTTCCTTTTTCACAACTTCTTTCATCATAGGATTGAGTCTTCTTTGAGGCTCAACTGAGGTGAAATCTTTGTTTTCTAAAATGATCTTATGCTGACAAATGGTAGGGCTTATGCCCTTTAAATCAGCAATGGTCCATCCTATGGCTTTGGTGTGTAGTTTCAACATGGCAATCAGTTGTTCCTCTTGATCAGATTCTAAAGATGCTGAGATAATGACTGGCAATTTCCCCGGATCTCCTAAAAAGGCATATTTCAGATGTGAGGGGAGTTGTTTCAAGTCTAAGTCTGGAGCACATTCTATGGAAGGAACAAGCGTTTTCCTATCCTCACTATGTAAAATTTCAACAGTAGAGGTAACCTGTATGTCTTCTAATTCCTCAAACTCTGCTGTATATTCCTCACTATCAGACTCATCAATTCCCAAGACCTCCCCAAAACTTTGGTCTTGACACCAAGATTCAATCAAACTTAATGTAGAACATTCTTCTTTCTCTTCAGGATATCTAAGGGAATCTAACACATTGAAAGTCACTTGTTGGTCTTGAACTCTCATGGTGAGTTCACCCTTTTGGACATCTATTAAAGTTCTTCCTGTTGCAAGGAATGGTCTTCCTAAGATAATGAGAATGTCTTTGTCAGCTTCAAAATCTAAGATGATAAAGTCTGTTGGGAAAATAAATTTATCAACTTGGACAAGGACATCCTCAATCTTACCTTTTGGCCAAGCTATGGACTTATCTGCTAACAAGAGTGAAACAGTGGTAGGTCTAGCCTCACCTATACCTAAAGTGTTGAAAACAGATAAAGGCATAAGGTTTATGCTGGCTCCTAAGTCACATAGGGCTTTTCCTACTTCCTTTCCTCCTATGGAACATGGGATTGTGAAAGTCCCAGGATCTTTCAGCTTCGGAGGGATTTTGCTAGACAACATTGCACTGCACTCTTCTGTCAGAGCTACAGTCTCATACTCATTCAACTTTTTCTTTTTGCTTAAAATGTCTTTTAAAAACTTTGCATAATTTGGCATTTGTTCAATGGCTTCCACCAAAGGTATGTTGATATGCAACTGTTTAAAAACATCTAAAAACTTTTTGAATTGCAGTTCATCCCTTTGATTCCTTAATCTCTGGGGATAAGGAACATAGAGAGGAACCGGAGTAGGAGATGAAGTCTTTTGAGGAGTAGGTGTTGGGACAGTCGGTGAGATTTGGTCTACCTTAGTGGATGGTGTAACTTTAACTTGTTCTACAGGTCTGTTTTCACAAGGAATTTTGGGACTGTCACCAGATTGTGACACATCCAAAACAGTCTGCTCATCTACTTTTTGATCTTCCTTGGGTTCATTTGGGAACAATGTTGGATAGTCTGATCTCTTTGGAATGGGTGCAGCAGTAATGGGCCCAACAGTGTCTTCAGGCCCAATGCTTACACCGGCTTGAGCAGAATCTGAAACTGTGTTTTTCTTTTCAGGCTCTGCTTTGTCTGTCTTCAGCTCTTTTTGAATATTTTCTGGTAAGTCCTGTCTACTTCTTAATGTCACTGCTTTCACATGTTCTTTTCCAATTCTCTGAGGTGTTTCTGTATCACTAGGGAGAGAACCTGAAGGACGTTTCCTAATTTCCAAAGCCATTTGACCCACCTGGGTCTCCAGATTTTTAATTGATGCCTGTGTTTGGGTCATGAATGCTTTCATCATTGCTTCCAAAGAAGTAGATGAGTCGGCCTGTTGGTTTGACTTTTGTTGATAACCAGGTTGATTATTCTGAAAATTTCCATGTTGGTTATTTTGAGGTCTGTGATAAGACTGTTGGTGAAAATTTTGTTGTCCTTGCAACTTTGGTGGTGGTGGATTTTGGGCAGGACTGTGCCAAGAAAAGTTCGGATGGTTTCTCCACTCAGGATTGTAAGTTTGAGAAAAAGGTCCACCCTTGTTGTTACTACTAACATAATTCACTCTCTCGGGATTTCCAGGACAATGTTCAAAGTGATGACCCTCTCCATAGTAGGTACACTGTATAGATTGCACAGTAGGGGTAGGTGCTACAGTATTAACTTGCACAGCGTTAAGATTTTTGATTAAAGATGCCATGTCGGCCAGCTGTGAAGATAATAATGCATAAGCATCTGTGTCTTGTACCCCTGCTGCCTTTCTAGGTAAAGCACGTGGATCAGCCCATTGACCATTGTTGTTTGAAATTCTTTCAAGAATTTCATATCCTTCATTGTAGGTACAAGCTGTGAAAGCTCCGTGTGCAGTAGCATCGAGCATTTGTTTAGCAGTAGTATTTAAACCACTGTAAAATGTCTCTAGCTGAATGCAGTACGGAATGCCATGATGGGGGCATTTTCTTAACAGCTCTTTATACCTATCCCATGCATCAGGAACTGCTTCATCGTCCATTTGTCTAAAGGTACATATTTCATTTCTGGACTTAGCATTCCTCGTGGGTGGAAAATATTTTTTCAAAAACTTTTCTGCCATTTGGGTCCATGTAATTATAGAATCTGGTTTCAACGAGTTGTACCAAGACCTTGCTCTATCTCTTAAAGAATATGGAAAAAGTTTTAGTTTTAGAGCATCGTCTTGTACACCAGGCAGTTTAAAAGAATCTGTAATTTCCATGAAAGACCGAAGATGAGAATGAGGATCTTCAGCTGGCAAACCAGCGTACTGGCCGTTAGTTTGCAACATCTGAAACATTATCGGTTTTAATTCAAAATGGTGGGTTTGCAAAGTTGGTTTAAGAATTCCTGGATGTAACTGGGTTAAAACCGGAACAGCGTAAGACATAATACCACCATCTTTGGAATTTGCTAACCGAAAAATGTTTTGTTCCTCGTCATCAGTATTTATCGGCGGTTCGTTCGGATCATCACGATTGTTCAAATTTTCGCGATTATTTAAATCTTCGCGATCATTTAAATTCTCGCGATCGTTGGGAATGTCTCTATCTTGATTTCTTCGATTATTAAAATTTTCTCGATTATTTTGACGCCCATTTTGATTTACCTCGGGTATTAATTCCTCATCCGTCATATATTCATGTTCAGACATTTCGGAAGAATTTAAAACTAAATTAGCTCGTTGGATTCTTCTTCGTTGTCTAAATGTTCGTTCAATATCGGGATCAAGTTGGAAAAAATCTCCGTGAGGCAATCTTGGCATGCACTTTTTCGAAATATTAATGATTTTTTTTTTTTCGAAAATTAAATTTTTTTTTTCAAAATATTTTTTCTACCTTTTTTTTTTCTTTTCAAAATAGACGGAAGAAAAACTTGATTTTATAAACCTTACTTAGAAAGAAAAACTTTTAGCGTGCTTCCCCGGCAACGGCGCCAAAAACTTGTTCGCGGCCTTTCGTGTTTACACCTTTTTAAAATGCAAGAAAATAGATCTCGACGCAAGTATACATCTTAATCTACTGCCGTTTGTTAACAAGTAATAATGGTACAAAGTACCGAATATCGATCCCACAGGGAAGCGTGGAAAAGTTCTCCTCGAAAGTCGGGTCTGTAAAAGCGAGTTTCAGATGGCGAAGTCGAAAACAATATTTTTTGATTGGGGGTTTTGATTAACACTAATTGAACAATTAATTAAAAAGAAGTACGCGGTACAATGCTCTGTTGGGATAAGATGAATAATTGGTTAAAATGATGAGACCGCATTCCTTCGTTATCTTAAAGTTGATATTTTATGTAACTTAAAATAAGTCGGCATACAATAAACCAGATGTCAATTGATTAATTGCAGTCCACCATAAAATATAACTTTAATTTAAATAACGTCGGACAATCATGCGACACGATACACCATTTTAACTTTTATCGTCTCGGTCCCAGCTTAACTTTGTACTGATTCTAAATATAACAGAAGCAGAAATGTAAATGTAAATTTAACTAAAATAGGTGGTTGGCGTTTTCAAACAATCAACGATAAAAATCGTAGGATTGTTGTGCCCGTAACTTCTCTTTGGACAATGAAATAAAGTTGCGTAAACTAAAAGACTGAAAGTAAATAACGGAAATTAAATTGCAGAAATTAAATGACGGAAAGTAAAAGACAAAAGATTAAAGTGCATAAATTAAATTGCAGAAATTAACTTGCGGAAATTAAAATGCGTTAAAATAAATAACGGTAAAGTAAAATGAGAATTATAAAGCTAAGACGGAATAAAAAATGAAGATGGAAAAACTTGTTTCAAATGTGAGATTTGAGCTTGAAGATTTCATGACTTTTTATCGACGTAAAGGAAACTAACTAACGTGCGAGTGATTTTTATAAAGTTGGAAACATAAAACAGATTTAATAACCACAACAAACCGTGAACCAACAAAAGTTGGGAATCCGAAATTATTTTCCGGACTTCCGATTTGTAATAGAACTAAAGCCGTAATGAGACCAAAATAAAAACCAAAGCGTATCGAACCAACGAGATTTTTGGATTGTAACGAGAATACGTGCAACTTACACAAAATGATCACGAGATATCGTAACTTGAAAAGGGGAATGACTTATATTTATATAATTGAGAACCAAATTGAATCATGAGCCAATGTTTTACCAAACACTAATGGCTCAATTCTTCAATTCTAATACAAAAGATGGTAGAGAAGAAGATGTAGAAATGTCTAGGTTCAATGTACCTAGAACATTTCTATCCAAAAATGAAGCATATGTATGAGGTTTCACCAAGAAGGAAGCAAGTATGAGATTTGTGTCTTTCTTCCTTGCCCAACATGTCTATTTATAGATACAACAACCTTGGGGCCCAAGTTTACAACAATGGGGGCCCAAGGGCTTTGTAGGAAGATAAGCCCAAAACAAACAACATATCCTTCCAAAAGCCTCCAAATTTTCGGCCCAATCAGATAGCACAAAAGATTTCTGGCCCACCGTCTCGTCTTGTAATTACGGCCCAAAAAGAGAAGTCTTAGTGTCGGTTTTTCGCCATCTTGCTATGTTGACTTCTCACGGCCTATACTTTGATCCTAAAATAAAAACGCATACAACCATGAGATTCATGCAATGCTTATTAAAATTAACCACTAAAAACGACTAACTACACTAAATATTTATTTTAGACAATAAGCACTAAAAATAAGCAAAAAGGGCGCAATGGGGAAATAAAAATTTGCTCAAGATTATAAAAACGAGTTAAAAATAGGGTAAATAAAATTACCCTATCAGAGCTCCAATAAATTATTCACCTATAATATTTACAAGGGAGGAAAAAAGTTCTAATAAAAATAAAGAAGCAATCTTAAAAATTGGATTATGTAGCAATTAAATTACCATATTCTTGACATAAATAATAGTAATAGTGAAACAAGGTAAAATATAACACAATCCCAATGATTGTAAGCCTTTCTTTTGCAGACAAAAGAATAATTAGACAAAAGAACGTGAACCTCAACAAAAAGAAGTAACAACCAGATATAAATTTGGCAACTTGTGTGTGGAATAGGCTTTTTCACAAGTAATATTCATTGTCTGATATTTCAATCAGATTTTTTCATATATTTACAAATTATATGGTATACTATATACTATAAATCTACAATCAAGTTTTCTATTATTCGAAAGACTAAATATCATGTCATAAGGTGGAAAAGCCAAGAGTAGAAAATCCGACAAAATTGTGGAGTTGATAAAAGGTATCTCATGTATAATACCCAAAGCAAGTCTAAATAAATAATTGGTATTCATATATATATATATATATATATAAATAGAGAGAAATTGAAATCAAAATTAAAAATGGAAGAAGAAAGAGGCAAAGAAATATTGGGAGTGTTTTAAAAAAGAAAAGGAATTGAATGTGAAAGACAAAAAGAGAAGTTTACAAGGAAAAGGGCAAAGCCTTTTCTTTTCACCTTTGATGATGTTTACATATTTTTACTTATTATTATTCAAGGCTATGCATTCATTCATACAGTTTTTCAACTTTTTCGCTTTTGGTCTCATACAACAACATATTAGTCAGAACCTTCATCTTGATGACAAATGTGAAACTAAAGATCCTTAATTAATTTGTTTCAATTCTCTATGCATTTTGATTTTGAATAGTAATTATTAAGTAATATGGTATGATGAAAGAAAGAAAGAGACGAAGATTATGTATAAATTATGGACTGATCCATGATTAAAGATAAAAAATTTATTAAATGTATAGGAAAAAGAATTGTTGTGACAGAGAATTTTGATATGATAAAATCATAAACCTCATAACATCTCCAATGGTAAATGTAATAGTTGATGCCCAATTTCACTATTGGAGCAAAAACTTGAAGAATAGCTTGACATCCAATGACCTGGTGGATGTCAAGTGTTTGAGGATTTATAGAATATTTATATTTGATCCCTCAACAATCATAGGTTTACATTTTTAATTTTACACTTTTATTCCATAATAATTCATCTATTAAATATATAAAATATTATTATTATTATTATTATTAACAAAATACATTATTGGAACACTTTCGTAAATATCGAAAATTAAAAAACACAAAAATTAAATACTTTTGTTTTTAGAAATCATAGTTTTAAGTATATATAGTTTATATTTATAAAAAAACTACATATTATTTTTAGAAACTTTTGTTTATTATATTGAAAAGTTCCAACTCTCACCTTCTCATCGATACTTGACCATTGCGGATGCCTCGTATCACTTTAGCTTTTTTGGTTGATGCTTTAAAATTTATACACGGTCCCTCCAAATTACTTTAGCTTTTTTGGTCATCATTTTTTTGTCTTCCACCATCCTCATCATCATCCAGACCAACTTAAATACTCCAATAGGATCCCCTCACTCCCCACCTTCTTCCTCACCACTTCACAAACACACACACACACAGGGAGTGTAATGGAGAGAAGATTCCCATGGACAAAATTGCATCTTCTGTAAGTAAGACTTTTCTATCCCAGTCTTTCCATTCATCATTTTCCCTCTAATTTTTAGTTGCAAATTAGTAAAAAAAAGAACAAAATAAGATAACACAGAGTCTGCACACAAGAACCATATATATATATATATAGATAGATAGATAGATAGATAGATAGATAGATAGCTCAGTCACATTCTCTAAAAACCAATCATGATTATATGTTATACATTCCATTAGAATTTCAAAATTAAAAAACAAAAAAAAAACTTATATATGCCATTACCCCCCCCCCCCCCCCCCCCCTCTCTTTCTTTCTACACACCCTAAAAGAAACAAAGAACAGGAGTCCAAACTCTAATACAACAATCAAAAGTGTCCTATTAAGGTATCTTAATAAGATATCAAAATAAGTGTCCTATTAAATTAAATCAAATAGGACTCAAAAAGTAATGTGTCTTATTAGCCTTTTTTAAAGGACGAGCCTCGTAAAATGTCCTATAAAGTCCTTTTTGTTGTAGTGATATTTTAACAACTTGCCATTTTATTCAAAGGGTATCAATATATCATTTATATAAATTTATGTCCAAGTATATACACAACCGACCGTGTCCCGTTGACACTTGACACACTTGTTCAATAAAACAAAAGTTAGATATTAGAGCATCTCGAATAGCATTGTTAAATTTTTTCTAAAATAGAGATTGGAAAGTCAAAATTTCTAATAACATTTTTTCTAACTCCAACAGTTTTTCTATTTTAGGGAATCAATCATTATTTATATTATTATAATATTCCATAATTTATTATCCCAATACACTTTTTAAAAAAAACTTAAAATAAAATGTTAAAAACTGAATCTTATTGGTTGGATTTAATAAAATAATATTTTTTCTCTCAAATTTAGAGATTATAGATAATTTTCTATATTTAGAGATTTTTTGATTTTTCTCTATTTTAACAAACCATATAGCAAAGCTGTTAGAGAACAATAACAAAGAAAAAATCAAAATTTTTTATTTTAGCAATGCTGTTGGAGATGCTCTTATACTTTAATTTCCAAGAAAATTCTTTCAATTGGCTTCCTCACATTTATTATATAAATTATTGAAATATATATATATATATATATATATATATATATCTCGTGAACTTGCTTATTCTAAATATACAGATTTTCATATCACATCTCTTATTATCTTGCACTCTAATGGCTTCATCAAGCACTTCCAACAGCCATGGCATCGATGAAGGTATGGTGCCAATGTTAATTCTTCTCAAAAACATATCAAAACTTTCACCTACACTTTCATATTTATATGATTACATCCATTAGATACTTATATTATTATGATAATGATGCAACGTACGTAGCAGAGTCACGACACTATCCATACCCTTCTCATGTGAATGCGGCCGCCTTTCTTTCTATCAAGCTGTCCAATGATATCAGTTACCGTCCGTGGAAGGAACAGATGATGTGCCTTGTGGAGAGCCATGATATGCTCGGTTTTATCGATGGCACATTAAATAGCCCCAAGCAGAATGACGATGAAAAAAAGATGGCAAACATGAATCTAAAGAGCAGAATGGAGGCCAAGTATAGGGAATGGAAAAGGTCGGACACACTTGTTAAAGGATGGATCTTTGGTTCACTAAGTCCACCTATGATGGATAAGGTTGCCGGTCTCCACACAAGTAGCCAAGTGTGGGAGAAGCTAGAGACCATTTGCACCACCAGCAGCAACCCGACCAGTAACACCTTCAACGACCCAATTAGCAGCTCCACTAGAAGCAAAGGTATGGCGCCAGTATTGTGTTTGGGATTGCTTATTTAAAACAACTTATATGCTTATTTTAAAAAGTGTTTATTAGCTTATGCGGCGTCAAACCGGAGTTTTTAAAAAAGTGTTTGGATTAGCTTATTGTGGTACCAAATCGTAATAAGTTAATAAGTTGTTATTTAATGGTGTTTGAGATTGCTTATACATATAAAATAACCAAAAAAGTCATAAGCACTTTTCAAATAAGTTAATAAATTAAAACCAAATGACTTATCAAAAAGTGTTTTTCAGCGGTTTGGCACTGGTATAAGCCATTTTAATTTTCCCCATCCAAACACTCAAAAGTGCTTATCTCCGCAATAAGCTAAAAAACATGTTAAATAAGCAATCCCAAACACCCCCTTATATTTCTTTCTTGATGATTTCCCCATGAACTATTTTCATCTTTTCTTGTGGCAATAGATATGATAAACTACATCCCACTATATAAAGCTATTCTGAGGGACAAATGGGAGAAAGTTGAAGACATCTTCAGCCTAGACAATGAGGCATTGACTGCTAAAATCGATGTTACAGGAGATAGCGCACTTCACATTGCAGTCCGTAGACGTACAAATAATGATTTCGTTGAGAAATTACTAGAGAAGATAATGCCGGAGGACCTCCCAACTCTTGTGAATAATTGGAAGTGGACTTCACTGCACTCTGCTGCATTTGTTGGCAACACCGAGGCTGCAAAGATGTTGGTGGAGAAAAAACGAACGTATGTTATTCAGTGTTGACAAGGACAAAGTCTTACCAATCCATTTAGCTATTTGGAATTATCACAAAGAAACTTTTTTGTATTTGCTCGAAGAGTGCAAAAAAGATGAAAATATTGAGCTCTGTGGAGATAACTATCCCTTTAAGGGCATGCTCGGTGTTCGGCTTCTGACTATTGCAATATTTGCTGGGTATTTAGGTGAGTTTTGAAATCCCTATTATTGATTAGTGGATTTGTTTCTAGAAATTTATGACAAGAAACACATCCAACTTTGGCTTATATGCGAATTTAGAACATCATTTCAGTATTTACTTGGGTTTTTTGTAAATCTCTTTTGCAGATATTGCATATAAGTTGATCAAGGATTACCCTGACATGGCAAGAACAAAGCACGAGGATTACATTCCATTGGGGTGTATTGCGAACAAGGCGGATGCATATTTTAGTTCTACACAATACAACTTCTACCAAAGATTTGTTTATTCTCGTATATGCTTCTTCACTTGCTCTTATTTAGTTTTGATGGTGATATCCAACCAATTATGTGGATCATCGATCCTAATAACAAGGAGTAAGAGTGAGCAGCCTAAACCATGAAAATGGATTGATTGGTTTATGCTAACTCATCCAAATGGATGATTATCCAACTTTTTCAAGATCCCCTATTGATTAGAATTTCATGTCACAACCAATTTTTCTAATGGAGTTCTGGCCCAACTTTTAAACCTAAAACACATATTCTTTTGTCATCAAAATCATCATTTGTGCTGATATGTATATACCTTAGTTTATTCTTTTTTTGTAAATTGATCATGATCTAATTAATATCGGCCTATTTATATGACCAAGATATGCCGATAGAGGATAACATCTTAAACGATGCACATACGAATGCCGATATTGAAAATCAAGAGACATATAACGCCATGTGCAGGAGGAGCTGCTTCTACCCTGGTATGTGGTTCTAAAAGTCTAAACAGTTGTATCAGAAATATGATTTATGTACCCGACATACTTTTCGGCATGGGTCTTCTTTAAGGCACAATATATATTTTTCACTTTTCGTATAGTCCGCAACATACACATATTGACCTACATAAACTAATGTTACTATGCCTTAAGCTTAGCATTTTGGAACCTAATTAACATACACCACTTTTTGATCGCCAAGTTATAATTATTTCTCCAAACCTACTTAATTGAGATCAAACTAGTGCACTTTCCAATGTAGTATGGCAAAAGTATGAATTCTTGACCCTTATGAAACACCCAAAGCCCCACAACCCAACAACCCCTTGGGTTTGTTGGAAATCAGATATCTATGGATCGACAAAACACACCCAAATACAAAGCAAAATGAAAAGAAGACACTAACTTTTTGGGAACTTCTCTGGTGCTATATTGCTCTCATTAATTGAAAAGTACATAAAAGGAAATGCTTAAATAAGCTTCAAACAAACTGCTGGAAGAAAGGAAAAAAATAACTACTAGAAAACGTGGGTTGTTCACCCTTTAAAATCTACCCATGACTTCCTAACTAAAAGACTAAAATTATTCCCTTCTGACTTGGTCAACATTTTGCCAAATCAGAATTACATCAACACTTTCCCCCCTAATTCTGATCTTTGACTTCAAGATTCTTCACTCCCAACAGGTTTCTCATCTCGATATACTTGACCCGTGGTAACGCCTTGGTCAATATATCAGCTAGTTGCTCCTCTCCACTAATACGCTCCACGCTAATTATCTCATTCTCAACGCATTCCCGTATGAAATGGTACCTCGTATCGATGTGTTTGCTTCGACCGTGGAACACCAGGTTCTTCATTAGATCTATCGCTGATTTATTGTCAATGTACAGCTTCACCCTTGAGCTTTCCCAGTTGGTTAAATCCTTCAGCAGGTTCCTTAACCACACAGCTTGGCATGCCGCCGCTGTTGCTGCCATAAATTCCGCTTCACAAGATGATAGAGACACGGTGTGCTGCTTCTGTGATGACCACGTAATTAGGTTATTAGAGAAGTAGAATACCGTCCCGGTGGTGCCCTTTCGATCATCTAAATCCATTCCATGGCTGCTATCACTATAACCTACTAGCTTTCCATCACCTCCTCTTGGATATATCAAACCAAATTGCACAGTACCTTTCAAGTATCGGAGTATTTGCTTCACTGCCTTCAAGTGACTTTCCTTTGGTGAGTTAATGTACCGGCTAACAACCCCAACCGAGTAAGCGAGGTCCGGTCTCGTATGGATCAAGTACCGCAGACAACCAACGAGTCGACGATAGTCGGTGGCGTTCACAGGTGTCCCTTCATCATCCTTGGATAGACTGAACTTTGAATCCATCGGCCACTTTGTTGGATTACAATCCCACATCCCAGCTGATTGTAGTATCCGCTTTGCATACCCGGCTTGAGATATCTCGATTCCTTTCTCACTTTGTCGCACTTCTATTCCCAAATAGTAAGTCAGCTGCCCCAAGTCACTCATCTCGAACACCTGTTGCATTTTCTTTTTGAACCGAGTTACTTGGTCGTCACTTGAACCGATCACAATCAAGTCATCCACATACACACCAACAGTTAAAATATTTTTTGGGCAGTAAAGTTTGTACACCGCTTGCTCTTGTGAACACCTTGTAAAGCCCAAATCTTTAAGTGCTTTGTCGAGACGCATGTTCCATGCTCGTGGTGCTTGACGTAACCCGTAAAGGGCCTTGCTCAGTCGGTAGACCATGTGTTCCTTTCCTTTAATGACAAAACCGTCGGGCTGGGACACATACACTTCTTCTTGCAACTCCCCGTTCAAGAATGCCGATTTGACATCAAGATGATGAACAATCCAGCCTTTCATCGCAGCCAAGGCTAGCAACAATCGAATGGTTTCTAACCGTGCCACCGGAGCAAATACTTCTTCAAAATCCACCCCTTTTCGCTGGACGTATCCCTTCGCTACCAACCGGGCCTTATGCTTCACCACATTTCCACGAGCATCTCTCTTCACTTTAAACACCCATTTAAGTCCGATTGGATTATGTCCTGAAGGCAGATTGGTGAGTCTCCAAGTCTGATTCCTTTCAATCGAACTTAGTTCAGCTTTCATTGCTTCCTGCCACGAGTGAAAATTAGCAGCCTCTGTGTATGTTGTAGGTTCATCACCTACAAACATTAATTCTTCTGGATCGAGCTCTATTGGTTCTGCTCTAGCATAAATATCAGATAACGATCGAAAACCTCGAACGGGTGTGTGATCATACGTAGAGGAATCTACACTTTGCCCGGTTTCAATTGTGGAGTGCGATGCCCCTGTTGTTGAATAATCGGTGCTCAAAGACTCACGACCTTCACTCGAGGAACCAAGTGTTGGAGTTATCGGTGAGTTACCAGCATGGTGAGCAGGAGAATCAAATTGATTTTCGATGGTGGTGTCTGCTGGCACTTCTTCCCCCATGGCATGATTAAAAGAGCCGATAACCCACATTCTGTTTGTCTCGACCTCTCCAGTGTGGGCTTGGACCCAGTCCCATTTTCTTTTTTCATCAAAAATGACGTCACGAGCGACCACCACCTTCTGCTCTCCTGGATTTAACATTCGGTAGGCTTTAGAACCCGATTCAACACCTAAGTATACCATTGGAATACTACGGTCGCTTAGCTTCGAGATTTGATTCGACGGCTTCTTTGCATACCCAACGCAACCAAACACCTTTAGGTGTTCGAGTGTTGGTTTGGTTCCTCTTAGGCCTTCGTATGGAGTCATGCCCTTCACCCCTTTGGTCGGAATTCGATTGAGTATATACACAGCGTGTCTGACAGCTTCACCCCACATTATATCCGGCACTTCCATCGTTTTTAATAACGACCTGGTTGCTTCAAGAACACTTCTATTACGACGTTCTGCCACGCCGTTTTGTTGTGGAGAGTAAGGGGCCGTTAGCTGTCTTCGAATACCCTCCTGTTCACAAAACTCAGTAAAATCTTTAGAGGTAAACTCCCCTCCACGATCAGACCGTAACCCTTTCAGTTTCATCGAGGTTTCTTTCTCGATTTTAACTTTGAACTTTACAAAGTTGGCAAAGGCTTCATCCTTCGATTTCAACATAAAAACCCACATGTAACGACTGAAATCGTCTACTATTAACATAAAGTAACGATTACCTGACACGGTTGAGGGGGTTATTGGACCACACAGGTCAGTATGCACCAGCTCGAGTGGCCGCTTTGCCTGCCATTTAGCTTCCTTTGGGAACGGATGTCTCGATTGTTTCGCAACCATACATCCCCCACAACCCTGTGTAGGATGTTGTATTCTGGGAACACCTCGAACCAACTCCTTCCGAACCATCCACTCGATAGTACGAAAGCTCACATGACCCAATCGGGCATGCCATATCCATGCTTCATTATCGAGGTTCGCCATTAGACAAACGGGTTGAGTAGTTTGGAGTGCAACCTTATACAAACGATTTCTCGACCGTTCCACCCTCATGATTAGACGACCAACCTCATCATGAATCTTCAAAATATTGTTCAACATCTCGACTTTGTATCCCAATTCAGTCATCTGTCCAAGACTCAAAATATTACTATGTAATGCCGGGATAAAATATACCTCCGAGATGAGTTGTTGTTCTCCATTTTTGCACTCCAACAGAACAGACCCTTTTCTTGCGATCTGGACCTTTGAACCATCCCCAAAACGAACCGCACCGGTGACTTTTTCATCCAACTCTGCAAAGAATCTCCGTGTTCCGGTCATATGATTGCTTGGCCCGTTATCAAGGTACCAAACATTTTCTCCTGTCTCACCAACAGGACATACATTCTTCTCATTCAACAGCACCAACGTATCTGTTTTCTCACCACAGACGCTAAGCAGCAAAGTCGGTTCCTCCTCTTGCATTTGAGTCAGATTTGCTTCGTCTCCTATCTCTTTCGGGGCCTTGCATTCAGATGCATAATGGCCGTAATTTTCACAGTTGAAACACTTGATGTGTTTCTTATCTCTAGGCTTGTGATAGTTATTCCCGCCATCTCGGTGCCCGTTGAAACTGCCTCGACCCCCTCTGCCTCGGCCTCTACCACGGCCTCCACGACCTCCTCTGTCGCTCGATGCACGTCCTCGTCCTCCTGACGATAAGCTTCTTCCTGCAGCTTTCTGACCTTGCTGGCCTTCGGTTTTGGTGAGCAACAGACTGGTTTCAGCACTTCCACTGCCAGTACGGAGTCGTAACCTGTCTTCATAAGCTTTCAGTCTACCGATAGCCTCATCAAACGGCATGGAGTCAACGTCTGAATACTGTTCAATCGAAGCTACCAGTTGTAGGTACTTGTCGGGGACTGAGTCGAGCAACTTTCTCACCAGAACACTATCCTCAAGCGTTGCCCCAAGGCTGTTATATTTGGAAACCATTCCACTCAATTTTCCGGTGAAATCATCGATAGTCTCCCCGTCCTTCATTCGAAGAGCCTCAAACTCGCTTTTCAATGTATGTAACCGAGCCTTCTGGACTCGTTCTGCCCCGAGATACCGGGTCTTCAAGGACTCCCAAACCTCCTGTGCCTTCTTCTTCTTGGCGACTTGTAAGAGGATGTCCTCCGGCAATGCTTAAAAGATGAAGGCCCTCGCCGACTTGTTCTTCTTCTCGTCCACCGCCACACCGGTCGGTGGCTCAATGGATTCCCATAACCCCTGGGCATCCAATACAGCCTCCATCCTTATCGCCCAAGTTGTGTAGTTCGTTGATGTTAACAACGGACATTGAAACGGTACACCACCGCCTTCCCTTCCCTGTGTCACGATCGACATATTCTCTAACCGGAGGTATTTGGGCATGAACAAAGCTCTGATACCAAGTGTTGGAAATCAGATATCTATGGATCGACAAAACACACCCAAATACAAAGCAAAATGAAAAGAAGACACTGACTTTTTGGGAACTTCTCTGGTGCTATATTGCTCTCATTAATTGAAAAGTACATAAAAGGAAATGCTTAAATAAGCTTCAAACAAACTGCTGGAAGAAAGGAAAAAAATAACTACTAGAAAACGTGGGTTGTTCACCCTTTAAAATCTACCCATGACTTCCTAACTAAAAGACTAAAATTATTCCCTTCTGACTTGGTCAACATTTTGCCAAATCAGAATTACATCAACAGGGTTGACCTGGTCAAAAAGTCAACTCTGTTGATTCAGCCAACAGAAGCACTTTTCCAAGTGCTCTGTTGGGTACTTTTTTTATAAAGTCTCAATTGTTAGGGTGTTTCTTGTTTTCCAATTACCTATAGTATTTGAATAGGGTTTATGGCTTGAGTAGATGATGAATTTTGATTAATAAAGTTTGAGTTTCTCAACTTTAATTTCTCTTTCGGTTCATATTCAGTATTCCATTGAATCAACAAATTTTTGAAGCGGGTGTGAGTTATTCACTCAAACGCTACATCACTTTGAAGCATGATCCCAAATGATCTATAACCATTGGAGTGCACCTTAACCTTTTTTCGAAAGCAATTAATTGTTTACAACAATTACGATTGTTTATTTCATTGATTTGTTTAATTAAGTTTTTTATAATTCTATTTCCTAACTTTCATCCAATAATTTCTTTCTTTTGTAGTCATCCAGAGAATTTATGTCAAATTTTGGAAAGTTGCAGTACTACATGGTAAGGAAAGTTCCTGCTGGTTTTCTCTTAAATGCATAACACCTTTCATTCCAAAGCAGGGATGTCCTTGAATAAAAGTTGCAAACAATTCACCTATTTTCTTTTGGAAATTTCAAGCTAAAGTTACGATTTGTTTAATGCTACTATACTAGTACGTACAAGCCACCTGTGGTATAATATTTGATCCATAACATTCTTATAGCTTGCCACCATTGAAGGGTATATGTTCTAAAGAAGCAATTACTTTTATTATGTTTCTGCATACTCTGAATGGTTGCATAAGCATTATGAATTAATTGCCTAGAGAAGCTATATATACATGCTACCATCTTTGTTACATAAAGATTGAATGATTAAGTCGATTTCTATCAAATTAACTGCAGTGCCGCACATCAAGCACCTCCATGAAGACAAAGTGAAACACAACGTAGCTCTTATGCTCCTGAAGTGTATGTGCGAAGAAGTTTCAAAGTTAAATAGCTACAACGAAGCTTTTGGTCATTACGGTATGGCATTCAAACTGGCAGTGGAAAACGATACACATGAGGCAGTAGAAGCAATCATCGAATGTATTCCACAAGCAACTTTGACCAAGTTCGATGATTATTATCTTTCTCAACATGCCATAAAGAGCCGTTGTGAAAAGGTTTACAACTTTTTGGTACAACATGTTGAAGAGAATCATTTCCTTAGATTATACATTGACAGAAATAGTAATAATCTTTTGCATTTGGCTGGAGAGTTGGCACCTAAACACAAACTCGATCTGGTGTCGGGTGCAGCTTTACAAATGCAAAGAGAGTTACAATGGTTTCAGGTACATGTTTTTCTCTATATCAAGACACTTTTAGTCTAAAGTCACATGCATGAATTAACATATGTTGGATATCAGGAAGTGGAGAAGATTGTGCTTCCAAGTGACAAACAACAAAAGAACAACCAAGAAGAAACACCAATGATGGTGTTCATAAGGGCACACAAAGAGTTGAGAAGAGCCGGTGAAGAGTGGATAAAAAAGACCGCGGATTCGTGCACAATCACAACTGCACTCATCATTACAATAGCTTTTGCAGCGGCCATTACTGTACCAGGTGGAAACAATGGTGACACTGGGAAAGCTATTTATGCAACAAAAGTCAGCTTCATCATATTTGCAGTCTCGGATGCGATCTCATTGTTCACATCCACCACATCCTTGCTGTTGTTTCAGTCTATTCTCACAGCACGTTATATCGATGAGGATTTTCTCTACAGGTTACCTAAGAGATTAATACTTGGCCTTGCCACATTATTCTTGTCGATGACATCCATGATGGTAGCCTTCAGTGCGACATTGTATCTTTTGTTCGGACAGGAAAATTCATGGATCCTAATTCCGATAGCTACATTAACATGTCTACCGATTGCTTCGTTCGTGATGTTCCAGTTCCCATTGCTTTTTGAGCTGATCAATTCAACATATTTTCCTAGGATTTTTTCTAAAAGGAGCCGCCGTATGATCAAATGACATCATCGGATGGCATGAGTAGCTTGTCACATAAGTTTTTGTATATTTGCTCTAGTATTAAACAATAAAAAAGAAGATGGTGCCTTCCTAGAAACTTTACATTGTAATTTGATACATATAAACCATTCTAATTTTGTAAACCATGAAAACCGTCGATTTCATTGATTAAGTTAATGAAATTGTTTAATTTGATTAAATTGAGTCATATAATTCTTTTGTTAATGAAATTGTTTTATACATTTGTGTTTTTTTATGTAAAAATGAGATTATTTCATGTATTTTCTTATTATGATGAAATTGTTTCATATTTTCTCATTTTGATGAATTTTTTTTTTCATTTTTACATAAAAAACACAAATATATGAAACAATTTCATCAACAAAAGAATTATAGGACACAATTTCACCAAATTAAACAATTTCATAAACCAATTTCGATCATTGACTTAACCAATAAAATCAACGATTTCTATGGTTTTCAAAATTAAGGTTGTTTTCAAATGAAACTACCCACAAAGCACATGGTCCTATAATTTTATGCATACATTAAGAAAAACTATGAATTACAACTTTTTAAGTGTAAAGTACAAGTTGTTGAAGCACTTGTTTTATCCTCACTACCAACAACAACAATCAATTGAAGAATGCTTCAGACTATCTTTCTTAAATTTAAAAAGTCAATGTACAAAAAAACTTATTTGGTTGTGAATACTTTTACACAATACTTTTTAACCTTGCTGCCACCACATAAACTAGATGCTTCAGAGTTCTCTTTCCAACAACCTAAGCTTTCTTCCACCTCTTTCATGCTCCAACCTGCAAAAAAGGACGATTCTCCAAATATTGTTTTAGTTGTCTCTATTGAATGAAAATATTGCTCTCATAAGTTACTTTATAACACAGGCTTTTATTGCTCACCATTGAAGCTCCTCCATTAAAGCTCCGTGGAGTAAGGTATGAATATTTTCTTATTTTCTTACAACATATCCAATGGTTACAACTTATCTTTGCTTATTTTCTTACAACATATCCAATGGTTGCTCTATCAATAGAACTTGTAGGCGCCGAAGAAAACCTCACCATTGAAGCTCTGCTATTTACTATGCTCAATTTTGCTCCACCTCCATTTTGCTCTATGTAGTAAGGTATGACACCCCCTTCACCACACTTCAATGGTTACAGATCTTGTCTGCTCAAACAAATAGTCACCACCATAGGGGAAAAAGTATAAAAATTGTAGTGGAATTAAGATTCACGGGTAGTTTACCAAATGCCTACCCGAGTAAAGGCTTAAAAATCACATTACCTTACCGAATGAATATGGCAAGGACCAAGAATTTTATCCGGTAAGAGCTAAGACAAGGACCGAGAGTCTTACCGGGTAAGTGAGCACGAAGACCCTAACCACGGTTAGCGCTTATCGGGGAAATTGTTGCATACTATACCGTTTTGGTGGACTAAATCTTACCCGGTAAGTAAGAGTGTGTGTTAAATAATATCGCTAAGTGCTTATACGGGTAAACATTTGGTAAACAGCCCCTTAGTTTCATATCCACTTTGGGAGTTTCTATTTCTTATTTTGCTCAATGTTTTTATATTTCTTATTTTGCTCAATGTTTTCTAGGCCTTGAAAGACTGCAAAGGTTGATGAAAGTGACATATATGACAAATTTGATACCTCGCCAGTAACATGAAAGCTAAGTTCGAGCAGAAATGAGATAAGATCAGCTGAATCTACACCTCTATCATATGCATAAGTAGTTCAAAAAGGACTCCAATATAAGTTAATAGTATTTAGAGAAAATCAAAGTGTTGGTGTCAAATACCTACTGAAATATACAACAAGAGCCATAAGTTATTTCTGGAGCCTGCAAAAAAGGAGAAAAAAAAGAGCTTAGTCAGATATACTAACCGTGGAGGCTATTTAATGCAATTATACAAACAAAAGAGCTTAGTCAGATGCCGTCTTTTTTTTTGGGATCATTTTCAAATTAAAATTAATTATGATTGTTTGGGCAAAAAATACACGACCACGACAAAGATATACTTTTTCGCACGACTTGTCTTGTATTAAGATAAGGCTCTGACAACCGAGCATAACCACGATACTCGTCAACACTAACTCAAAGGTCGGTCGAGTGTCGCACGACGAACACAAGGATCTACCATCGACCATACTAACGTACGACTCAATGTTCCTCTCTTGTTCATTTAATCCAGGTTTAATGCTCATAAGTATCAACGACTATAATTGATCAACGCCATTAAAACCATTATGGAGCAGCAACCGTTACAAAAGACACATTTATGAAGAATCAAGGCTATAAATATAGAGGATACATCTATCATTGGGACATCTGAGATCAGAACCTCGAAGCTTACAAACTCTACGAAGAACATCCACAATCTCACATGACAATAGCCCAATACACGCGACATAAGTGTTTTCACACATGACTTGCACCTATTTTTAGCTTATACATCTATTCTTATTGTTCATCGTGTAATATACTGTAATACATAAGGATATCACCCATGTTTGGTGATTATAGTGCACGAAAACATCACCTAGTCGTCCGCGGTTTTTTCCTCGTTGAGGTTTTTCTGTGTCATCAATTCCCTTATCTCTTAATTTTACTTATTATCGCGCATATTGTTGTCTGGTTACTTTCTTTAGTTGGATAAAGCTCCACATTTACCTTAAATTATTGTTTGGGTAATTTTTGGCATCAACAATTTGGCACCATCCGTGGGACCCTACTAAAGAAAATCCTCAACAACATCACGCTATGCTAACAGTTTCCTCGAGTATTTTTTGTTTTTACAGGACAATGTCAGCTCCTCAAGGAACCCAAGAACATGTGACCCCTGCTGTAAGAAGATCCTCAAGATCAATAGTACACTTAATATTTAAATGACCCTTCACAGAGCCTCTGTGGTGGCTAAGCTCGGGAAGATGGAAGACATAAAGCCTTGTAAATTTCAAGGAGAAGATAAGACCACGCGTAGATCACGTGACCCCTGCTGTAAGAAGATCCTCAAGATCAATAGTACACACCCACAATGGTTTTACTTTGGCATTCATTTTATGGAATGTCAGCCCTTGTCTTGTACGATTATGTGCTCTCCTCTTGTATATGAAGGGAGCACCTCCTGAATTACACACAAATTCACCCACGCTTTGTCTTGTAATTCAAATCTGTTGAGAGCATTTCTACACACACTACTGTGTATTCTTGGTGTAATTTGGCAAGCGAATGAAGATTATCTTTCTGTGACTAATTCCTATTTGTTCATTGATATCTTTGTTACTTGTTTGTGTGTTTACTACCAAACTAAACCAATCATCTACATTTAAATCACTTCCGCATACACATCTCTATTTTTGTAGTTGTTTTGGTTAATCACTGATTAGAACACAAAACTAGGATCTATAGAGGCAACACTATGACTTCTTACAAAAGAATGATCTCCTCATTTCTTATACACATTCTGTTCTTTCAAACTTTCTTCTCCTCAACAATGTGGAATAACCAATATACACCACATTTCAAGATTTGATGAATACACACCAATGTTGTCTTCCACTTCTAGCTTTGCAAGTTGTAATTTACTCATTCTGCTGTCTAGCACAACTTTTCCGACTTCAACATCAGTTTCGGCTTATCTGAAGCTCGAATTTGTGAAAATTCAAAGAACAAAGATTGTAGGTTTGTGTGTTGGCTTTTTAGAGGATCTTGAATCACTTAAATTGGGGCTTGGACGAGTGAGATATGATCGAAATGGCACAACCTCGAAAATCTGTCAAATATCCATTTTTTTGTTCTTTTTCGCTCCAAAGTGTTCCAAACCTATCAAAGTATAAAAACACATCATTGTTGTTCGATTTTAACATTTTAGTGCATTAAAGAGGGATAATTGACAAGAAAATAAAGTAGAATTGAACGATGGATCATGGGTCATATAAGCTAGCTCTAATGGGTTTAATTGGACCATTTGGGTTTGCAATGTGTTTTAATTTGTCAATATATATTATATTGAGTTGTAATATGTTATAATGGGTCATTTGGATTTGTAATGGAATATAACGTATCATATTAGACTATAATGAATTATAATGACAATTAAATAAAAATCAATAACAATATATATTATGGTGTTTGATTCAAATGGGTTTTAAAATGGGTCATATGGGGTTATATGAGGTGTAATGGGTTATATAGGTTTCTAATAAGTTATAATGGGTCATATGAGTTGTAATTGATTAATATGAGTTATATGGTATAAATTATTTTCAACAAAGGTCATTGAACTAAATGTCCTTTTGTACGCAACGTCCGATATGTGGATATGTAACCTCTCAATCAATAATTTGTTTTATCGATGATGATTAGTCATGTTGGCTTGTAATTGTTGATAATTAGTCATATTAGGTTGTAACCGGTTACAGTGATCATATTGGTTTGTAATAAGCGACAATGAGTCATATGAGTCATATTGGGTTGTATGAAATGATAATGACTCATATTAGGCTGTTTTTTTTTCTTTTGTGATAATGGGTTATGATGAATTGTAGTTGTTCGAATTAGGATGTAATGGGTGATAATGGGTCATATAGGTTATAATGGTTGACAAGATGGTGATATTGGGTTGTAATTGAGGTTATACGAATCATAGTGGTATGTAATTGGTGGTAAAGGGTTATGTTGGGTTGTAGTTGGTCACAGTGAGTCATGTTCGGTTACACAATGTTGTGTTGGGCATAATGGTCATATTAGCGAAGATTTGATCATATTGGGTTACACTTGGTCATGTTGGGCTATGTTGGTTCGTATTGGGTTACTTTGGGCTATATCGGGTCACAATGAATTTTTTTGTTACATTTGGTCATATTAGGTTACAATGGGGGCATATTCGAGCATATTGTGTTACACTAAATCACGTTGAGTTACAATAAACAATATTCAGTTAATTGGATCATATTAGGTTACAGCGGATCATATTGGGTTATATAGAGCCATGGTAGGTTATATTGGGCCATATTATATCATGTTAGGTTATATCGGGTTATAGTGGCTCATATTAGGTAATAGCGAGTCATACTTCTTTCGTTCCAAGATAAATGTCCACATTTATATTTAGTTTGTCTAAAAGAAGTGTAATTTTAAAAGTAGGTGTCTATTTTCCGATTCTACCATTAATTATGGAATTGAGAAAATTGGTTATTGTCGACATCATTAAATTTATTATTATATTTTTAATTAAAAATTGTTATAATTACAAATTTCTAAAATTGTATGTCTTGTTGATTAAGACAAATTGCACGAGCAACTAAAAGTCAAAATACTTGGGTTTAAAATCTGAACCCTATATCAGTTCCTCTTCAACCGTTGATCCAAAATGCTCACAAGAAAACAATGCCATTGATCCATTCAAATAGAAATTCATTTGGAAAAGAGTAAACTGCAAATTTGGTCCATTTAGGTGTCGTTTGTTTTTTAAGAGTTCTAAAGTCTGAAGTCTTAATTTAGTTATGACTAATAAGAGGTGGTGTGTAAAAAGATCTGAACGATTCAGACTTAAGAGGCATTAAGAGAATTATTAATAAAAACAAACAACCCCTTAGTTTACACCAAACTATGAAAGTGATCCCTATACTTCAATAAGTACAATTGTCGTTCATATTGTTTACATTTTGCTTTGAAAATCGTCCTTAATTACTAACTCTGTTAAAATTATATGTTAAGTGAGGAACATTTATGTTTTTTTTACCCCCTTTTTTTGTCTTTACTCAAATTAAAGGACCAAAATTGTAGTTTACCTTTTTACTTTTGATTTTTGTCCTCTTTATATATATCAACACACATACACAACATATATATGTATATAATCACAAGTACACAAAATATATTCTTATATTTATATTTATAAGGGGCCTTATTTTGAGAACTCATGAAATTGTGATAACCCTAATAAGTAGTGCATCATATGCTATTACATATGAATTTTTTTCATCTAACATTAGGATTTATAATATCGATTAACATATATTTGACGTGTTTGTTAAACATAAAATACACGTAAAAAAGTTTCACATTGTGAACCGAATACAAATGAAATAAACACATTGTTGAAACAAATACATGTTAATCAATATATTAAATATTATACTTAGATGGAAAAAGATTATGTGGAACAAAACCTTAAGTAGAAGTTCTCATAGATCTCACAAGTTTTGGAATTCTTAAATGATTAAACCCATATATTTATATTGTATTGTATTATATGAGAAATAATTATATTGATGGTATATAAGTTGTGGTAGAAACCTAAAATCACAAAACCTATGTAAAAAATGAATTTGACAATTAAAATGGAGTTTTTCTTCGAGATATTACTCAGGGACAACATGGACTACCTATTCAGTTCATATATATACATATATATCTATACTATATAATAAAAAACTAAAATCGTTATTGTAAAAACTTTTGTACAATTATATTTACCACATTTACAATGTTACATTTATCACTCTTACAATTACTTATTTAATTTACTTTATATCCCTTACTTTTTTAGCGAACAATTTTAACGAAATTAGTGATCAAGGACGGCTTTTAAAACAAAGTATAAACAATAGAGATGATAATTGTAGTTATTGAATTTTAGGAACTAACTATTTGACAGTTGCTGAATGATTTAGTGCAGAATGATTAAGTGGTCTGAATGATTAAGAGGTTTTTATGATATAGGCTTTGTTTGTTTTTTGTAAAAAAACACTTAATTGTCCCTTATCACTTATTCGGTCAGAGGTAGGTCAATTAAGTGTGTTTGTTTTTTTTTCATAAATTAAGACCCACTTAACACTTATTTATCACTTACCGAAAAAGTGATAAACCTATCACTTATTTTCACTTTTTTTGTTCTCTTCTCCATCAAATTGCAAAGTAACACGCTCATCTCTTTATCTCTTCTCCATCGATCATCTCACCTCCATCGATCTCCAGCCGCATCGTCGATCTCCTCCGGCAGCAGAAGCGTCGACCTCCTCCCCCACTGCTACCCAAAATCGATCGAGATCTCCTCTCAAACTTCATACCGTCATTCTCGAGTAGCTCCAAATTGATCTCAAGCCCCTCAAATCTCGAAGCTATGTCACTCCAAATCGATCTCCCTATGTTCGATTTTCTGTTGTGTTCTAGAAGCTATGTCACTCCAGTCCCTATTTTCTGTTGTGTTCTCAAGCCCCTCAAATCTGTTGTGTTCTCGAAGTTGTGTTCGATTTCTGTTGGGTTTTTTTGTTCTTGGTGGAAGAATTCATGGTGGTTTTTTTTGCAGCGGTGGAAGAATTGATGGTGCAAACATTGGTGATGGTTTTTTTTTTGTTCTTGTTTTTTTTTTGTTCTTGAATAAAAAGAGACAAATGATACTAGAATTTGATTAAAAAGAATCGATTCAGATTTCAGACGTTTATCAATTTACAAAAACAAACAGTCTTATTATTTCAGATTTCAGACTTTAGCACCACCACTTAAAAATTAGAAGTGAAATCAGACTTCAGACTTCAGCACCTCTTAAAAAACAAGCGCCACCATAGTGTAAAATGAAATCAGGGCTCCTAATGGTTAAGGGATGTTCAGGACTTTAGAAGTGTTAAGAGGACTTTAGAAACATTAAGAGACAACCTTTTTTAATTTACCTTTTAACACTTCAAAGTTTTTTTTTTTTAATGGAAGCATTAAAAACCTCCTAATTATGTAGTTGGGTGTAAACCACATGAACCAAAATTGTAGTTTATTCTTTGAAAAGCCATTGCTGTGGGTATGCAGAACTGAAAAGGTTGTAAAAATACTAAAAATAACAAAATTACATTTATTAGACCTGCAGGTAGGGATGGAAACGGGGCGGGTATTGGACGGGTAATGCATCCCCCGTTCCCGACCCCGACGCCCGTTTAAACCCCCGTCCCCGCCCCGATTAATCCCCGACGGGTTCGGGGCGAAGGAATCCCCGATGGGTTTGGGGAACCCGATGGGTACCCGTTTAGTAAAAAAACTAAAAAAATGTATTTTAAAAATTAAAATTATAATAAAGCGTCACTATATTAATTACCGATATTGAGAATAAAAATGTATTTATCATTTAATAATAAACGTATACATATATACATATATATTTATTAATACACACACTATGTACATATATTAAATAAATTAAAATTTTTAATCGGGTACGGATTAGGGGCGGGTAATGCCATCCCCGACCCAGCTTCGGGTATGAAAATAAATCCCCGTCCCCGCCCCGTTACCCGTTAAAGTGGGGAATCCCCGCCCCGATACCCGCCCCAACGGGTAAAATTTCCATCCCTACCTGCAGGCCAAAAGCCTTTGAACTCAACGGATCCTCATACGAAATCGAATCAGACAGTCAAAATCCAAAACCGACCGCTGCTTATATCTTCTTGCTCGGTAGCTCTCCTCACCAGCCTCCTCGCCTTTTTGTAGAGGACTAGAGGTTTGTCTTGAGCTTTTTTGTTGGTCAAATGCATTATTACACAAAATAAGCTGGTTTGGTACTTGTACAATGTATTTGATTTTATTATAGTTGAATCTATTCTGGGTTAATTTGTTTGAATAGTCGTATTGACTGATTTATTCTTTGGATAATTCTTATTTTTCAACCAACTTGTTGATTTGTTATATGGTTTGAAGTTCTCAATTTGGGCTTAATACGTTTGACTGATAGGTTGTATTATGGTTATGTTGGTTGATTTTGACCTTTTGCATCTTTAGCCATGTTCAAGCAAACAAATTATGATGTGAAGTTGACAAGCCACATATTTGATATCTATTGATGCTTTAAATACTTACTGCTGTATGACAAATGACAAATGCAGTGCAGTACTGTCGACTCTTATATATATATATATATATATATATGTGTGTGTGTGGATACTCTTGTTACATTGTAGGTTTGGTGAGGGCTGCTGGGGTAGCAAAGAGGGCAACTGTGCAGTAGGGGCTGGAGCAAAACTGTAACACAGTTGAAGAAAAGGGATCATGATATATCGATATCTAGACGAGAAGCAGAAAGCAGGCATCAACCATGATTGATTGAAAAATACAACACTCGTGATGGCGCTCTTCAAGGATGTTCAAAATCCAAAAGTCGAGCTGCAGTCTGAATGCTCTCTTCCCTTTCTCTATTGCATCGTGATGACACTTCAGAGTTATGACTTGTGGTAAGTTGGTAAAGCAAACACATAATAGATCTGCGATTATAGTTTACATCCACTCAAAAAGCTCCAAATCTGTTGGCCAAGTTTCTTGCTCATTGCAATGGATCAGTATGGTTTGACTGATTCTGTACATGGAACCGGCAACAACGATCTTATGAAGTGAATCATCTACACTTCTCTTTTTTGCTTCTTTTGAACTGTATCACAATCTTTACTGCTTCATCACCTAACCATCGAAGAATCTCCTCTGACGATTTTCCATTACGAGCCTTCTTTCGAAGATCAATTTCAATCCAACTGCAGTACACTTCGGCTTCAGTCCATATGCGTCTAGCCGTTTTTCTTGCCTTTACTGACTCACCATTTACATTGAGAGTTTCTTCATTATGTCTAACAAATTGGAGGCCTTCGTTTATGCTAGAAAGTAACCCCTTGACATGACCATTTTCAATGTTAGGAAGTGCAAAGGCAATGATCGTTAATGTTACTGCTACTAGGCTCCAACAGCCGAGAGTTTTTTTTCCCGGATATAAAGGTGTGACTTGGTCGTTGTTGAACTCTACTACTCCACTGAATGAATCCTGTAGACTTCTCTAGAAGTTTCACAAGATTTATTGGTTGTTCCTTTTCAGACTTGTGAAGAAGCTTAGTAAAAAGATATATAAATATATATATCTTCGAGATATATATATCTATATAGGGTTGGGTTCACGTGATACCAACATCTTTTCGTGAGACCGGTGAGACCAATAATTTACACTTGAAACTTCACAGCAAAACACTGTGAAGGTAAAAAAATCCAAACCTTCACAGCGTTTGCTGTGAAGGTTCAAGTGTAAATTCTTGCTCACCGGTCTCACGAAAACAGGTCGGTCTCACGTGATCCGAAGTCTATATATATATATATATATATATATATATATATATATATATATATATATATCAACCAATGGAACAAGGAAAAAGAAAAAGGAGTAAGTCTTCTTCTTTTACTTACTGATGGAATTTTGGGATGAGCGGTTGATAGAATGCATGCATGTATATATAGGAAAAGAGATGGAGGATGACAACCACGCATATACCATGTGCGTATGCCTCTTTTCAACCACAAATTAAGTCTCCTAATGAGACAAAAATCCAAGGTCTTCCAATATAAAATATGTGATCCAAAATAAACCACATATCCATGCATCAAGCACTTGTACATAGTGTTTGGTGAATTGCACAACAACAATAAAACTTATCTGATTTAAGTTTTTCAACATCTATAACTAAGCTTCTTCACAAGTCTGAAAAGGAACAACCAATAAATCTTGTGAAGCTTCTAGAGAAGTCTACAGGATTTAGTAGAGTAGTAGAGTTCGACAATCTAAGTCCCACCTTTATATCCGGAAGAAACCCCCTGCTGTTGGAGCGTAGTAGCAATAACATTAACGGTCATTGCCTTTGCACTTTCTAACATTGAATATAGCCATGTCAAGGGGTAACTTGTTAGCATAAACGAAGGCCTCCAATTTGTTAGACATATTGAAGAAACTCTCAATGTAAATGGTGAGGCGGTAAAGGCAAGAAAACAGCTAGACGCATATGGACTAAAGCCGAAGTGTACTGCAGTTGGATGAAAATTGATCTTCGAAAGAAGGCTCGTAATGGAAAATCGTCAAAGGAGATTCTTCGATGGTTAGGTGATGAAGCAATAAAGATTGTGATACAGTTCAAGAGAAGTAAAGAGAGAAATGTAGATGATTCACTTCATAAGATCGTTGATGGTGGTTCCATGTACAAAATCAGTCAAACCATACTGATCCATTGCAATGCGCAAAAATCTTGGCCAACAGATGTTGAGCTTTTTCAGTGGATTTCAACTATAATCGCTAATCTATTATGTGTTTGCTTTACCAACTTTCCACGAGTCATAACTCTGAAGTGTCATCACAATGCAATAGAGAAAAGGGAAGAGAGCATTCAGACTGCAGCTCGACTTCTTGGTAAATCCAAGGAAAGAATTGCTAACGGTTTTTGAGGATCAACCGTTATCATTTTTCATGTATCCCGTTTGACTGTGATATCTTAAAAATACATGTCTTGGGGTTTTGTTGGTACATTATGTTTCTAATATGGTTGAATGTCTCAACATGCTATGTCAGATAAACATTTATGACAATTGCTATGAATGCTTGTTCTTACAATAGGGTGAACCGAGGCCAAGAGTATAGCAAAAGATGGTGATGATGTCTCTTGTGCAAAGGTTAGTTTGTTTCATCAATCTTGTATATAATTTCCTGCCACTTGGAAAATATTTAATATTCAATTTTTGATATTCTTTTTTTTAGATGTCCCATGAATTTGAATTTCCCTTTCAAGATTTTAATTCAAAAATTTAATACATCTTTCAAAGAAATAATACCATCTATAATTGGTATGTACCGGATCATAAATCTGGTAGGTAGGGGCATACATATTGTTCAAGAGATCAAATTACTAGCAAAGAAAGCAGATCGTGAAAGTTTAGGGCGCGTTTGGTTTGCGGGATTGGAATGGATTTGGAAGGATTTGGATTTCAAATCCATTCCAATCCTGAGTTTGGTTTGCAAGAATGAATTTCGCTGACCGGATTTCAAATCCGTTGACCATTTTAAAATCTTTCATATGATGGATTTGGAAATCCATGGCATTGGGCCTGGATTTGGAATCCAAATCCGATGGATTCTAAAGCGTGATCTCGACTTCAAATTGTATCGATCCAAATCCGACGTTAACCAATAAAAATAAATTCTTTATAAAACAAACAAATAAAAAAAACTCAATCCAAATCCAAATCCTACAAACCAAATCCGACGTTTACCAATAAAAATAAATTCTTTATAAAAAAAAAACTCAATCCAAATCGAAATCCTACAAACGAAATCTGATGTTTACCAATAAAAATAAATTCTTTATAAAAAAAAAAAACTCAATCCAAATCCAAATCCTACAAACTCAATCCAAATCCAAATTCTACAAACCAAACACATGAAGGGATTTCAAATCCCCCCAAATCCAAATCCGTCCTTGAAATCCAATCCATTCCATTCAAATCCTGCAAACCAAACGCACCCTTAGATTCAACCATCGAAGAACTTGTTAATCTTTGGAATGCAAGGGTACATAATGAACACATAAACATAATCACCACTACTTGTATATGCATATAGGGATCATCTGCATTCATCTTTCGACCCTAGTTGTTTTACATCTTTTTTTAGGGTAAAATTTGTTTTAGATCTACTCTGAATTGATTAGGTTTGTGAAAATTGATAGCTCGGAGGCCTTGGATTGTTCAAAACCAGCTTGAAAACTAATGAATTTCATCAGCTTGTGTAGGTTAGTTCCATACAAAGATACATTTTCATATTCCCTTTTTCATGACATCTATTCTTTTTCAAGTCCTGAACTTAAAAAAAGCCCTTTAGTTTCTATGGCTGCTATGACATTTATTTATACTAAGAAATGGTACTAGTTGACAAACTAGGAATATTACTTGGAAAATTGTTTCAAGTATATATTTCTCAGGTCTATTTGCTTTTTGTGTATTTTGGCCATTGCACCTTCTATAGTGCGCATACCACAAACATATAATTAAATTATGTTCCACTTAAGCATCGTCCATCATATTTGACTCTTAGTTTGAAGCATGTCATTCTTGGGGGTTCTATTTGGTCTTGTATATTATAATTCACTTTGGTACCCTTTATCTAAATGACCGGTGGATCTTATCTCTTTCACGCCCACAAATGAGATAAGAATTATTTCTTCTTATCTATAGGCATCAATAATTTTTTGTTATGTGAAATCAGGAAGCTACCATGTCACATGTTTCATTCTTGGAGCCTGATCAAAGTCTCACGGTGTTCTGGATGTTTTTGTTAATACTTAATACTCTCCATATCGTGCATACCAATAAACCAATAAAATGCATTGCACGACACAAAAACAGTAAAACCCAACAACCCAAAAAGAATGTTCAAAGTAAAAGTTCAACACGAAATACCCTTGTATAAAATCCAAAAGCGCAACCATGCAATATGAAGACTATCAGGATGCCTCTTGCGGTTGCGAAATGACGTGGGCAAAACCCGCATGGGACATGACAATCAATAATACTCATAAATTTACATCTACCATAATTAAAGTTTACGCGTTTCAAAGTTCATCTACGCGACGCAAAATGTCGAGAAATAGAACCCCATAAAACCCAATTTCCATAAAACTCAATGAAAGTCAACAACACTCAAAATCAAATAGTTCCAAAATTTTCGTTTACAATACTCAATTATTATAATACAAGGTTATAATCAAGTGCCATGTTTTCAAAATTTTCTCTTTTATCGCATCGTGATATAAAGTGGCACTTTTCAATAAAACTCGCATTGAATGAAAATTCCCAATAAAACTCAACTACTAAAATAATGGAAGATAACTCTTCGTCCAAAACCTTAACATACGTGGAGGAGATGCAATGTTAAAGTCATAAATTGCAGTTACTTGTCCAAGACTCCAAATAACATTAAAACAGGGATATTTCAATATCCGAAAATAGCATTGGGCAACAACGAGAATACAGAAGGTTTCAACAAAGTTTGCAACCACACGCAACTACACAATTTTGTGCAAGTTTAAAATCATGGTTTGAGAACTTGTGTGTGCTAAACATTTTTCAAAGATTTCGTAATATAATCCACGTGGTGATTTGGAAACATAAGAAATAATCGATGCAATTTATTTCAGAAATAAATTTTTATGCATGAATTTGGTCGGCAGTCAACGTCTTAGAACCACGCTTCTCAATTTTCTAGCCATTCTATTGTCATCCGGATGCCCATATATCTTAAAATAATAATCGAGGATTTTATCGTTTCACCTTACAACTTCTCTTTGAATATCGTCGGTTCCAAAAGTCTATGGTTCTAATCCAACCAATCATTCCGACCCGAAACGATCCACTTAATGCCATCACAATGCTTACTGTCACACTAAGTGACGAATGCTAAGAGCATCAACTTCTCCTAACGGTTGCCTACTTAGAAACTCCTTCACTACCCCAAACGGTCGTCACATCAAAGTAGTCCAAGCATACACACGTAACGTGTAGGTTCACCATAACACTGGGCAGGTGTAATTATGAACGCACTGCACATGATCATTCTTGCTACTATTCTCATGATTCCGGTTCCTAATACTCCATTAACCTCGAAACATCAAATCTTAAAGTGCCTAATGGTGCAACTCTCTCTCTTAATCACATAAAGAACACTAGTTTGAGTCTAGGAATTCAAAATTAACACCTAATTCTCTCAAACTTAAGCTCTAATACTAACTTGTAACACCCTCAAATTTGGTAAGAGCAACTAATTAAAATTTTTATATATAACATAAAAATAGGGACGAGACTTCCAATCCACCACCAAATACTCTTATATATACCCAAAACTAACAATCTAAACTTGAAAATCTCTCAAAAACGAAACCATAGCAACTTGAATCGCCAAAAACGGAGTTGAAATGAGAAAGTTATGAAGAAATGAAGAATGAGGCTGAAAATCGTGAATTTATGCACTCTGATACCTCCAGGCTATTGTGCCAAGCTATAGTGACAATGTCACAATCGCGGGCACAATCGCTGTGATTTTACCGAGATTTTTTGGACTTCAGCGATTGTGACATGCTATAGTTACAGTATCACAATCGCCGGACACTATAGCCAAGCATGTACCGAACACCGTTTTGGCCATAACATTTTCGTTTTAGCTCCGTTTCGCTCCGGAAAGAACCGTTGGACTCGTAATTGAATTCCTCATCTATCAAGACCATATAATCTACAATTTAATACTAAAATCCCATTTCCTCTATTTCCCTCAAAAGATCGATTTATACACTTATTTGAAATAGAACTTACCCAAAAATTACGGGGGTTACACCATTGTCATAAATACATGAAACATTCATTGGGAAGACCAACCACTTGGTAATCTCCATCACTATTGTGACATATGTCACAACTGCATGACACTATAGCCGAAACTACCACACTTTTAGTACCATTGGTGCTATTGTGACAGATGTCACAACCTCATGTCACTATAGTCGTACTCCATATATGGTTCTTCCTTTACCGATTCACCCAGTCCAAAACTCTTATTCAATTGGGATAAAATTCAAGGTGTCACAAATAATAATTCACAATTGATCAAATATGACATTTAGGCTAGAATCCTTAAACAATGCACATATTTTTGCATTCTTTTTTTTATAACCCTAGCTTTTTGAGCCAGCTTGTGCACCGTTCGACTTTTTTATATACACAAACCGGGGTCACGAGGTGATGGTGTTGTTTGTGGGTTCAATGTAACTGCTTGTTACTTCAACAACGAGGAAAAAACTAATGGGGTTGTGTATATATCATTACACTGCTCAATTTGATTCGATTATATTCGATTATTGTTACTGCTCACGTTGTCTTCTTGATGCAAGTTGAATAAAGTAGGATGTGTTGGTTCTACACTAGGGACATCGGAAAGTTTCACGCTCATGGATGCCTTGACAGAAAGAAGGTTGATTCAAAATTTCTAATTTACTCTTTGCTCTTCCTTTTCAATTTTAATGCATATGATTATATTTTTGCAAGTGATGTAATAAAACTTTATTTCTAGACAGGGTATGTATCTTGGAAAGTCTATCAGAAATTCTATTATCCAGTAGTTCGTTAAAGAGTGATCCTGTGAAAGCATCATTGTATTTTCACAACAGACTTTTGTTTTCACATTTCAATTGTTTTTACTCAGCACAGTAAGCCAATGGTACAAAAGGGAGCCTTAACTGCTCAAGCATTGGTTGCTATTCATCAAATAACTTTACATTTCAAGTTTTTAGTTCTAGCATTATAAAATTTGGATATGGATAGTGTCTAATGAATCGTTATAAAAATTTGAAGTAGATGCTGCAGTTGGTGATGAATTTAAAAAGAGTAGAAGTAATATTTGTGAATTAGCACTGGTAGGAGTAGGGAGAAGTGAATACATGTTACATCACCGACACTACGTTGATTAAGGATCCATGAGCTTTAATGTTTGTTTGCATGTGTTAACTATGCCTTGATATTCTGTTTTTAATAGATTGGAGGTGTTTGAAGCGGCTACCTGAGGGTTGAAAACACTCGGGATGCATGAGATCTTGAACCCTGCTTAGAATCATGTGAACAGAAGCAAATGAAGATTTGTTGGTAGGATTCTATGTACAATCAAGAAGAATTTGGTTAAGAGTTTTGAATGTTTCCAAGATCCACATCAACATTTGCCATTCCGACAAAAATTTAAGGGTAAGAATAAATAGTAATTTATGGGATGGATTGATGAATGATGATGTTTGTTAATTCCTCGTATACACTTCAATTCTTCCTGCTACTACTCCTTGATATGATGTCATTTAACAAGGTCTACTGGGAAATCATTTGATCCTTCAAATTACGAACAACTCCTAGTTCATCAAAATTAATGGCTGTCAACCCAATAAAAACTCATATCTTGAATCAGTAACATGCATGAGATATTGGTGGTGGTGTTCTCTAAATGCAATTGTCTTGATGATTATTGCATCTCCCTTCAAACATACATTATTGCCTTTTTAAATATTTAAAAGCCTTTTATTTGTTTATGACTAGGTTAGTGGATCATAGAAAAAGGACAAGAGCCAGCAATCCTTATTCTCTCTTTTGTAAGTTGTGTTTTCTCTTTGTTATTCTTTCATCATTTAGTGTTATTAGATTAGTGGATCAATACCTTAAGGTCTTATGCAAACTTTTATATCTTGTCTGATTTTCACAGGTTCTCACATAACTTACTTTGGTCCAAATGAAAGATGTAATACTAAGGTTGTGGGAAGAAAGAACCCTCTTTCGCATCTATATGAATAGATTTAGGGATCATTTACTAACCGCTTATTCGGTAAGTGCTTACCGACTTAGGGGTCGTTTACGCAACCCTTACCCGATAAGCGCTTGCCGGTAACTGTTAACACTTTCACTTAACTTACTGCGTAAGATTTTAGTCCATTAAAATGACATCCTATGCAACATTTTTAACTAGTAAGTGCTTACCGGGTAAGAGTCGTCACTTTCATTTATCGGGTAAAACTCTAGATCCTTTCCATCGCTCTTATTGGGTAAGATGCTCAATCGTTATTATGTTTTCGATCGTCAAATAAGTCTCGGACGATTGTGTGGTTGGTCTCTTTTGGTCTCGGTGCACTCATTACGAGCGATAATTTGTTGTATTTCGTAGGATTAGCGTACTTATCGCACTCCAGTTACTTGCTCATTTGCGCGACTCAGTTCACTTTCAGTGCGATTCTCTCATTTTTCATGAATTCCCAGAAATTTACGATCTTGATCTTGAATTCCATCGTTGTTCTTTCGTTATCGGCTTCTCTGGCTGCCGTGAGTGACAGTTACGCTAAACATCCTGGCGTCAATCGAACAAAATATACTCTCGGTGTCATGTCTACACTTGCCACTTCGGTTTTTTACGCTCTTTTACTTTCAGTCACGCAACTTTCGTTCCAAAAAGTCATCAAGAAATAAACTTTTGCTGCAGATCCATACGTCGATCGTTGCGTCGTGCCTTTCGATTGTGGGTCTGTTTGCTAGCGGCAAGTGGCGGATTTTGAATAGATTTAGTCGAAGTTTTCAGTTTCGATGACTGAAGTTTGTCGTACGTGATGACGTTGATCTGGGCTGTCGTGGCTTGGCAGGTGTGTTCGGTTGGTGTAGTGGGCCTGATCTTTGTGGTGTCGCCATTGTTTTCAAGCGCGATTAGTACTTTCTCAATATCTCTTACGCCTTTGGCCATTGTTGATCGTAAACTGAAAACTTTTCTGGAAAGAGGAGCTTCTGGCAGATCATCAATTGTCATCTGTAACAACAATAACAATATTTAAGCAACAGATGGTATAAGATAATATGATGCTGATGCAATTTGTAAGCCAAATACACCACCAGTAAAAGATATGCTATGAAAGCTAAAAAAAAAAAAGTTTTTCTCGACTACTAGGATTAAAAAAAGTATTCTCAAGCCTAAATTCATTAAAAAGAAAGAAAAAGAAAAGAGGGAAGTCGGGTAAGATTATCTGCAACAGATTCTCCAATATTTCTCTAGAATGAAAGAATCAAATTTCAAAATTTCCAAAAAGTAAATTAAATTCAACTCTACCAGCTTCTCAACTTTGGAGATTACAACATTGGTTATATTATTACAATATTCCATACATTTAATAGAATCTTATTACTCTCGTAAACATTAAATTCAAGGTTTCTCATTGGTGGGAATACAATAAAAAATTATTTCTCTCTCGGTAATCATTTTTCAGGAGTTCTCTAAACTAGGAGAATTTCATTCACTCTCTCCTACTTTCTCCATTTTGAAGAAAGGTTTTAGAGAATTTGTTGGAGCGAAAAACTTGCCCTATATCCCATAATATCCATTTTGGAGAATATGTTGGAGATGCTCTAACAAAGTGATCCTGATATGCTCGGTCTGAGAAAAAAAGATGTTCTACCTTTTACACTCCTATTGACTACAAAATTTCAAGATCCACATAGTGGAAATGAACAAGTAGTTTTACAGCAACTACATTTTCACACAAATAATACTTTAACATACAAATAACAAAACTTGGAATTTAATTACGTATAATGAGATTAACTATGTAACTAATATAGAATTAGCACATCCTCTCACTAAACCTTTCCTTTTAAGTTATTTATTGATTTTAGTTTTCCTTCTTCGACATGATGCTTTATAAAGTGATATCTCATATCAATATGCTTTGTTTTAGTGTGCTGCACCGGGTTTACAGAAATAGCAATGGCAGATTTGCTATCACAGTAGATTGGTATCTTGTTGTAATTCATCCCATAGTCCCGCAGCTGTGTTTTCATCCTTAACACTTGAGTACAGCAGCTTGCAGCAGCCACATATTCTGCTTCAGCAGTACTGATTGACACACAGTTCTGTTTCTTTGATGACCAACTAATCAAACGATCTCCCAAAAACTGGATATGCCCGGAAGTGCTTTTGCGATCAAGCTGATTACCTCCGTAATCTGCATCTGAAAAAGTTGTTAATGAATAATCAGAAGATTTAGGATACCACAAACCTAGATATGGTGTTCCTTTGATGTAACGGAAGATCCGTTTTACAGCTAACAGATGAGATTCCTTTGGATTCGCCTGAAATTGTAACACCCGTAAATTCCTGTCTGTGAAAGCCAATTGCGTCATGGGTGGTCTGTGCGGGAAATGGAAAGAATCGGGCCTCAGTGCACTCTGGGCGATAGTGCCCTGGCGATAGTGCCCTGGGCACAATCGCCGGGCACAATCGCCAGCGGGGGTGTGCCCGCGGTACGAGTTGGGAGATAGTGCCCTGGCGATAGTGCCCTGGCACAATCGCCGGGCACAATCGCGGTCGGCCCCAGATCTTTTAAGAGTCGCGATTCTCACCCTTTCTCCTCATTTCTCACTTCCATTTTCCTCTCTTTTCTCTCCCAAACACTAAAACCGAACCCTAACCCATCTTGATGGTTTTTCCCTCTTGAATCATATGATTCTTCACCATCTAACTAGTTGGAACCTTAAACCACAAAACCTCCATCTTCATCTTCCTCATCAAGTTCATCGGTTGGGAACTCGGGCCGAAATGTTGGATTGGGTGTTCTCGGAAGCCTCTTTGTCTTCAAGGGTAAGTCTTCTTGTATTAAGGTTATAAATGCTCCATTGATGGTTTCTTAGTGTTTGGCATCTCAAATCTCGGATTTGATGACTTTGGAGAAATTAGGGTTTTAATCTCGTTTAGGGATTTCGGTGTATAATGTTTGGGGAATGTTTCTAAATGGTTTGGATTGTATGGATCTAGGTTTTGGAAGTTTTCGGCTTGAGGATTCAACTGGTCTTCAAAAGAGCTCGTTGGGTGAAATCTAGATTTAGCCTAAATCTAGCAAGGTGAGTTCAAGTTGATTTTGTGAAAACGGTGTACATGCCAAAATGTCTACTTTAAAAGTGTTTATGTGTTTTACATGAAATTATCAAATGTTGGGTTATTTGTTGATCTTGATTATTTGAAGTATATTTAACTTTACAACTTTGTATAACACCCACATTTGGGGATTCTTGAGTACTTTGATAAATGTGTTACAAACGAATGTGTTTTGAGGTCTTATTGCATAAGTAGATCTTTGGTCAAAGAAAATACACTTTTAAATATTTATTGGTTCCATGCATCGTCATGAAATGGAGTGTTTTATAAAGTATTACTCGCACTTTTATGTGAGGTATTTGAAAGAGCGTTTATAGTCTCATTTTATGATTTTCATTCTTATCAGCAGTTAAATTTGGAAAATGCATATTTTGTGTTACGAGGCTTTGGGAAGATGTAAGAGTATAAGTTCATTTGGTAAATAGGTTGTCTCAACCAATGTTGAGTTTCGAACAAATCTTACTTTTAGTAGTGGTATTTGCATATCCGCTGGTCGAGTGCGTTTTATCGTATTCTTATTTTATTTCACCAATGGGTCAATGGGTGCTAAGCTTGCGGCTTGGTATTTGTATTTGATTTGGAGCCTTTGGACAATTGTCCAGATTTGGTAGCTCGACTTCGAGCCTTGTTGGTAATTTTGGATGAAGCTCGTTAGGTATCGGGTTACGATGTAAGTCCTACGAGCTGCACGTTAGGTATCGGGTTGCGATGTAAGTCCTTCGTGCTGCACGTTAAGGTACCGGGTTGCGGTATAAGTCCTTCGTGCTCAAGTACTACGATATTAGATGAGGGGCTCGACATAGGAACCCGACGGGGTTGAACTCGAGTTTCCGTGGGTGTACGTTTAAAGCTACTGAGCCTGACATCTCTTGCGTGTACTTTTGTTTATATGACTAGTCATAACAACATAAAATGGGCTTACTTTGTGGACCGCCACATTTTATGGAATCGGGAATCCCCCGTCACCGAAAGGTGTTGTTTTTGGGTATTGAGTTTTATTATCCAAGTTTTCGGTGACGTTTTGTATAATTGGGTTTTACCCTTGATTTATGGGTTGAGTATTATTCCCCACCCGTGTTTTGGGGTGTTTTGGGATATAAGGTTTAACCGTATCTTCATAAGTGGAGCGTTCAGTTTATACTTACGCTTTTATCATTATCTTTGAAGTAGTGGGCTTGGAAGACATTTTAATGGGTGTTCTCTGCCTAAAATGCATATTGTTGAAAATGAGTCGTTTCCACATGTAAGACGTATCATATTGAAGGACTATAACTTTTAACCGCATTCTTTCTTTTAAACGATTATTTTATATATGATGAAACTCTTGAGCTCACTAGGCGTTAAGCCTAACCTTTTTATTTGTCGGCATGTACATCAGGTTTCAAGGTTGGGAGTTGGTCCTAGCAATCCCATGAAGAGTCGAGCCCTAGCTTGTGCAAATGTAAGTAGTTGGTGAAGTCATCCGCAACGTTGGAGATAGTAACTATTATGGGGTTTTAGTAGCACCTGTCCTTATCATAGACTTTTGTATAGAATGAATGGTTGTATTGAGGTTGAGTCATAATTTGTGGTTGAAGATGATTTAATTATTGATGTATTTAGTAAATTTTAATAAGTTACTATTTCTAGATTTAAGGGTGTTACAAGTTGGTATCAAAGCTTAAGTTTGAGAGAATTAGGTATTGATTGTAGGATGCCTAGACTCAAACTAGTGTTTTTATAAGCGATTGTAAGTGAAGTTGCACATTAGGAACCTTAAGATAAGATATGATGGAGTTGATCGAGTCACTAGAAACGGGAAATTTGGCAAGGATCGCAAGGATGATCATGTATGGTACGTTCATAATGGCACCTGGCCAGTGTTATGGTGAACCTACATATTACATGTGTATACTTGAACTACCTTGGTACGATTACCGTTGGGGCAGTGAGAAGGTTCTAAGTGAGTAATCTAAGGAAAACATTGATGTCTATAGCAATGTCACGTTTAAGTGATAGTTAAGTGAGTTGAATGCATTAAGTTGATCGTCCTAAGTAAGAATAATTGGTTGGAGCAGAACCTTGAGCTTATGGAATTGGCGTCATACGAGGAAGGATTGTAAGGTGAACCGATAAAATATCCGAGTGTCGCTTTAAGATGTGGAGTATCCGGATGACAATAGTAGGAAATTGAGATTGTTGTCCTAAGACGCTTGATACACCCGGATGGTATTAATATGTCGGGTTGTTGAGAAGCGTAGTCTAGAGTGGTGAATGCCGACCAAATTCATGCACTAAAATTTATTTCTGAAATAAATTTGTATAAATTGTTTCTTGTGTTCGTAAAACAGAAAGTGGTCTATATTCTAAAGTTTTGGTAAAGCATTTAGCACGCACCAGATTTTAAACTGTGAGCTTAAGTATGCATAAGTTGTTTTGTTGCACGTGATTGCAAATTGTTATCATAACCTCTTTATTCACGTCCCTTGTTTAACGCTATTTGCGGATATTGTAATATCCATGTTTTAATGTCATTTGAGTATTGGGCAAGTAACTATGAGATTTTAACCTAGGCATTGGATCTCCTCCACATATGTCAATGGTTTTAAAGGAAAAGTTATTCCCACGTGTGGAGTCGGAATTTCTTGAGAATTTTAGTTGTGTGAGTTTTGTTGAAATTTCGTAGAGTATTGTTTTATACGATGCCTTTCCGTGCGTGAGTTTTAATTTTGCTTCTTTTAAGCTTACGAGTTAGTTGGCGTCGTGTTCCATGTGAATTTTGTTAAAGGTGTCATTTTACCTTTCATTGCATTAAAAGAGGAAGCTCTTAAAGGCTTAGTGTTTTAGCCATATTGTCGTCTTACATTCTTGTTGAGAAATGAAAATTTGTCACTGCATGATTTTAGCATTATTGAGTTTTGCGAAAATTCAGTTGGGTTTAGGGTGCCTCGTCTTACGCCATTTTGCGTCGCGTAAAATAATTTTGAGAACATGTGCATATGCATCATTGTGTGCGTTAATTTACGAGTTGTGTTCAATACCTTGTTTCATGCGAGTCTTACATCGACACTTTTGCAACCGTAAGAGGCACCTTGAAAAATCGACATATCGCATGATTGCATCTTGAGTTTCACACGAGTATATGTGCATACTTTTGGGTTGAATCCGACTTTCACTCGCGTGAGTAAATATGCGAAGTATTTATCTTGTCTTAAATTAAATTTTACTTTAAGCGTGTTTCGCTTGTTGACCTTACTGTTATAAATTTTCCGCAATACAAGAAATGAATTTTCGAATTGCATATCGTTGTAGTTACCACCTTGGTCAAATGTGTCTTATCGAGGCGGCTTAAAGTTTTAAAACTCGATTTGAGAATTAGTTGCATTCTCTTCATTTCATCGAACTTCGGGGATTAAACTGTTGCATACGAAACTGTTAAGGATTTTAGGTTGCAACGGCTTTTGGGTTGGGAAGTCAGAACTTATATGGTGTAAACCTTTATTGCACGTGTTGTGGTGCATGAATCCGTTTTCTCTTATATGGTGTAAAATGTGACGCATGTTTTATTTTTGTCTTTAATAACGTAAGTATTGAACAAACGAGTTTTTGGAAATGGGTTCACATGCGTTGTGTAGTTAATCAATTTTGAAACCTATCGCATGGACGGTAGTGTAGTTTGCCGCACGTTTAATCGTTAGGAAACCTTTGTATTCGGAAGTTGTATAAACTGAAATTGGCATACTAGTTGAAAAACCTTGAACTCATTTGGCCTATAGATTTTAACCCTGGCGTAAGAGCAATTGTAAGTAGGGACTAAGGGAGTCCTTGGAATTGGAGGCGTCGGATGTTCCGACTTGCGGTCAGTCGGGAAAGTTTGAGTTTCAGTTTCGAATCTGTGCGCACTCGTTTTATGGAAGTAGTAGATTTAAGTCTTCTCCGCTAATTAAGGGGTGATTTTATACTTTGGTAATCATGCGGAATAAGGTCTTATGTGACTACCTGTGCTTCTTTTGGGATTCGTTGGGATGGATTGCTAGTCGGTGTCACATCATGGGTTGTGTTGTTGGCATACCGTCTTGGTGGGTGCCGCAATTTAAAAGGAGATTTTGGTGATCTGTTTGTTAGAAATGCGTGATTTGGAATTTTAGCTTTTGTTAGGTGTCTGCCTTAGTGCGACGATACGTCTGGAATGAAATCATGGACGGGATGTCCACATTTTCGAGGTCACCGTTTAGTCTTAAGTGTCGACTTGTTTTCTTGAAGTCAATGGGTCTTGGAATGTTTGGAAGTATTCCAGTTGGATTATGGGAAATAATGACCTTTCGGTGATGGAGATTAAAAGAGGGTTAAGCGTTGATGTTTAAGTACCGATGGGTATAGGCATCCCCGTGGTGATAAAGACTTTGTTAAAGGAATGTTGTGTAGTTGGGGTTGGAACGGAGTTGAGTGATAGCCGAATTTGGGTTAACCAGTTACCTAAAGGACGCATTGGTGTGCCTTGGAAGGACATCTTCATCAGTATTAAGAGTGGACCTGTAGGAATCTGAGGATTCATGGGATTTGGGATAATAGACTATCAGTAGAGCGTAATGGTATGTTTCTGGTGGAAACACAATGCTTGGGTTTATAGAAGTATGGGAGCACTTGCAGACACTGTGTCTGGGTCAGCTTTGAGGAACGGGTTTGAAGGTTGCGATGGTTCAGACCACGCTAGTCGTTAGGAAATTTCGTCAATGGGCAATGACTCTCTAGTGGTGATGATTTTGGAGACATTTGGTGGGAATGTCGAGGTGGACTTTAAGTACCAATGAATTTTGAGGAGACTTTGATGTGTCGTATTTAGAGGTATTTAAGGGAATTGTTTGTTTTGGAGTATTCGTGATGGAAATGACTAGATAAGGTCGTAAGTTGCTTTCGGGGTATTATGAGAAATCTAAGGTTGGGAGGCAACCGAGAGTGAACGATTTAGGAAATGATTAATCAAGGACTCAACCCTCATCCTGGCGTCGGTGAAATATGTTGAACATTGAGATTTAGTTTGTAACGGCACGTTATGAGAAACTCAGCGAAGACCTCAACCGGGAGGTAACCGGGTCTGTATATGAGGCGAAGTTCTATGAAGCCATCCCTTTGGGATAGGGAATCAATCGATCTTTCAAATGTGAATGTTGGGTGCTTGGTGATTCCAGATTTCGAGGACGAAATCATTCTAAGGTTGGGAGGATTGTAACACCCGTAAATTCCTGTCTGTGAAAGCCAATTGCGTCATGGGTGGTCTGTGCGGGAAATGGAAAGAATCGGGCCTCAGTGCACTCTGGGCGATAGTGCCCTGGCGATAGTGCCCTGGGCACAATCGCCGGGCACAATCGCCAGCGGGGGTGTGCCCGCGGTACGAGTTGGGCGATAGTGCCCTGGCGATAGTGTCCTGGCACAATCGCCGGGCACAATCGCGGTCGGCCCCAGATCTTTTAAGAGTCGCGATTCTCACCCTTTCTCCTCATTTCTCACTTCCATTTTCCTCTCTTTTCTCTCCCAAACACTAAAACCGAACCCTAACCCATCTTGATGGTTTTTCCCTCTTGAATCATATGATTCTTCACCATCTAACTAGTTGGAACCTTAAACCACAAAACCTCCATCTTCATCTTCCTCATCAAGTTCATCGGTTGGGAACTCGGGCCGAAATGTTGGATTGGGTGTTCTCGGAAGCCTCTTTGTCTTCAAGGGTAAGTCTTCTTGTATTAAGGTTATAAATGCTTCATTGATGGTTTCTTAGTGTTTGGCATCTCAAATCTCGGATTTGATGACTTTGGAGAAATTAGGGTTTTAATCTCGTTTAGGGATTTCGGTGTATAATGTTTGGGGAATGTTTCTAAATGGTTTGGATTGTATGGATCTAGGTTTTGGAAGTTTTCGGCTTGAGGATTCAACTGGTCTTCAAAAGAGCTCGTTGGGTGAAATCTAGATTTAGCCTAAATCTAGCAAGGTGAGTTCAAGTTGATTTTGTGAAAACGGTGTACATGCCAAAATGTCTACTTTAAAAGTGTTTATGTGTTTTACATGAAATTATCAAATGTTGGGTTATTTGTTGATCTTGATTATTTGAAGTATATTTAACTTTACAACTTTGTATAACACCCACATTTGGGGATTCTTGAGTACTTTGATAAATGTGTTACAAACGAATGTGTTTTGAGGTCTTATTGCATAAGTAGATCTTTGGTCAAAGAAAATACACTTTTAAATATTTATTGGTTCCATGCATCGTCATGAAATGGAGTGTTTTATAAAGTATTACTCGCACTTTTATGTGAGGTATTTGAAAGAGCGTTTATAGTCTCATTTTATGACTTTCATTCTTATCAGCAGTTAAATTTGGAAAATGCATATTTTGTGTTACGAGGCTTTGGGAAGATGTAAGAGTATAAGTTCATTTGGTAAATAGGTTGTCTCAACCAATGTTGAGTTTCGAACAAATCTTACTTTTAGTAGTGGTATTTGCATATCCGCTGGTCGAGTGCGTTTTATCGTATTCTTATTTTATTTCACCAATGGGTCAATGGGTGCTAAGCTTGCGGCTTGGTATTTGTATTTGATTTGGAGCCTTTGGACAATTGTCCAGATTTGGTAGCTCGACTTCGAGCCTTGTTGGTAATTTTGGATGAAGCTCGTTAGGTATCGGGTTGCGATGTAAGTCCTACGAGCTGCACGTTAGGTATCGGGTTGCGATGTAAGTCCTTCGTGCTGCACGTTAAGGTACCGGGTTGCGGTATAAGTCCTTCGTGCTCAAGTACTACGATATTAGATGAGGGGCTCGACATAGGAACCCGACGGGGTTGAACTCGAGTTTCCGTGGGTGTACGTTTAAAGCTACTGAGCCTGACATCTCTTGCGTGTACTTTTGTTTATATGACTAGTCATAACAACATAAAATGGGCTTACTTTGTGGACCGCCACATTTTATGGAATCGGGAATCCCCCATCACCGAAAGGTGTTGTTTTTGGGTATTGAGTTTTATTATCCAAGTTTTCGGTGACGTTTTGTATAATTGGGTTTTACCCTTGATTTATGGGTTGAGTATTATTCCCCACCCGTGTTTTGGGGTGTTTTGGGATATAAGGTTTAACCGTATCTTCATAAGTGGAGCGTTCAGTTTATACTTACGCTTTTATCATTATCTTTGAAGTAGTGGGCTTGGAAGACATTTTAATGGGTGTTCTCTGCCTAAAATGCATATTGTTGAAAATGAGTCGTTTCCACATGTAAGACGTATCATATTGAAGGACTATAACTTTTAACCGCATTCTTTCTTTTAAACGATTATTTTATATATGATGAAACTCTTGAGCTCACTAGGCGTTAAGCCTAACCTTTTTATTTGTCGGCATGTGCATCAGGTTTCAAGGTTGGGAGTTGGTCCTAGCAATCCCATGAAGAGTCGAGCCCTAGCTTATGCAAATGTAAGTAGTTGGTGAAGTCTTCCGCAACGTTGGAGATAGTAACTATTATGGGGTTTTAGTAGCACCTGTCCTTATCATAGACTTTTGTATAGAATGAATGGTTGTATTGAGGTTAAGTCATAATTTGTGGTTGAAGATGATTTAATTATTGATGTATTTAGTAAATTTTAATAAGTTACTATTTCTAGATTTAAGGGTGTTACAGAAATCGTGCAAGTAATCATGTTGAAAACATGATGTCCGGTCTACTAGCAGTTAAATACATTAGAGATCCTATCATGGCTCTGTAAGTCTTGATGTCAACAGTTTTTCCATCTGGGTCCAAGCCTATCTTTGCACCATGAGCCATTGGAGTTCCAATGCTTGTAGATTTATCCATATTGAACTTCTTCAGAATGTCAAAGACATATTTAGCTTGATTGATAAAAATCCCATCTGAAAGTTGCTGAACATTGAGTCCGAGAAAAAATTTAATCTCTCCCATCATACTCATCTGAAATCTAGAAGTCATGAGATCGGAAAACCAAGTACAAAGTGAAGGATTAGTAGCGCCGAAAATAATGTCATCAACATAAATTTGAACTAAGCAAATATCAGAATCTTTTCTAAAAACAAACAGAGTAGTATCGATTAAACCTTTTGTGAAACCTGAGCTTAGCAGAAATGCAGACAATTCGTCATACCACGCTCTTGGAGCTTGTTTCAAGCCATACAATGCTTTATCTAGGATGTAAACATGATATGGATGATCTTTGTCCATAAAACCTTCCGGTTGAGAGACATAGACCTCTTCTTTTAGACGACCGTTAAGAAACGCTGTTTTTACATCCATCTGATAAACTTTAAAGTTCTGATAAGCAGCAAAAGCAAGAAACATTCGAATAGCTTCAAGGCGTGCAACGGGAGCAAATGTCTCATCATAGTCTATCCCTTCTTGTTGACGATAGCCTTTTGCAACAAGTCTTGCTTTGTTTCTGACAACAATACCCTCTGAATCTTTCTTGTTTTTAAAAATCCACTTTGTTCCGATAATGCTCTTTCCTCGTGGTTTTGGAACAAGACGCCATACCTTTAATGCCTTGAACTGATTCAGTTCTTCTTGCATTGCAATGATCCAGTCTGGGTCGGCCAATGCTTCAAAAACTTTTGTAGGTTCAAGCTTGCTTAGAAAACAAGTGAACAAACATTCATTTGAAGAAGCAACTTTTGACCTAGTTGATACTGAAGAAGCAGGATCACCAATGATTTGATGAAGAGGATGCGCCTTTGTCCATTTTGTCGTATGAGGTAGAGGAATTATTTCATCTTGAACACTTTGAATATCATGAGATGAAATTATGAGAGGTTCTGAATCAGAAGAGATATTCTGTGTAGTATTAATTGTTGGAGGAGGGACTACTTCAACTGATTCAGATAAAGTAACATCTGGAAATGTTGTTTGAGAGTCATCAGAAATAGCTGGAGCATCTTCAGATTGAACTGGTGGAGAAAAATTCAGCTCTATAACAATGGATGGTTCCATTTCAACTGCTGATGTAGGAAGTTCAGTCACAGGAACATCTGGAATTGCATCATCAGAATTTTGTGTAGCAGCGGAAGAACTTGTAGAAGCAATGCCAGGTTCCTGTAATACAGCAGTAGAAACATTAGAAGAATTAGTTTTAGGTGCATCATCATAAAAATTTTCAAATAATAAATCAAGATCAGTAAGAATAATAGATGAAGTATTAGATGAAAAATCTTGATTATCAGAAATCTTCACTGGTTCTGATCTTGATTGATCAGAAGCATTCTTAATAACACCGGGTTCTGATCCAGGCTGGTCAGAAGCCAATCCAGCAGCTTCATCAAATCTGACATTGACACTCTCAATGACTTTGCGCGAAGAAGTAAGATATACTCGATAAGAAACTGAAGAAATTGAATAACCAAGAAAAATTGCTTCATCAGCCTTTGGTGCAAACTTGTTAAGGTTATCTCGATCGTTCAGAACATAACATTTTGACCCAAACGCTTTGAAGTATTTGATATTGGGCTTGATTCCATTCATCAATTCGTATGGAGTCTTATTGAATCTGCGATGAAGAATCGAACGATTCTGAGTATAACAAGCAGTAGAGATAGCCTCGGCCCAAAGAGAGATAGGAAGTCCAGAGTAGGCAAGCATGGAACGAGCAGCTTCTACAAGCGTACGATTGTGGCGTTCAACAACTCCGTTCTGTTGTGGTGTACGTGCGGCAGAAAACTGTTGTTGGATGCCATGTTCATTATAAAAAGCTTGTAAAATCCTGTTCTTGAATTCTGTACCATTGTCTGATCGGACAATCTTGACTGGCTTTTGCTTGTTAGTCTGAGTAGTCTTGATGAGAGTGATTAGTATCTCCGGGGTTTCGTCTTTGGATTTCAGAAAACGAACCCAAGTGTACCTTAATAATCATCAACAACGACCAATACATAGCGTTTCTTACTAATGCTCTTTGTCTTCATTGGGCCACACAAGTCTACATGAAGGATTTCTAGAATATCCTTTGTGCAAAAATCAGGCTTTGGCTTGTGTGCAACTTTCTTCATTTTGCCTTTCTCACAATCTCGGCAAAGTTTGTCTGTTTGCAATCGAAGAGTCGGAAGACCACGAACTGAGTCGTTTTTGGTCTCGGTGCACTCATTACGAGCGATAATTTGTTGTATTTCGTAGGATTAGCGTACTTATCGCACTCCAGTTACTTGCTCATTTGCGCGACTCAGTTAACTTTCAGTGCGATTCTCTCATTTTTCATGAATTCCCAGAAATTTACGATCTTGATCTTGAATTCCATCGTTGTTCTTTCGTTATCGGCTTCTCTGGCTGCCGTGAGTGACAGTTACGCTAAACATCCTGGCGTCAATCGAACAAAATATACTCTCGGTGTCATGTCTACACTTGCCACTTCGGTTTTTACGCTCTTTTACTTTCAGTCACGCAACTTTCGTTCCAAAAAGTCATCAAGAAATAAACTTTTGCTGCAGATCCATACGTCGATCGTTGCGTCGTGCCTTTCGATTGTGGGTCTGTTTGCTAGCGGCAAGTGGCGGATTTTGAATAGATTTAGTCGAAGTTTTCAGTTTCGATGACTGAAGTTTGTCGTACGTGATGACGTTGATCTGGGTTGTCGTGGCTTGCCAGGTGTGTTCGGTTGGTGTAGTGGGCCTGATCTTTGTGGTGTCACCATTGTTTTCAAGCGCGATTAGTACTTTCTCAATATCTCTTACGCCTTTGGCCATTGTTGATCGTTTACTGAAAACTTTTCTGGAAAGAGGAGCTTCTGGCAGATCATCAATTGTCATCTGTAACAACAATAACAATATTTAAGCAACAGATGGTATAAGATAATATGATGCTGATGCAATTTGTAAGCCAAATACACCACCAGTAAAAGATATGCTATGAAAGCTAAAAAAAAAAGTTTTTCTCGACTACTAGGATTAAAAAAAGTATTCTCAAGCCTAAATTCATTAAAAAAGAAAGAAAAAGAAAAGAGGGAAGTCGGGTAAGATTATCTGCAACAGATTCTCCAATATTTCTCTAGAATGAAAGAATCAAATTTCAAAATCTCCAAAAAGTAAATTAAATTCAACTCCAACAGCTTCTCAACTTTGGGATTACAACATTGGTTATATTATTACAATATTCCATACATTTAATAAAATCTTATTACTCTCGTAAACATTAAATTCAAGGTTTCTCATTGGTGGGAATACAACAAAAAAATTATTTCTCTCTCGGTAATCATTTTTCAGGAGTTCTCTAAACTAGGAGAATTTCACTCACTCTCTCCTACTTTCTCCATTTTGAAGAAAGGTTTTAGAGAATTTGTTGGAGCGAAAAACTTGCCCCATATCCCATAATATCCATTTTGGAGAATATGTTGGAGATGCTCTAACAAAGTGATCCTGATATGCTCGGTCTGAGAAAAAAAGATGTTCTACCTTTTACACTCCTATTGACTACAAAATTTCAAGATCCACATAGTTGAAATGAACAAGTAGTTTTACAGCAACTACATTTTCACACAAATAATACTTTAACATACAAATAACAAAACTCAGAATTTAATTACGTATAATGAGATTAACTATGTAACTAATATAGAATTAGCACATCCTCTCACTAAACCTTTCCTTTTAAGTTATTTATTGATTTTAGTTTTCCTTGTGCCAATGCACATCCTAATTCAAGTAAAGAAGCAACATTTTTCAAATTTATCACTTTCATCATAAAAGTCTACTGAATACAATTCCGCTCTTTTTATCAAGGACAAAACTGAGCGCAAACCAATGATGATCTCAATGGCAAACAACACATGTTTAATCCAACAAACAAATAATAATGTTCCCACGGTCCCATAAAAATAGCGAATTTGCATTATGGGATGCCCATGAAAAATTGCAACATTTAATGGGGCGTTTGGTTCATTTTAAGGAATGTGAATGAAAATGGGAATGCAGGAGAATGGGAATTAAAATGAGCATCGCATTGATGTTGTTTGGTTAAACCAATATAATCAATGAAAAATTGTTTTATATAATACTATTAATACAAATATGTTCAGTCCAACTTGAAAATCCAAAATATGTTGCATTCAACATTGAGAAATGGAGCCACGTATTGGAAGATGATTGAGCGGGAATAAAATTTCCATTCCCCCCAATTTGGTCAGGTATGGAAATTAATGGGTTTGAGGTAATGGGCCCACTATATTATCTCAAACCAAACCACATTTTTCATCATCAATCCCATTGCTTACCCCTCAATACCCCCAACCAAACGCCCTTCTTTGGGAAGTTTTCAAGGTAAAATCTCCTACGTAGTGAATGTTACAGAGTTAATCGGTGTTTTTGTTTGTGGTCACAAGTTTATTAATGTTGTCATTATTTGAGGGCATTGTTAAACACTTGCATCAAACTGTGACTTTTGCAATTATAATATAGATATAACTTGGAGACACAGTGAATCTAAACATACCTGAGATTCCAGGTTTTCAAATTCCGCTAGAATATCCTCTTCATCCTCGGCTGATAATTTCTCTCCCAAGATTGCAGTGATTTCCTGACCACAAACCCAAGTGTCAAAAAGTAGGGATGAATATGTTGGTAAAATTGGCCAAATTTAAACAAATAATTGTCTTTTTGGTAATTGAAGATATTAAGCCATACCGACAAGTTTACCACCTTCAAGAAAATCCACAATCAAGATTGCATGCCCAACATTTTTGCGTGTAAATTTTGAATTATATTTGTTTATTTGTCGGGTTTTTAGAAAGTCTAACTGTAACATAGAATGATAACTCACATCCTGGTATGCTTTGGCTTCGGCTGTATCATCCATCAGTTTTTGAACATCGTCCAAGTTAATTTCACCTTGGATCGCCTTCATTGCGTTATTCCCTGCTTTCAAACTCTCAAACACAGCCTTCTGCTTGCTTGCTAGCTCAATATCTGCCAACTAAATCAGATTTTGTTATTTGGGTTTCAATGCATTGCAAGTTATTTTCAACTTGGAAATCATAAAGAATGGGAACTTTCATTAATCTAAATGAATGCTTACTTGCTGCTCAACGTTGACAAGCCATGCATCAACTTGTTTCAGTAAATCTTCTTGTACCTTCTTCTTCTTCAGCGCTAACAATGCCCTTTCTTTCTTCTTTTCACGAAGCAAATCCTTTGCAGCTTGCTTTTCAGCATCGATAACTTTCTCGAGCTAAAAGAATAACATGACAAATACCAGCTTAACACGGCCCTTTATTGTGAAGATTGCATATGTTTTCCAAGATACACCATATAAACCACAAGTTATCTTATTAAATAGAAGACAGCAATAACATCCTCAAGAAAAATAAACTAATATACAACTCCAAAGTGAACATCAAACATGACATCTGAGAAGATACAATAATGAACTTAACCACGCCAAGAATTATTTACTAAATTCATCAAATGAGAAGATGTGTTAGGTTTTATCAAGTCCATAAATATAATCAACATAGACTCACAATGATGTTACTAAACTAAATGTCATATACACTTCCCAACTGCCGAAACCACAGACACATTTCACAAAGGCATTATGACCTTCCACATAATATGATAATAGATTAAAAAGAGAAGCGAGGCTAAAAAGAAATAAACTAACACAGAAAGAGAGAGAGAGAGAGAGAGAGAGAGAGAACAAAAGAAAGTATAAGGGGTTGTTTTTTTTTTTTTTAAACCTCTTAATGGTTCTTAAGTCTGAATCGTTCAGACCTTTTTACACACCACCTCTTATTAATCATAACTAAAATAAGACTTCAGACTTTAGACCTCTTAAAAATCAAACGACACTAAGTGTCCTATGGTATCACAACACCAATAAATACTTCTATGATATTTATTATGCGCTTCTGACAGATTATGTGAGAACTAAAGAGCATTAGATAATTGATGTTATGATGAGCTTTTAAATGCTCATAATGGATCAATGATTGGCATTGAACTACACCCATCATATCCCCACATTATAACTAATACTTATTGCTCCTTATTAGAATTGCATAATTGCCATTCAGGGATGCCCTATTGATTGTTGTAAAAAACTTGAGCTACTGTTACCTACTCCCCCGTCACCTACAGAATTGCAACATTTGACTTTGCACATAGTTTAATAAAAGGCTTTGACTATGATCAAATACCTAAAATACCCCTTAATAAACCAAAGTTCGAAAAAACTTGTGAACCAAAAACACTCTTACACGGTGTTCTGAAATGAAGAAGAAAAGAATAGAAAACAAAAGAAAGAAATTTTTTTATTTGTGTTTTTGAGAGCGAAGGTAAAGAAAGGGAAGAGAGAGAAAGAAAATAAAGTTTCATGTTCTTGAGCGGGAGAAAAATGAAACGACAGATGTCAATTTTACAAATACACCCTTATTTATTTTACAACGGTTTATAATTGATGGGCATATGTGTAATTTTATAAAAAAAAATAACTGTTTTTATTTCTTTCCTTTACTTCACTTTCGTCTCGTATTTGGGAGGAAAATGAGCCTTAGGGGGTGTTTGGTTCGCAGGATTCCGATGGAATCTAAAGGAATTGGAATGGTCAACTCCGTTGACCAAATTCCTTTTAGGCGTTTGGTTTCCCATAGAATGGAATTGGATTCCACACATTCCACCATTCATGGATTTGGTCATTCCATCACATTTCAGAAGGAATTCAATTCCATTTCATCTCATTTTCTCAAAAAGACAAAACTATCCCCATTTACCTAGATCCATATGAAACTCGTCGACCACCACCGATCAGAACCACCACCGACCACTGTTCTGAACCACCGCTGACCACCACCGATCGGAACCACCGTCGACCACCGTTCTGAACCACTGCCGATCGAAACCACCGTCGACCACCGATCGAAACCACCGCCGACCACCACCGATCAGAACCACCGCCGACCACCGTTCTGAACCACCGTCAACCACCACCGATTTGAACAACCGCCAACCACAACCGTCGACCACCACCAATCTAAACCATCACCAGCCAAATAACCGTCATCCACAACCGATCTGGAAAACTGTCAACCATCACCGCCGACCACCGATCTAAATCACTGTTGACCACCAATCTAAACCACCACTGATCTGAACCACCGACTTGAACAATGTTAGTTGGATTTTGGTTTCAAAATTTTCGAAAAGGGTATTTTGGTTATTTACTAATATTTCATTCCAATTTCAACGTTACACTATGTGAACCAAACAGATAGATTCCAATTCCATTAACAAATTCCATTCCAATGTTTGTCAACCAAGCATGTGGTCAAACCTGATGACATTCTATTCCAATTCCTTCAAAGTCAAATTCCTTTGACAGATTTCATTCCATCCAAAAACATTATGCGAACCAAACGCCCCCTTATTTTCCTTCATTTTCCTTTCCTTTCTCTCCTAAAAAAACCTCGAGAACACGATATTCCCCCCCCCCCCCTTGTTTCCCTCCCTTTCCTTCGTAAAAGAGGAACCAAGAACACAACATATCAATATCTTGTAATGGTAGTTGATGGGCATATAGATAAATTTAAGAAAATGAAATGTTGCATTTTGGGACAACCCAAAATAAAAAGGATTGCATTCTTTTGGAACGAAGGAATATTTTTCAATTGTCATCATCACATGGATGATCTTGAATTTGGTTCACATGATTCCTCTTACTTGTAAAGCCAAATATTGCAACTTTTATGGGACGAGGGAACACCAATTAATTCTCCATCCTTTGTGCTACAAAAATAATAAAATGATCAATAAACTCCCATTGATTGTGATGTATTTTGATTCCAAGATGGCGAATCAACCTGAAAAAAATCCATTGTAGTCGAAGCTTGCACCATGGCACATGCTTCTAGGATTTTAAGATTTATTTATTCTTAACAATTACATGCACCACACCATGTCTCATTTTTAGGTTGGCCATAATGTTTCCATCATACCTTACATATGCTGCCATCAAAACCCAAAATTAGGTTCTAAAGGGAAACCTTAGCACTCCTTGTAAGCAATTCAAGTACAATCACATTTAATATTAGAAAAGAACCCTGGCTGCCATTAGTTTTCTTTTCCATCTATCATTCAATTCTAGATGACAAAAGTGACAACTTAGAATAGCTTATGACTTATGGCCATCAAGCTTAATTATCCCCTTTCTGATGCTCAATAGTGCCTGTCCTAAAACCCTGCCAAACTTTGTAAATAGTTTCATTAAGCGAGTTTAGCACCAACTCTGTGTTGGTACACATTTTTTTAAAAAGTGCCATCCATCATCAGGGCAAAAGCAAATTACTAATGAATGAAAAACTGAAAAGTTGCCCTTAATGCAGTTCTAGAAAATTATAGCATGGACGACAACTCTAGAATGTCCCCTCAAATCGGTTTAGGCATAAATCACAGCTTCAAAAACTCCTAATTTCGATAGCCCTCAAATAAGTAAAAGACTAATTTTAGATCTCTTTCCGTATAGTAATACTTCAAGCATACATCGTCAGTCTTCAGAAATTCTTACACTCCTATGAGCAGCGACCCTGGCAGGACGGGTGCCTGCCCAGAGATCAAAAATATTAGAGACACAATTTTTTTATATATAGTAGTGGTCCCAAAAAAATTAGTACATGAAATAGACCCAATTTTTTAATTTAAAAGACAAAAGAATTTAGTAGATAACAAGGGCCCCAAAATGCATTAACTAAATACATTGGAGAAGAGAACAAAAAAAGTTAAATGGTCATTTGTTATATGCTATTGTTTATTGTCTCTCTTAAGTTTTTTTATCAGGAGGTAGCAGGGTCCAATGTCATTGGCTATATGCTATTTCTATCCTAAATTAATTGCGCGCTATAGCGGCACTATAGCGGTTAATTAGCGGTGTTACACAAAATAGCGGTGCATTATAGCGGTACTTAATCACCGCATTTTGAACCTCAAATAGCGGATGCAATTACCAAATTTTCTTTTGGGGCTGTTTTTTTAAACCGGTTTTATTTTGGGTGGGCTTTTGTTTTGTGTGGGTTATTTTAGACTCTTAGTTGGCCTACCAACAAAAGCAACGATTATCAATCCCACGGTTCCACAGTCCAAAACTTTGGTCATCGATTCCAAAGTCCAAAACAATTCCTTGGTCTTGTTCGATTCCTTCTCGAGTCCACCGATTCCACACACACACACACACACACACACACACACATATATATATATATATATATATATATATATATTCATATTCATTTTATGAACCTAATTTCTTTACCGCTATACCACCGCGATAACCGTAATTTCAAATCACAGTTCCGACCGTGTTTTCCGCAATCAACCGCATTAAGGGGCTGTTTGGCAGTTGCTGAATGGTTTGGTGCAGAATAATTAAGAGGCTCTTATGATATAGTACAATATGAAATATGGTTGCTTGGTAATTGTTCAAAATGAAATCAGGGTGCTTAATGGTTAAGGGAGACCCAGGATACAAAATGATTCAGAGGGTTTTGGAACCATTAAGAGGCAACCTTTTTTTTCTGCCAAACAGGATTCACCTCTTAACGATTCAGAGATTGCCTCTTAATGGAACCATTAAGAGGTAAACAAACAGCCCCTAACTGCGTTTCTATCTGCTTGATTGTTTCCATGCCTCAGCAATTCAACAGATAGAAATTTAACCTTATGTGCTTGTTATTGGTATATGCTTTTGTTGGCTATTTTTATCTACTTCCGCTTGTGTTTTTTTTGCGTAATTGCTTCTATAGGCTACTGCTATCTACTTTTGCTTCTATAGTTGATATTATACTGCTGTTTAACGATCCATCAATTAGGAACAAGGCATCAAGACAAAGTTAAACATGCAAAGATTTTTTGTTTTATAAATATGTCTGTTTTCCTTCGGTGATCCGTCAGGCGGTAGTTTCCGACAGTGATACCCCTTTTCAATTAGTCATATAGATAAGAACATTTGTAAGAGAGCACCATCCTTTTCATTCTTTGTTGCTGAATACTAAAACAAATACACCTGGAAAATACAAAAAGTAATGCCATCTAATGATGTTATTTGACGCTACGGTTCCTTGCTTTAGCAAAGATTCCACGACCATATGTGGAATCGATTAGCTCAACAAGCAAAGGGAATTGTAATGTCACGAACGATGCAATTGGCAGACATGTTAATGCAGCTATTGGAATCAGGATCCATGGTTTTCCCTCTCCAAACAAAAGATATAATGTTGCACTAAAGGCTATTATCATGGATGTAACTGACAAGAATAACATTGCAAGGCCAAGTATTAATCTCTTAGGTAACCTGTAGAGAAAATCCTCCTCCCGATAACGAGCTGTGAGAATAGAGAGAAACAACAACAAGGAAGTGGTGGACGTGAACAATGAAATTGCATCTGATACCGCAAATATGATGAAGCTGGCTTTTGTCGCATAAATTGCTTTCCCGGTGTCGCCGTTGTTTCCGCCAGGTACAGTAATGGCTGCTGCAAAAGCTATTGTTATGATGAGTGCAGTTGTGATTGTGTATGAATCTGCTGTTTTTTTCATCCACTCTTCACCCTCTTTTCTCAACTCTTTGTGTTCTCTTCTAAACACCATCATTGGTGTCTCAGTTTTATCATTCGTTTTTTCTTCATAAGTAGGAAGCACAAATTTCTTCACTTCCTGTAATTCATTCATCGGATGTTAATGCATGTAAATTAAGCATAAAAATCTATGGATATATAGAGAAAAACATGGTCACCTGAAACCACTGTAACTCCCTTTGCATTTGTAGAGCTGCACCAGAAACCAGATTGAGTTTGTGTATGGGTGTTAATTGTCCAGCCAAGTGCAAAAGATTATTATCATTTTGGTCGGTGCTTGTTCTATGTAAATGCTTGTCATCAACTTGGTTTACCAAAAAGTTATAAACCTTTTCACAGCGGTTTGTTATTGCAATTTGAGAAATGCGATAACCACCCCTCGTGAACCAAATTGCTCTTGGAAACACATCCAACAATTGCTTCTACTGCCTCAGGTGCATCATTTTGCACTGCCAGAGTATATGCTTCCCCATAATGTTCTGAAAGACCACTAAAGCTATTTAATTTACCGACTTCTTCACATATACACTTCAGTAGCATAAGAGCCGCATTATGTTTCACTTTGTCTTCGTGGAGGTGCTTGATGTGCGGCACTGCGGTTTATTTGATAGAAAACCACCCACTTAATATTCAGTGTAACATAATCAAGTTCGTAGATTATTCGTAGAATATATGTAAAGCTTCTCTAACTAATTAATTCCTAATTCTTATGCAAACTGCAACATTTGAGTATGCAGACACTTAATAAAAACGATTGTCTAAAATCTGTAAAATACCCTTTAATGATGGAAGTTATACCAATGTTTGTAATCATAATATGGCAATACATAGAGTTAGCTTGATTTTTTTTCTTTGGAAAAAGGGGACAACACCCCTAGGAAAAACTTTATTCAAGAACAAAAGAAAAAGCTTCAAATTACGAAGGGAATACCCTTTGTAAACAAAATGCCTCCATATTTTTTTTTTGGGAAAATAGATTAACAACGACCTAACGCTAAAACCGACAATCGAGTTAGGGGCCCAAAAATCCAAACAAGATAAACCCTCCACCATAGACTAACAACGGAATAACAAGGCCCAAATAATGATCAAAACAAGAATGAGAAGCATAGGAATTAGCTTGAAAATTCTAATACACAAGATGTGGTATTACTCAATAATATTTAATAATTATCGCAACTTTGATGCAAGGGAGTCCTTTCAGATAGTGTCATACACATATAACATCCTTACATCCCACCATATTTGTGAATGACACTCCAACTTTGGAATGAAATAAGTAATGCATTGAAGAGGATACCAATAGGAACTTTTCCTTACCTTGTAGTAGTGCAAGTTTCCAGAATTTGATATAAATAGTCTGTATGACTATATAAGAATGAAAATCATGAATTAGTAGGCGTGGAGATATAATAATGCAAACTCTATTTAAGGAGGTCGATCAAAAAGTTGTGTGCCTGACTAAATTAAGGTATGGATTAGGTTCCATAAAATGCTAGGGGACATAGCCTCAATAAGCCGAGTTAGCCTATCATGGCACTTGAGTTCATCATGGACACGGATGAAAAATGAGAGCTGATTGTGCTCGAAAGAAAAAACCATGCCAAAACGTTAAGCATTTTGGTAAATGATGCTCTATTGATATGTATGATTGAATTGATTACTTAGACTTTCACAATCACATACCAGGGATGAAGCAGAACCTCCTAGGCATGGTGAAAAACTTGGTTTTATTTGTCGCTTGGTTCTCAATATCCTGGATCTTATCTGCATCGTCTAAGTTGTTTTTCTCTATTGGCACATCTTCAAAACATAAACAATTAATATTTAGATCATAATCAAACAACAAAACAAAACAAAAGGCTAGGGTAAAGGTACATGGATATCAACACAAATATTGATGATTTTGATGACGAGACAAAAATAATTTTAAAAGGGTACAAATTCTTTTGTAAATATGTGTTTTAGGTTTTAAGTTTGGATGGAACTTTATAGGAGAAAACGGTTATGGTAAGAAAGACTAATCAATAGTGGATCTTGAACAAGTTGGATCAAGATCCAGTATAATTAATTTGGATGAGTTCGCGTGATCCAGATAATTAGTTAGATGAACTAGACGAGGATCTGTTTCAGCATATGACAAATAGAAACATATCACTAGTTGATCCAACCTAGATTATGATTGAAGTTAAGAGTAGATGAAGAAACGGACGAGAATAAAGAAATCTTTGGTAGAAGTTGTATCGTGTCCCACTAAAATATGCATCCGACTTGTTAGTAATAAAGCTCAATGCATTGTTATTGATCCCATCCCCTTTTCTAGCCATGTCAGGGAACTCCTGGATCAACTTAGATGCAACATCTGCAAAAAGGATTTACAAAAAGGATACTTTAAATTAAAATTGGCTTGACGCTTGATTGTAATATATAGCCAAAGATGGAAATGGATGTAAATCTTGAAGCATATCCAAAATAAATAAGTGGTTTTAAAAACCCACCAAAAAGACCTGCACTGATTACTTCATTGATGAGCAGAACACCATTTTTGCCCTCAAAAGGACTTTGATATCCATCTTGTTGGGAGAACTCAATATACTGTTTGGAGACAACAAGCAAATACTGAAAGGTTCTTTTGTGAGAATTGATAATGGCTCTATGGATAGGTAAGTATTCATCCTCATCAGCCATAAATAGCAAATGTGGGTTTTTCTCCACCACCATCTTTGCAGCAATGGTGTTGCCAACTATTGCAGCACGGTGTAGTGCGTTAAACTGTGCGCTATCCACCAGAGTTGGAAGTGACTCTGGGTTTATCTCCTTCAGAAGATTCTCAACAAGCTGGAAGTTTCTACCTGTACCAACTACAATGTCGAGTGCATGTTCATCGATCTCACTGAGCTTAGCGGTGAATGCATCTTTGTCCTTGTTGAATATTTCTTGGGCTTTCTCCCAGTCGCCAATTAAAAGAGCTCTATGTAGTGGGACATATTCAGCCATGTCTATGTCCATAAGAAAAAATGATGACATGAGTTCATGAGAAGATTAGCAAGAAAAAGAAAAGAATATGAATATTGTTGGGGTCGTACCTTTGTCCCTGGTAGGGCTGCCGGTAGGAGAATCTGGAGTACAGTAAGTAGTATTTAGCTTCTTCCACACATCATGAGCTGTTTGGAGGCCAGCAACATCATCCATCACATCTTCACTTACTGAACCAAAGATCCATCCTTTGACTAGTGTGTCTGACCTTTTCCATTCCCTATACTTTGCCTTATTTTCGGGATCACCATCCTCCTGCGGGGATGTAAATGTGCCATCAATGAAGCCCAGCATATCATGGCCGTCCACAAGGCACATCATCTGTTCCTGCCATACATCATAATTGTTCTCGTCACCCTCACTGGAAAGCTTGATAGAAAGAAAGCTGGCTGGATTTACATGAGAAGGGTATGGGTATTCTTGTGATCCTGCCTCGTTAATTACATCAACATGATAGTATAAGTATGTAATCCAGAAAGTTTTAGATTGATATATAAGTTGAAAAATAGGACCGCATAATCTCAAGACTCATGTGTTGAAAATATTAATAACAAAATAAATATGCTTAAAATAACCAACCAATACAATGGTTAGTAAATTCATTAATTAATGGGACTCATTCAATTAAGTGGAACACCTTCCAAATACAATAATTCAACAATAACAATTTTGGGTTCACGAATTTGGTATGTATCACATGCATTGAATATATATATATATATGGTCAGATTCATTTGTTAACCACATTTTTTGTGTTAACTTTATGAACCATTATAAGCCCTTGATAATGGAAATCAATGGTTGAGAGAATATATTTTAAAAGCCTTAACAAATGTACAATTAATGAAAAATTAGGAGTTAACTATAGTGATAAGTGAATTTTGGAAAAAAATAAAATAAATGAAACCTAATGTCTTTATTCTCTCTTAATTAATGTTCATTTCAAAACAATTGTAACCCCCGGTTCATGCATGTTCATATGAAGAAATATGAACATTATTACTTTTAAATATCATATTCATATGAAGAAATATGAACAATATTACTTTTAAATATCATATTCATATGAAGAAATATGAACAATATTAATTTCAAATATCATATTCATATGAAGAAAATATGAACATGAATGAACCACCATCTTACTGTTCATGTGACTCATTAACAAGTTTTTGTTCATATGTCCAATGGTGAAGTAATGAACATTATTTCTTTTAAAAGTTGAAGTTTTGACAAAAACACGGTGCTTTATGATTTTATATTCACATAGTTTCATCTGAGTGGTTTAAAGGGACAATCATACTTGGATTTGCATAAATCATCATCTTTAATCGGTGGTCAAAAGATTTGAATTGAAACAACTAGCCACTAGACTTCATGTGATGTTCATACGATTTTAGCAATTGATTATAGAAAATATTTTGAAATCAAAGAATTAGCAAGGATTGGATCACGTTGTTGGATGACTTTGATAATATTCATATGATTTCAAAATTATGTTGAAAATGGAAAAAAATTATGAAATTGTAACCTCCGCTATAATTATGGATGATTTATTTGTGTAACCCCCACGAAGATAAATGAAATATTAATTAATTACTAAATGACGTTTCTACCCTTTTGCATTAAATAAATAAACAAATTAAACAAAAAAAATCTTGCATTTCTATTGGTTGAGCAATGTTCATAAAGTTAACAAGAATTGTGTGGTTAACAAATGATCCTTGCTCTCTCTCTCTCTCTCTCTCTCTCTCTCTCTCTCTCTCTCTCTATATATATATATATATATATATATATATATATATATATATATATACATGCATATATACATATATATATATATAGGACAATAAAATTATTAGCTATTTTATAAGATAACTTTAAGTCGAATTCAAACAAGAACAATAACTTTTTAAAGTGATCGTCTCTAGTATACAACTATATATGCTAATACCTAACCTTATTTGGTCACTTATATATGTTAATATGCCTAACGTTATTTTATAGGTATTAGCATATATACTTGACCGAACGAGAATATTAACCTTTTAAAATGATCGGCTCTCAATTGAACTCTACTCGGTAAGGTTACCCGTTGGACCAAAAAAGGTTAGGCCCGGTCTAAACCCTCAAATGGTCGGCTCTAGTATGCAATTATATATGCATTGATGCATCAATGAATATACATGTTCTCATAGTTTTCTCAATTTTTTTGTGGTTCATTCAAACGAGAATATGGTCAAAATAAAATAACACGAGAATGCCTACAAAACATGTGATTTTAGACTAAAGCAACATGTGCTTCGGGTTCGGTCAACGCTTTTAGGTTGTCGGGCTAGTCATGCACGTCTTTGCGTTTTTTCTGTCAGCATACACCTTGACTAATCTCATGGGCCTGGAGAACAGCAAGAAAAATCCCCAGTAGTCTTGCAGGACTTGAACCGTTGACCTCTGAGGAGAATCCCCAAAGGCCCAAAGTTTATTGCGTTTATTTACTTTCATTATATTTGCGAGGTATATCCTTCATTAAACTTTTTCCCCTATTTTAGTATTTCTCACTTATATTCATTTTCTACCATTCTTGGTATTTGAACATTATAAATTATTTTTATTTACAAAATTAACATTCCATTAAATTTTTATGTATACCAAACTTTGTAATTGACTCATGAAGGATAAAAGTATGTGTGTGAGAGACTATTGATTACAATCATGAGGTGTATAATGAGGATTGTTTTATGCCAACTATATCAATTTATCCTACTTCTATTCTAATAAGATATTTATATTTACATTGCAAGCACGCAATGTTGTTACCTAGTTTAGGTCATATTTTTAAATCTCTTATTCAAATTTATAGCTTATCATTGCATGCTTATAGTTTTCTTAAAGCTCCACAATTAAAATCTATAAATTAATTGATATACATGTTCAAAAATACAATAAGTGCTAAACACTAATACGACATGATAAGCACAAACAGTACGTACGAATCTTATAATCCCATGATTCTATATATTTCCAAATCAATGGTCAATAAACCAGATTAAATTTGAAGTCATATGGCGGCATATTCCCAATTTCAAAACCATAAAATGTTAGAGTCCAACATGGACTATAGACTAGGATCATTTCACCTTTATATATGTTGGAACCTGACTTATCTTCTTAAAGACTCTTTTGGAGAGTAATCTAAAGGAGGGACGAGGAATAAAACAAAGTAGTAAATAAGGATGAGTTGTAGTTCTTGGCTTCAAAATCGCAGAAATTCACACAGGTACACAACGAGTACATGTTTGTGTATCCTTTCTCCTCTAAAATAAACACTATAAACACACATTTGGGAAGTGAAAGAAAGTGGGAAGGAAGGAATTAAAATTTGAGAGAAGAAAGAAAAGGAGAGAAAGGAAACAAGATGCAGAAGAAATCAAAAGAAAATCTCACTGATTATGAGCATTAGAAATCATAAATACGAGTATGGGTTTGTGATATATACGAAAGGAGGATCTTTGGTGGTGGTTTCATAAGTGTGTTGGTGCTTAAATTCAAGGTGTATTATACGTGTTTTAAATCGTTATGCGATTCTTGATATATATGTTTCTATTTTCGGTATGAAAATGATGTTATATATAACATTGCCAAACTTGCCATAGTCGTCATAAACGTGCATTCATGGAAGCCTATATGTAGGAGTATTTCGTTGTGAAATGTTTGATTTACGATGGTACAAAAATGGGGAGAAACTATCTGCTTGAGTTCGTGATTGTATTAATTTGTGGAACGAGGATTGCCATACTACAGAAAAATTGATTCTATAAATAGGGTAAACGTCCTAATAAAATATTTTATGGGACTTACGTTTATAAGATCAAACCTAAAAAGTCTATGCGTCTTAATAAAATGTTTTATAAGACTCAAGTTTATCGGATCAAAGAAAAAAAGTCTCTAAAAGTGTTATAATAGGTTTATAGGACGTTTTTAGGCATCTTAACAAGTTTTTTATGAATTAAATGTCGTATTAGTATTTTATACGACACTATTTGAAAAAGTGTCATATAAAAAAGAGGGGTTAATAGGAACCATTTTTTAAAATGGTCCTATAAAAATATCCTAAAAAACTTGTCAAAACATCCAAAAGCATTCTATAAACCACTACAAGAAAATTTGGTTTATAGGACGTCAAAAAATTTTAAGCATCCTAATAGACCGCTTTATAAGACTTAATTTATATGACCAACAAAACTAAGTGTCTTATCTAAAGGCGTAATAAATTCATAGAAAGTTTTTGGACGTTGTATCAAGCTTTTTAGGATATCTTTTATAGAAAACAAAACATTGTATTAAATAGGACATTATTAAAAAGTCCTATAAAAACAAGTGTCCTATGTAAAAATGAATTTATACGACACTATCTCAAAAGTATCATATAAAATAGCAAAAGTGACACTTTGTATTAAATGTGTCCTAAAAAGTTGTTAGGACGTCCAAAAGCGTCATATAAACTTATTACAATGTCTTTAGATTAATTGGACACCTTAGTTTTTGGTCCTATAAATGAGTCTTGTGAAGTAGTCTATTAGGACGCTTAGAAATTGGTGGCATCCTATAAATCCATATTTTTGTAGTGAACCTATTTTAACACTTTTAGATAAGACGTTTTACAATTTAGTCCAATAAAAATTACAACAAAATTGGATTTATAGGATGCCTAGATTGTGTAAGCATCGTCCTACTAGAATACTTTATACGACTTACGTTTATAAGACCAAACTATAAAAGGTCCTATATAAAAAAGTGTTACAATAACTTTATAGGAAGCTTTTAGGTGTTTTAACAAGTTTTTTGGGACGTTTTTAAAATAAAGTATCCCATTAGCTATTCTAGAACACACTTTTAAGAAATTTCCTATAAACCCATCTTTCTATAGGCACTTATGTTTATAGTACACATTTTCAAATAGTGTCGTATAAAATGGCTAATACGACACTTTATTTTTAGAAGAGTCATCATTATTTTTTGTTAAAACGCATAAAAGGGTCATATAAACCTATTGTAACACTTTTAGATATGATGATTTTTGGTTTCGTCCTATAAGCTTAAGTCCTATAAGTTATTTTATTATGACGCTTCTACATTTTAGGCGTCCTGTAAAACCAATTTTGTTGTAATGCGAGCACTCATGTTTTTCTCTACTCTCCAATATGAGCTAGCTAATCTTTAAGAACCCAAATTTAGGGTTTTCTTCAACTTTAATTTTGTTCTTGATTTTAAGGTTTTCATGGTGCGACGGGACGGGACAGTTGTTCAGCGTTTGGTAAAACAGAACTAGACAAAACAGAAAAGATAAAATGATTTTTTTGATTTATGCTCTTGTTTTTTATAGATAAAATGATTTTTTGATGAAGTCTTTCTTTAGTCTAATATTTACTACTAATCGTACATTAATGATGGAAGTTAGGAAAGCAATATGATATATAAATTGTTATCTCACTAAACCTTACTTCAAAGAACAAACCCAACGGGAAAAATAAAACATTGGGTGAAGGAAAGAGCATTATATACCAATATTACATATGTAGTAGACTTCTCATTTTGTCTATTATTCCCCCTAATTTATACATCAATAATGGGATCTTTGAAAATAAGAAGGTATATAAAACTGTTATTGTTGGTTATATAAAAACTTTTTAAAATTATGTTTGTATTATCACATTTGATATCTTAGTTTAATTTCTTTGATAGTACTTAACCATATACACTCTCACACAGTCTCATATTGAGGAATATTCTAAAATCGTTCGAGGAGGTAGCTAGAACGGTTTTCTTAGTTGACTTCCAAGCAATCATTGAGTTCCATATCATAATTCCTTATCCAGTTTTGCAACGACTTTTGCATGGATCGGAGAGATAATCATTATCAAGAAAAAAACCTACCAATACATCATTTGGTGTTTTGTATAAGGGGGTTGATACTTTTTCTGCTCACATGATGACGTTTAGCTACATCTAGCTGATAAATTCACTAAGAAATACGGTCGATTGTATTGTTTTAAGTACAATAATGCGCCTGTTGTATTAAGATAAGAATTCCAACTCCTAACCCCTCTTCGTCATCATCCTTTATACAAAATGAATCTTTGCTTAAATCCAACACTTTGACTAATCAAGGCAGTACTACCCGCATGCGCTTTGTCCATATTAAATCGCTTGATCATTTAATTAACATATGTGGATCGGTGGATTAATATTCCACACAGTTAGTGTCCTAGATCAAATAGCTAGTAGACAAAACCGAGTTTCCTAAGATATTTCATCTTAAATTTAGTTTTCAAGTTGCGGGTGGTTTTTTCTTATTCCATCAAGACTGTCTATTATGTTCATATCATCAACTTCAAGAACTCGTTTTCTTCATAAACACACAAAGGCATTTATGGAGGTATACCATATCCGCGTAGATTTATTGAATCCATAAATTGAGCGCTTCAATTTGATTGCAAATGCATTATATGGTTTGAAGTTATTTGACTTAGGTGATGCAAGGCCGTCAAACACTTTCATGTATATCTCTGAATATCCCATATAGATGTGTAACAACCACATGCATGAGTTGCATTTTTAAGTCCTTCGGAAGCTACTAGAATAATTAAATAGCGAATCGTTGTAACTTCCATCACGGGAGAGTAAGTCTCCTCGTGGTCAATTCCAGGGCATTTTAAGAAACCTTGCGCCAAAAAAAGCCCTATACATTAGGATTTCACATTCTCATCTTGTTTTCTAACAATGACTCATCTATGTGCTACAGGATTTACACTTGGTAAGTTAGAACTAACGACCAGATACATGTTCATTTGTCAAACAATATAATTCTTAGGTAAATATGCTCTTTGTTGACATTATTCAACTGAGTGTGATTCGATGTCATCATGCTCTATCATCTTATGAGCAACCATATATGCAAATATATTATCAATTAGTATGTATGATTTATTAATCGACGTCTAGTACAAAAATGGTTATTTGTGACGGTTAAAAACCGTCACTGTAGGTATACAGTAACGATTTTCGTAAACATAAAAAACGTTACCTATTCTGCCGTCACTTTTGATATACTTTTGGTTACGTTTAAAAAACGTTACCAAATTGCATCAAAAATCGTTATCGTAGGCTAAAACCGTCACCTTAAGTATGTAAAAAAAAGTCATTTTTTTCCTAAAACCGTTACCATAGCATGGCATATGGCGACGTTTATTTTTCAAAATCGTCACCGTAGCATGACATAAGGTAACATTTATTATTCAAAATTGTCACTGAAACATGATATACGTCAACGTTTTTTTTTAAATCATCACCGTAGCATGATATACGGTGACATTTATTTTTTAAAACTGTCACCTTAGAATGACATACATTGACGTTTATATTGAGAACTCGTCACTATAGCATGTCATACAGTGACGTTTATTTGTTAAAACTGTCATAGTAGCATGACAAGTGGTTACATTTATTATTTAAAATTGTCACTGTAGCATGACATACGGAGACGTTTATTTTTTAAAACCGTCGTAATAGCACGACCTATAGTGATGCTTATTTTTTCAAAACCATCATCGTAGCACGACATACGGTGGCGTTCAATATTCAAAACCGTCACCACAACGTTACATACGGTGATGTTAATTTTTAAAATTGTCATTGTAACATGACATATGGTGACGTTTACTATTCAAAACCGTCACCATTGCATGACTTATAGTGACATTAACGTTTATTTTTCAAAACCGTCACTGTAACATTATGTACGGTGACGTTTATTATTCAAAAATGTCACCGTAGCATAGCATATGGTGACGTTTATTATTCAAAAGCATCCCCGTAGCATGATGCACGGTGACATTTACTATTCAGAACCGTTACCGTAATATGACATACGGTGAGATTTATATTTCAAAACCGTCACTGATCATTACATAAGGCGACGTTTATTTTTCAAAATCGTCACCATATCATGACTTACGGTGACGTTTAATTTTCAGAATTCTCATCCTAGCATTTCGTACATCAACGTTTATTTTTCAAAACCGTCTGTAACATCCCGCCTGCCTCGACAACAATATTGTCCGCTTTGCCCCTGGATTTAACCAACGTGTAGCGCACGGATTTGTTTCTGGCGACCTGGTGAGAAACTTCCCAGGGGGTCACCCATCCTGGGATTACTCCCACCCAAGCACGCTTAACCTCAGAGTTCCCAGAACCTGACGTGCTTGTGGCCCCAAAACGCGTTGTTGTTAGGAAGGCCAAGATATTACTTATAACACCCAACATCACTCCTGTCCACGGCCGATATGGGATATGCCTAAGGTGTTACAAAGATTGTAACACCCGTAAATTCTTAAGGTAAGTATTTTGTGGTCTAAAATATATTTAATTCGCTTTTGTGAGAATATGTGTCATTGTGTACGTCTTATTATCATGTTCAATCTAAATGGCATATAATTAAGTTACTTTCGCTGATGGTTCAAACCTTGTGCTCGTTATTGTTTCGATTTAAGTTTTCGGGCTGTGTGGGTGACCGGCGATTGTGCCCGCGATTGTGCCCCTGGCACTATCGCGAAGGGCACTATCGCCAAAGAGGTACCGCGGGCTGGTGAGGGCCGGCGACTGTGCCACGCGATAGTGCCTTGGCACTATCGCAGAAGGCACTATCGCCCAGGTTGTACCGTGAGCGGGGGGAGCCTCGCGATTGTGACCCGCGATAGTGCCCTTGGCACTATCGCCGGGCACTATCGCCCGCGTGGCCAGACTGCTGATTTATAGGAAACAATGCCTCATTTCTCACTGATCACTTTACAAAAACGGGAGCTCTCTCTCTTTAGGCGATTTTTGAAGATTTCAAACACATACTCATTTATTTCTAGGGTTTGGGTTGTTGAGAGCATTAAGTGCTCATCCAAGCTTCTTCCAAGTGTTATCATTGAAGTATCCTTCAAGATTCTCATCTCCTTGCATTCAAGTCCCTCCATCTTCAAAAGCTAGGGTTTCATCTTTTCTAGGTTTTTGGGTTCAAAACCTAGATAGTGAGTTTACTAACCTTCGTTAAAACTAGATACACATCATATGCTTCTATTGTTGTTATTTGTCTCCATATGTTCAAGTACTTGGGGTTTTGATATGAAGGAATGTGAGGAAGATGATTATGTGGAAAATGCCATGATTCACTTTATTGGGTTGAAATGTTTTGGGATATATGTGGTATAGTAGATGATAACCTCTACTTGGAATGCATTTTAATGATTGAATATTTAAACATTGATTATATTGAAATTTGAGTCTCATATTGGATTTATGCATTAGGATGGTAATATCGTACCCATGGTTGGTATCGAAATGTTTTGGTTGGAATATATACCGCAAGACCTCCTATATGATATGTTGGACGAACCAAGTCAGTAGACACTAGGAGGATGTAGTCTTGGGCGCCACTGTGATGGTATGTGCCTAGACCTCCGCCATTCGGGGTAATGCCATGGTTGTAGTCCTCGGGTGTGCCGGGCCTTTCGGGTGTCCCTCGTTATAGGGCATCAAGGTATATCGACTCTTTGGGTGGAACTTGATTGGTGCTATAGGTCTCCCCTATTGACTCCACAATTGTTGAACTATGGTTAACTGCTGATAAGAACTGTAACTGTACATGCATGATTATAATTGTTCAACTCACTAGGCTTTTTGGCCTAACACTTGTTTTGGTGTCGATGTGTATCTCAGGTTCTAGCGGCGCCGGTTCTAAGCAAGTGTAGGTTGCCTTGGGGTGAGAGCTTGGGGATTTTTGCACACTGACGCGTTATGCTTTTGGCTTTAGATTCTTTGGGTTTATAAATGACAACCCTTTTTGTAATCTCTTTTCTAGTTGTAGAAATTAGATTAGTTGGTTGTTGTTTATTGTCCGTTAAATTACAAATTGTGATTAAACAGGTTATTCATTTATGTTCCCCACTTTTGGGAGGCTCTTGCTATGGCAATTTTTGGTGTACCTCATGTCCGATTTTCGGACTCTTGTTATCCCTATTTTTGGGGTGTTACAAGTTGGTATCAGAGCTTTAGTTTAAGTGAACTAGGTATTGTTTAGCATATCTAGACTTAAGCTTTAGACTTTTGACTTCACTGTCCACTTGGGGTAGAAATCCTAGGTGGGGAGAGCGTTAGGATTACGGAATTACTTTAATTGAAAGTTGTGGTGATGGTGACAAGAATCCTTGTGTATGGTTCGTTCATAATTTCACTTAGCTACTGCTATTATGAATGCATTGTTACGTGGGCATACTTGGTTTACTATTATTATGATAATTGATGAAGGTATGAGTACGTACAAAGAGTTCAACTCGTTTAGTCTTTTCTCAATCTATTTCTCGTACGTATGTGGCAGACTGGAATGGTGAACACCCGGAGTAGGGCGCCAGGTACTCCGGAGGGCCACGTGGAAGAGGAATCTGCTGTAGACCGACCTCCGGTGGGTGTCACCACCGATGACATTCCTCTACCCAGGATTTTGGGAGGTGGACCTGAGCATATTCCACGACGGGACCTCGGTACAGGTAACGCCATCATGGAAGAAGTCACATTGGAGACTAGACTTCGGGACAACATGATGTCGGCTATGAATGCGGCTTTGGCTCAACAACAGTTGGCCATGACTTCGGCCATGACCCAACAACAAGTGTTTTTCATGAAACTCCTAGAGGATCGAGATGCCAGTAACCGCCAGCCCGAAACCATGGCTGAAAATGTTGTGGTGGGATCGGGCGGACCGAATGTGGTGTTAATCGAAGAACCATCCGCTGAAGGAATCAGAACAAAGACTAAGGGGTGCACCTACAAGACGTTTCTAGGGTGTCACCCTAAGGAGTTTGCGGGTTCTGATAGCCCGATTGCTTGCATGTATTGGCTCAAAGAGATGGAGATGGCCTTCGAAGCAAGTGAATGTGACTCTTCTCAACGGGTCAAATTTGCTTCCCAACTACTTCGGGGAGAGGCATTGATTTGGTGGAACCTCACTCGATCCGCCCTCGTCCCGGAAGTCCTGGCTAAGTTAACTTGGCCGGTGTTCAAAGAAAAGTTGATGGATAAGTACTGTAGTGAGCGCTCGATGGACAAGTTGGAACGGGAGTTCCGAAATCTGAAGAAGGGTAATATGTCTATTGTCGGCTACTCCAAGCTCTTTTTGGAGAAGCTAAACTTGGTGGGACATCTGGTCCCCGACGAGAGGTCAAAGATCAAAGCTTATCACCAAGGGTTACCAGCCGATATGCGAACGGCGGTAAGGAATGCAAAGTGTTCGACTTTACAAGAAGTTATTGAGGAGTCCTTACTCGTGGAGGACGACATCAATTCAGAAAGGGATGAGAAGAGGTTTGTGGGTGAGAAGCGAAAGTGGGAAGGGCCACCTGGGCCCGTCCGTCCGTCAAGACCTTTTGTGAGTGGGAGATCGGGCGATCAGCGCCGTGAGGAGCGGTGGTGCCACAAGTGCAAGTCAAAGCACTCGGGACCATGTGCTCCAAGAACTTTTTCGGGTCCTGCTGAATGTGCTAAGTGTGGCAAAAAGGGTCATACTATTCGGGATTGCCCTATCCGAGGGCCGGTGTGCTTTGAGTGTCGTGAACCCGGGCATGTGAAGATGTATTGCCCGAAGTTGGTGGGTGGCTACCGCGGAAATTCTGTGGGATCGACGGCTAGAGTCGAGCAACCGCCAAGGGTGCCCAGTCGAGCTTTCCGGATGTCTACCGAGGAGGCAAAGGAGACCGCCGATGTTGTTTCGGGTACGTTCCTAGTAAACTCCTTGCCTGCTCGCGTTTTGTTTGATTCGGGTGCTACACGTTCTTTTGTGTCGAATATTTTCTGTAAACGATTCACCACTCCTATTAGTGTCCTCCCCGATGCTTTAGTAGTGGAAATAGCCAATGGAGATCAAGTGATCATTCGTGACCATTTCGGTGATTGCACTTTAGAGATCGATGGAAATTCTTTTGGATTAGACTTGCTACCCATGGCTATAGGAGGGTTTGACGTAGTCATAGGCATGGACTGGTTAGTACGGCATAAAGCGGACATCTTTTGCTCCAAAAAGATGATTCAAGTACCATTAGCGGGAAAAGGTGTGGTTACCATCTATGGAGAGAGAGGAAAAGGGAATAATCCTATTATCACATGCCTTAAGGCACGAAAGTTCTTGGCGAAGGGCTACCCTTCGTACTTGGCCTACGTTGTGGACGCAAAGAAAGAATATAAGTCGGTGGAAGATGTAGAGGTAGTACAAGATTTTTCGGACGTCTTTCCGGAAGACTTACCTGGTTTACCGCCAGAGCGGCAAGTGGAGTTTCAGATAGATCTCACTCCGGGAGCGGCTCCGATAGCTCGTGCTCCGTATCGTTTGGCGCCGGCAGAAATGAAGGAGATGATGGCACAACTTCAAGAGTTGTTGGAGAAGGGCTTCATTCGACCGAGTTCGTCACCTTGGGGAGCACCAGTACTGTTCGTGAAGAAGAAGGATGGATCTATGCGGATGTGCATAGATTATCGGGAACTAAATAAAGTCACGGTGAAGAATAAGTATCCTCTACCTCGTATCGACGATCTTTTTGATCAACTCCAAGGAGCGGGATGCTTCTCGAAGATTGACCTTCGGTCGGGTTACCATCAAGTGAGAGTGAAGAACGAAGATATTCCGAAGACGGCGTTTCGGACGAGATACGGTCATTACGAGTTTTTGGTGATGCCTTTCGGCTTAACCAACGCTCCAGCTGTATTCATGGATCTGATGAACCGTGTGTGTCGCCCATTCTTGGACAAGTCCGTGATCGTCTTCATCGACGATATTTTAATATATTCAAAGGATGAGTCCGAGCATGGAAGACACTTACGGGAGGTATTAGGGGTTCTAAGGAGGGAGAAACTGTTCGCGAAATTCTCAAAGTGCGAATTCTGGCTCCAAGAGGTGCAATTCTTGGGGCATGTGGTATCAAAGGACGGGATAAAAGTGGATCCGGCAAAGATCGAGGCAATGATGAGTTGGGAACCTCCAACAAGCCCGACGGAGATCCGAAGCTTTTTGGGCTTAGCGGGTTACTATCGGCGTTTTATTCAAGATTTCTCAAAGACGGCTACACCGCTCACTTCTCTTACAAGGAAGAACGTTAAATTTCTTTGGACTGATGCACAAGAACAAGCGTTTCAGTCACTCAAGAGGAAGTTGTGTGAAGCTCCGATTTTGTCCTTACCTGAAGGATCGGAAGACTTTGTGGTATATAGTGACGCTTCCAAGATGGGCCTTGGGTGTGTACTAATGCAAAGGGGGAAAGTAATAGCCTACGCGTCGCGGCAATTAAAGGATCATGAGAAGAACTATCCGACTCATGATTTAGAGTTGGCGGCGGTAGTCTTCGCGCTAAAGTTGTGGCGACACTACTTGTATGGGACTAAGTGTACTCTTTTCACGGATCACAAGAGCCTCAAGTACATCTTCAATCAAAAGGAACTCAACATGCGCCAAAGGAGATGGCTAGAGCTTTTGAAGGATTACGATTGTGATCTACTTTATCATCCCGGTAAGGCCAATGTGGTGGCAGACGCATTGAGCCGAAGGAGTTATGGAGATGGTGTCAAAATGTCCCTTGCAAGGATCGATGTGGTGTCAAGTTTGTTGGAAAGTGTTAAAGCAAGTCAAGAGGAAGCGCTTAAGGAAGAGAACCTTAAAGACGAGGTCATGGTGAAACAAAGGGAACTCTTAACGGAAGACGGTCGTGGACTCAAACTCTTTCAAGGACGGATTTGGGTGCCGAAGTTGGGAGGAAACCGGGAATTGCTACTCGAAGAAGCGCATAAGTCAAAATACTCTATACATCCCGGTAGCACCAAGATGTATAGAGATTTGAAGTTAATGTATTGGTGGCCGGTGATGAAACTAGATGTGGCTAGCTATGTGGAAAGATGTGTCACGTGCCGTCAAGTCAAGGCGGAACATCAAAGACCGTATGGAAGCTTACAACCGTTGTCCATTCCCGAGTGGAAATGGGACAACATCACGATGGACTTCGTGACTAAGTTACCAAAGACCTTGCGTGGCCACGACACCATTTGGGTAATCGTTGACCGGTTGACCAAGAGCGCACATTTCCTTGCAATGCGGGAGACCTTGCCGATGGAGAAATTGGCTAAGATTTATATTGATGAGGTGATATCGAGGCACGGAGTTCCGCAATCTATCGTGTCGGATCGGGACAGTCGATTTACTTCGAACTTTTGGGCTAGTCTGCAGAAGGAGTTGGGCACCCGACTAAAATTGAGCACGGCTTACCATCCCCAAACGGATGGCCAAAGCGAGAGGACAATCCAGACGTTAGAAGACATGCTAAGGTCGTGTGTGATAGACTTCGGGGGAAGTTGGGATTCACATCTACCGTTAGTGGAGTTCGCGTACAACAACAGTTACCATTCTAGTATCGGAATGGCACCGTTCGAGGCTTTGTATGGACGGAAGTGCCGAACCCCGGTTTGTTGGTTAGAAGCGGGCGAAAAGCAATTCGCCGGACCGGAAATAGTTCAAGAGACGGCCGACAAGGTGAAAGAAATCCGGGAAAGACTAAAGGCGGCACAAGATCGACAAAAGAGTTATGCGGACAAAAAGAGAAGACCGGTGGAGTTCCAAGTGGGTGATCGGGTTATGTTGAAGGTGTCTCCGTGGAAGGGGATCATACGTTTCGGGAAGCGTGGGAAGCTTAGTCCTCGTTTCCTTGGACCGTTTATTATTTTGGAAAAGATTGGCTTGCAGGCCTATCGGTTGGAGTTACCGCCGGAAATGGATGGGATACATCCTACATTTCATGTTTGCTATCTTCGGAAATGTCTCGCCGAAGAGGAAAGCGTGATCCCTTTGTCGGAAATTCGAGTGGACAATGGGAATCGTTGTGTGGAAGAACCGGAGTCGATTTTAGAATCGAAAGTGAAGAAGTTAAGGCATAAGGACGTGGTCATGGTTAAAGTCCAATGGAAGCACCATCGGGGTTCCAACATTACTTGGGAATCGGAGGATGATATGAAGAAGCGTTACCCTCACTTGTTTGCTTAGGGTAAGATTTCGGGGACGAAATCTCCGTTAGGTGGGGAGGATTGTAACACCCGTAAATTCTTAAGGTAAGTATTTTGTGGTCTAAAATATATTTAATTCGCTTTTGTGAGAATATGTGTCATTGTGTACGTCTTATTATCATGTTCAATCTAAATGGCATATAATTAAGTTACTTTCGCTGATGGTTCAAACCTTGTGCTCGTTATCGTTTCGATTTAAGTTTTCGGGCTGTGTGGGTGACCGGCGATTGTGCCCGCGATTGTGCCCCTGGCACTATCGCGAAGGGCACTATCGCCAAAGAGGTACCGCGGGCTGGTGAGGGCCGGCGACTGTGCCACGCGATAGTGCCTTGGCACTATCGCAGAAGGCACTATCGCCCAGGTTGTACCGTGAGCGGGGGGAGCCTCGCGATTGTGACCCGCGATAGTGCCCTTGGCACTATCGCCGGGCACTATCGCCCGCGTGGCCAGACTGCTGATTTATAGAAAACAATGCCTCATTTCTCACTGATCACTTTACAAAAACGGGAGCTCTCTCTCTTTAGGCGATTTTTGAAGATTTCAAACACATACTCATTTATTTCTAGGGTTTGGGTTGTTGAGAGCATTAAGTGCTCATCCAAGCTTCTTCCAAGTGTTATCATTGAAGTATCCTTCAAGATTCTCATCTCCTTGCATTCAAGTCCCTCCATCTTCAAAAGCTAGGGTTTCATCTTTTCTAGGTTTTTGGGTTCAAAACCTAGATAGTGAGTTTACTAACCTTCGTTAAAACTAGATACACATCATATGCTTCTATTGTTGTTATTTGTCTCCATATGTTCAAGTACTTGGGGTTTTGATATGAAGGAATGTGAGGAAGATGATTATGTGGAAAATGCCATGATTCACTTTATTGGGTTGAAATGTTTTGGGATATATGTGGTATAGTAGATGATAACCTCTACTTGGAATGCATTTTAATGATTGAATATTTAAACATTGATTATATTGAAATTTGAGTCTCATATTGGATTTATGCATTAGGATGGTAATATCGTACCCATGGTTGGTATCGAAATGTTTTGGTTGGAATATATACCGCAAGACCTCCTATATGATATGTTGGACGAACCAAGTCAGTAGACACTAGGAGGATGTAGTCTTGGGCGCCACTGTGATGGTATGTGCCTAGACCTCCGCCATTCGGGGTAATGCCATGGTTGTAGTCCTCGGGTGTGCCGGGCCTTTCGGGTGTCCCTCGTTATAGGGCATCAAGGTATATCGACTCTTTGGGTGGAACTTGATTGGTGCTATAGGTCTCCCCTATTGACTCCACAATTGTTGAACTATGGTTAACTGCTGATAAGAACTGTAACTGTACATGCATGATTATAATTGTTCAACTCACTAGGCTTTTTGGCCTAACACTTGTTTTGGTGTCGATGTGTATCTCAGGTTCTAGCGGCGCCGGTTCTAAGCAAGTGTAGGTTGCCTTGGGGTGAGAGCTTGGGGATTTTTGCACACTGACGCGTTATGCTTTTGGCTTTAGATTCTTTGGGTTTATAAATGACAACCCTTTTTGTAATCTCTTTTCTAGTTGTAGAAATTAGATTAGTTGGTTGTTGTTTATTGTCCGTTAAATTACAAATTGTGATTAAACAGGTTATTCATTTATGTTCCCCACTTTTGGGAGGCTCTTGCTATGGCAATTTTTGGTGTACCTCATGTCCGATTTTCGGACTCTTGTTATCCCTATTTTTGGGGTGTTACAAGTTGGTATCAGAGCTTTAGTTTAAGTGAACTAGGTATTGTTTAGCATATCTAGACTTAAGCTTTAGACTTTTGACTTCACTGTCCACTTGGGGTAGAAATCCTAGGTGGGGAGAGCGTTAGGATTACGGAATTACTTTAATTGAAAGTTGTGGTGATGGTGACAAGAATCCTTGTGTATGGTTTGTTCATAATTTCACTTAGCTACTGCTATTATGAATGCATTGTTACGTGGGCATACTTGGTTTACTATTATTATGATAATTGATGAAGGTATGAGTACGTACAAAGAGTTCAACTCGTTTAGTCTTTTCTCAATCTATTTCTCGTACGTATGTGGCAGACTGGAATGGTGAACACCCGGAGTAGGGCGCCAGGTACTCCGGAGGGCCACGTGGAAGAGGAATCTGCTGTAGACCGACCTCCGGTGGGTGTCACCACCGATGACATTCCTCTACCCAGGATTTTGGGAGGTGGACCTGAGCATATTCCACGACGGGACCTCGGTACAGGTAACGCCATCATGGAAGAAGTCACATTGGAGACTAGACTTCGGGACAACATGATGTCGGCTATGAATGCGGCTTTGGCTCAACAACAGTTGGCCATGACTTCGGCCATGACCCAACAACAAGTGTTTTTCATGAAACTCCTAGAGGATCGAGATGCCAGTAACCGCCAGCCCGAAACCATGGCTGAAAATGTTGTGGTGGGATCGGGCGGACCGAATGTGGTGTTAATCGAAGAACCATCCGCTGAAGGAATCAGAACAAAGACTAAGGGGTGCACCTACAAGACGTTTCTAGGGTGTCACCCTAAGGAGTTTGCGGGTTCTGATAGCCCGATTGCTTGCATGTATTGGCTCAAAGAGATGGAGATGGCCTTCGAAGCAAGTGAATGTGACTCTTCTCAACGGGTCAAATTTGCTTCCCAACTACTTCGGGGAGAGGCATTGATTTGGTGGAACCTCACTCGATCCGCCCTCGTCCCGGAAGTCCTGGCTAAGTTAACTTGGCCGGTGTTCAAAGAAAAGTTGATGGATAAGTACTGTAGTGAGCGCTCGATGGACAAGTTGGAACGGGAGTTCCGAAATCTGAAGAAGGGTAATATGTCTATTGTCGGCTACTCCAAGCTCTTTTTGGAGAAGCTAAACTTGGTGGGACATCTGGTCCCCGACGAGAGGTCAAAGATCAAAGCTTATCACCAAGGGTTACCAGCCGATATGCGAACGGCGGTAAGGAATGCAAAGTGTTCGACTTTACAAGAAGTTATTGAGGAGTCCTTACTCGTGGAGGACGACATCAATTCAGAAAGGGATGAGAAGAGGTTTGTGGGTGAGAAGCGAAAGTGGGAAGGGCCACCTGGGCCCGTCCGTCCGTCAAGACCTTTTGTGAGTGGGAGATCGGGCGATCAGCGCCGTGAGGAGCGGTGGTGCCACAAGTGCAAGTCAAAGCACTCGGGACCATGTGCTCCAAGAACTTTTTCGGGTCCTGCTGAATGTGCTAAGTGTGGCAAAAAGGGTCATACTATTCGGGATTGCCCTATCCGAGGGCCGGTGTGCTTTGAGTGTCGTGAACCCGGGCATGTGAAGATGTATTGCCCGAAGTTGGTGGGTGGCTACCGCGGAAATTCTGTGGGATCGACGGCTAGAGTCGAGCAACCGCCAAGGGTGCCCAGTCGAGCTTTCCGGATGTCTACCGAGGAGGCAAAGGAGACCGCCGATGTTGTTTCGGGTACGTTCCTAGTAAACTCCTTGCCTGCTCGCGTTTTGTTTGATTCGGGTGCTACACGTTCTTTTGTGTCGAATATTTTCTGTAAACGATTCACCACTCCTATTAGTGTCCTCCCCGATGCTTTAGTAGTGGAAATAGCCAATGGAGATCAAGTGATCATTCGTGACCATTTCGGTGATTGCACTTTAGAGATCGATGGAAATTCTTTTGGATTAGACTTGCTACCCATGGCTATAGGAGGGTTTGACGTAGTCATAGGCATGGACTGGTTAGTACGGCATAAAGCGGACATCTTTTGCTCCAAAAAGATGATTCAAGTACCATTAGCGGGAAAAGGTGTGGTTACCATCTATGGAGAGAGAGGAAAAGGGAATAATCCTATTATCACATGCCTTAAGGCACGAAAGTTCTTGGCGAAGGGCTACCCTTCGTACTTGGCCTACGTTGTGGACGCAAAGAAAGAATATAAGTCGGTGGAAGATGTAGAGGTAGTACAAGATTTTTCGGACGTCTTTCCGGAAGACTTACCTGGTTTACCGCCAGAGCGGCAAGTGGAGTTTCAGATAGATCTCACTCCGGGAGCGGCTCCGATAGCTCGTGCTCCGTATCGTTTGGCGCCGGCAGAAATGAAGGAGATGATGGCACAACTTCAAGAGTTGTTGGAGAAGGGCTTCATTCGACCGAGTTCGTCACCTTGGGGAGCACCAGTACTGTTCGTGAAGAAGAAGGATGGATCTATGCGGATGTGCATAGATTATCGGGAACTAAATAAAGTCACGGTGAAGAATAAGTATCCTCTACCTCGTATCGACGATCTTTTTGATCAACTCCAAGGAGCGGGATGCTTCTCGAAGATTGACCTTCGGTCGGGTTACCATCAAGTGAGAGTGAAGAACGAAGATATTCCGAAGACGGCGTTTCGGACGAGATACGGTCATTACGAGTTTTTGGTGATGCCTTTCGGCTTAACCAACGCTCCAGCTGTATTCATGGATCTGATGAACCGTGTGTGTCGCCCATTCTTGGACAAGTCCGTGATCGTCTTCATCGACGATATTTTAATATATTCAAAGGATGAGTCCGAGCATGGAAGACACTTACGGGAGGTATTAGGGGTTCTAAGGAGGGAGAAACTGTTCGCGAAATTCTCAAAGTGCGAATTCTGGCTCCAAGAGGTGCAATTCTTGGGGCATGTGGTATCAAAGGACGGGATAAAAGTGGATCCGGCAAAGATCGAGGCAATGATGAGTTGGGAACCTCCAACAAGCCCGACGGAGATCCGAAGCTTTTTGGGCTTAGCGGGTTACTATCGGCGTTTTATTCAAGATTTCTCAAAGACGGCTACACCGCTCACTTCTCTTACAAGGAAGAACGTTAAATTTCTTTGGACTGATGCACAAGAACAAGCGTTTCAGTCACTCAAGAGGAAGTTGTGTGAAGCTCCGATTTTGTCCTTACCTGAAGGATCGGAAGACTTTGTGGTATATAGTGACGCTTCCAAGATGGGCCTTGGGTGTGTACTAATGCAAAGGGGGAAAGTAATAGCCTACGCGTCGCGGCAATTAAAGGATCATGAGAAGAACTATCCGACTCATGATTTAGAGTTGGCGGCGGTAGTCTTCGCGCTAAAGTTGTGGCGACACTACTTGTATGGGACTAAGTGTACTCTTTTCACGGATCACAAGAGCCTCAAGTACATCTTCAATCAAAAGGAACTCAACATGCGCCAAAGGAGATGGCTAGAGCTTTTGAAGGATTACGATTGTGATCTACTTTATCATCCCGGTAAGGCCAATGTGGTGGCAGACGCATTGAGCCGAAGGAGTTATGGAGATGGTGTCAAAATGTCCCTTGCAAGGATCGATGTGGTGTCAAGTTTGTTGGAAAGTGTTAAAGCAAGTCAAGAGGAAGCGCTTAAGGAAGAGAACCTTAAAGACGAGGTCATGGTGAAACAAAGGGAACTCTTAACGGAAGACGGTCGTGGACTCAAACTCTTTCAAGGACGGATTTGGGTGCCGAAGTTGGGAGGAAACCGGGAATTGCTACTCGAAGAAGCGCATAAGTCAAAATACTCTATACATCCCGGTAGCACCAAGATGTATAGAGATTTGAAGTTAATGTATTGGTGGCCGGTGATGAAACTAGATGTGGCTAGCTATGTGGAAAGATGTGTCACGTGCCGTCAAGTCAAGGCGGAACATCAAAGACCGTATGGAAGCTTACAACCGTTGTCCATTCCCGAGTGGAAATGGGACAACATCACGATGGACTTCGTGACTAAGTTACCAAAGACCTTGCGTGGCCACGACACCATTTGGGTAATCGTTGACCGGTTGACCAAGAGCGCACATTTCCTTGCAATGCGGGAGACCTTGCCGATGGAGAAATTGGCTAAGATTTATATTGATGAGGTGATATCGAGGCACGGAGTTCCGCAATCTATCGTGTCGGATCGGGACAGTCGATTTACTTCGAACTTTTGGGCTAGTCTGCAGAAGGAGTTGGGCACCCGACTAAAATTGAGCACGGCTTACCATCCCCAAACGGATGGCCAAAGCGAGAGGACAATCCAGACGTTAGAAGACATGCTAAGGTCGTGTGTGATAGACTTCGGGGGAAGTTGGGATTCACATCTACCGTTAGTGGAGTTCGCGTACAACAACAGTTACCATTCTAGTATCGGAATGGCACCGTTCGAGGCTTTGTATGGACGGAAGTGCCGAACCCCGGTTTGTTGGTTAGAAGCGGGCGAAAAGCAATTCGCCGGACCGGAAATAGTTCAAGAGACGGCCGACAAGGTGAAAGAAATCCGGGAAAGACTAAAGGCGGCACAAGATCGACAAAAGAGTTATGCGGACAAAAAGAGAAGACCGGTGGAGTTCCAAGTGGGTGATCGGGTTATGTTGAAGGTGTCTCCGTGGAAGGGGATCATACGTTTCGGGAAGCGTGGGAAGCTTAGTCCTCGTTTCCTTGGACCGTTTATTATTTTGGAAAAGATTGGCTTGCAGGCCTATCGGTTGGAGTTACCGCCGGAAATGGATGGGATACATCCTACATTTCATGTTTGCTATCTTCGGAAATGTCTCGCCGAAGAGGAAAGCGTGATCCCTTTGTCGGAAATTCGAGTGGACAATGGGAATCGTTGTGTGGAAGAACCGGAGTCGATTTTAGAATCGAAAGTGAAGAAGTTAAGGCATAAGGACGTGGTCATGGTTAAAGTCCAATGGAAGCACCATCGGGGTTCCAACATTACTTGGGAATCGGAGGATGATATGAAGAAGCGTTACCCTCACTTGTTTGCTTAGGGTAAGATTTCGGGGACGAAATCTCCGTTAGGTGGGGAGGATTGTAACACCCGTAAATTCTTAAGGTAAGTATTTTGTGGTCTAAAATATATTTAATTCGCTTTTGTGAGAATATGTGTCATTGTGTACGTCTTATTATCATGTTCAATCTAAATGGCATATAATTAAGTTACTTTCGCTGATGGTTCAAACCTTGTGCTCGTTATCGTTTCGATTTAAGTTTTCGGGCTGTGTGGGTGACCGGCGATTGTGCCCGCGATTGTGCCCCTGGCACTATCGCGAAGGGCACTATCGCCAAAGAGGTACCGCGGGCTGGTGAGGGCCGGCGACTGTGCCACGCGATAGTGCCTTGGCACTATCGCAGAAGGCACTATCGCCCAGGTTGTACCGTGAGCGGGGGGAGCCTCGCGATTGTGACCCGCGATAGTGCCCTTGGCACTATCGCCGGGCACTATCGCCCGCGTGGCCAGACTGCTGATTTATAGAAAACAATGCCTCATTTCTCACTGATCACTTTACAAAAACGGGAGCTCTCTCTCTTTAGGCGATTTTTGAAGATTTCAAACACATACTCATTTATTTCTAGGGTTTGGGTTGTTGAGAGCATTAAGTGCTCATCCAAGCTTCTTCCAAGTGTTATCATTGAAGTATCCTTCAAGATTCTCATCTCCTTGCATTCAAGTCCCTCCATCTTCAAAAGCTAGGGTTTCATCTTTTCTAGGTTTTTGGGTTCAAAACCTAGATAGTGAGTTTACTAACCTTCGTTAAAACTAGATACACATCATATGCTTCTATTGTTGTTATTTGTCTCCATATGTTCAAGTACTTGGGGTTTTGATATGAAGGAATGTGAGGAAGATGATTATGTGGAAAATGCCATGATTCACTTTATTGGGTTGAAATGTTTTGGGATATATGTGGTATAGTAGATGATAACCTCTACTTGGAATGCATTTTAATGATTGAATATTTAAACATTGATTATATTGAAATTTGAGTCTCATATTGGATTTATGCATTAGGATGGTAATATCGTACCCATGGTTGGTATCGAAATGTTTTGGTTGGAATATATACCGCAAGACCTCCTATATGATATGTTGGACGAACCAAGTCAGTAGACACTAGGAGGATGTAGTCTTGGGCGCCACTGTGATGGTATGTGCCTAGACCTCCGCCATTCGGGGTAATGCCATGGTTGTAGTCCTCGGGTGTGCCGGGCCTTTCGGGTGTCCCTCGTTATAGGGCATCAAGGTATATCGACTCTTTGGGTGGAACTTGATTGGTGCTATAGGTCTCCCCTATTGACTCCACAATTGTTGAACTATGGTTAACTGCTGATAAGAACTGTAACTGTACATGCATGATTATAATTGTTCAACTCACTAGGCTTTTTGGCCTAACACTTGTTTTGGTGTCGATGTGTATCTCAGGTTCTAGCGGCGCCGGTTCTAAGCAAGTGTAGGTTGCCTTGGGGTGAGAGCTTGGGGATTTTTGCACACTGACGCGTTATGCTTTTGGCTTTAGATTCTTTGGGTTTATAAATGACAACCCTTTTTGTAATCTCTTTTCTAGTTGTAGAAATTAGATTAGTTGGTTGTTGTTTATTGTCCGTTAAATTACAAATTGTGATTAAACAGGTTATTCATTTATGTTCCCCACTTTTGGGAGGCTCTTGCTATGGCAATTTTTGGTGTACCTCATGTCCGATTTTCGGACTCTTGTTATCCCTATTTTTGGGGTGTTACAAGTTGGTATCAGAGCTTTAGTTTAAGTGAACTAGGTATTGTTTAGCATATCTAGACTTAAGCTTTAGACTTTTGACTTCACTGTCCACTTGGGGTAGAAATCCTAGGTGGGGAGAGCGTTAGGATTACGGAATTACTTTAATTGAAAGTTGTGGTGATGGTGACAAGAATCCTTGTGTATGGTTCGTTCATAATTTCACTTAGCTACTGCTATTATGAATGCATTGTTACGTGGGCATACTTGGTTTACTATTATTATGATAATTGATGAAGGTATGAGTACGTACAAAGAGTTCAACTCGTTTAGTCTTTTCTCAATCTATTTCTCGTACGTATGTGGCAGACTGGAATGGTGAACACCCGGAGTAGGGCGCCAGGTACTCCGGAGGGCCACGTGGAAGAGGAATCTGCTGTAGACCGACCTCCGGTGGGTGTCACCACCGATGACATTCCTCTACCCAGGATTTTGGGAGGTGGACCTGAGCATATTCCACGACGGGACCTCGGTACAGGTAACGCCATCATGGAAGAAGTCACATTGGAGACTAGACTTCGGGACAACATGATGTCGGCTATGAATGCGGCTTTGGCTCAACAACAGTTGGCCATGACTTCGGCCATGACCCAACAACAAGTGTTTTTCATGAAACTCCTAGAGGATCGAGATGCCAGTAACCGCCAGCCCGAAACCATGGCTGAAAATGTTGTGGTGGGATCGGGCGGACCGAATGTGGTGTTAATCGAAGAACCATCCGCTGAAGGAATCAGAACAAAGACTAAGGGGTGCACCTACAAGACGTTTCTAGGGTGTCACCCTAAGGAGTTTGCGGGTTCTGATAGCCCGATTGCTTGCATGTATTGGCTCAAAGAGATGGAGATGGCCTTCGAAGCAAGTGAATGTGACTCTTCTCAACGGGTCAAATTTGCTTCCCAACTACTTCGGGGAGAGGCATTGATTTGGTGGAACCTCACTCGATCCGCCCTCGTCCCGGAAGTCCTGGCTAAGTTAACTTGGCCGGTGTTCAAAGAAAAGTTGATGGATAAGTACTGTAGTGAGCGCTCGATGGACAAGTTGGAACGGGAGTTCCGAAATCTGAAGAAGGGTAATATGTCTATTGTCGGCTACTCCAAGCTCTTTTTGGAGAAGCTAAACTTGGTGGGACATCTGGTCCCCGACGAGAGGTCAAAGATCAAAGCTTATCACCAAGGGTTACCAGCCGATATGCGAACGGCGGTAAGGAATGCAAAGTGTTCGACTTTACAAGAAGTTATTGAGGAGTCCTTACTCGTGGAGGACGACATCAATTCAGAAAGGGATGAGAAGAGGTTTGTGGGTGAGAAGCGAAAGTGGGAAGGGCCACCTGGGCCCGTCCGTCCGTCAAGACCTTTTGTGAGTGGGAGATCGGGCGATCAGCGCCGTGAGGAGCGGTGGTGCCACAAGTGCAAGTCAAAGCACTCGGGACCATGTGCTCCAAGAACTTTTTCGGGTCCTGCTGAATGTGCTAAGTGTGGCAAAAAGGGTCATACTATTCGGGATTGCCCTATCCGAGGGCCGGTGTGCTTTGAGTGTCGTGAACCCGGGCATGTGAAGATGTATTGCCCGAAGTTGGTGGGTGGCTACCGCGGAAATTCTGTGGGATCGATGGCTAGAGTCGAGCAACCGCCAAGGGTGCCCAGTCGAGCTTTCCGGATGTCTACCGAGGAGGCAAAGGAGACCGCCGATGTTGTTTCGGGTACGTTCCTAGTAAACTCCTTGCCTGCTCGCGTTTTGTTTGATTCGGGTGCTACACGTTCTTTTGTGTCGAATATTTTCTGTAAACGATTCACCACTCCTATTAGTGTCCTCCCCGATGCTTTAGTAGTGGAAATAGCCAATGGAGATCAAGTGATCATTCGTGACCATTTCGGTGATTGCACTTTAGAGATCGATGGAAATTCTTTTGGATTAGACTTGCTACCCATGGCTATAGGAGGGTTTGACGTAGTCATAGGCATGGACTGGTTAGTACGGCATAAAGCGGACATCTTTTGCTCCAAAAAGATGATTCAAGTACCATTAGCGGGAAAAGGTGTGGTTACCATCTATGGAGAGAGAGGAAAAGGGAATAATCCTATTATCACATGCCTTAAGGCACGAAAGTTCTTGGCGAAGGGCTACCCTTCGTACTTGGCCTACGTTGTGGACGCAAAGAAAGAATATAAGTCGGTGGAAGATGTAGAGGTAGTACAAGATTTTTCGGACGTCTTTCCGGAAGACTTACCTGGTTTACCGCCAGAGCGGCAAGTGGAGTTTCAGATAGATCTCACTCCGGGAGCGGCTCCGATAGCTCGTGCTCCGTATCGTTTGGCGCCGGCAGAAATGAAGGAGATGATGGCACAACTTCAAGAGTTGTTGGAGAAGGGCTTCATTCGACCGAGTTCGTCACCTTGGGGAGCACCAGTACTGTTCGTGAAGAAGAAGGATGGATCTATGCGGATGTGCATAGATTATCGGGAACTAAATAAAGTCACGGTGAAGAATAAGTATCCTCTACCTCGTATCGACGATCTTTTTGATCAACTCCAAGGAGCGGGATGCTTCTCGAAGATTGACCTTCGGTCGGGTTACCATCAAGTGAGAGTGAAGAACGAAGATATTCCGAAGACGGCGTTTCGGACGAGATACGGTCATTACGAGTTTTTGGTGATGCCTTTCGGCTTAACCAACGCTCCAGCTGTATTCATGGATCTGATGAACCGTGTGTGTCGCCCATTCTTGGACAAGTCCGTGATCGTCTTCATCGACGATATTTTAATATATTCAAAGGATGAGTCCGAGCATGGAAGACACTTACGGGAGGTATTAGGGGTTCTAAGGAGGGAGAAACTGTTCGCGAAATTCTCAAAGTGCGAATTCTGGCTCCAAGAGGTGCAATTCTTGGGGCATGTGGTATCAAAGGACGGGATAAAAGTGGATCCGGCAAAGATCGAGGCAATGATGAGTTGGGAACCTCCAACAAGCCCGACGGAGATCCGAAGCTTTTTGGGCTTAGCGGGTTACTATCGGCGTTTTATTCAAGATTTCTCAAAGACGGCTACACCGCTCACTTCTCTTACAAGGAAGAACGTTAAATTTCTTTGGACTGATGCACAAGAACAAGCGTTTCAGTCACTCAAGAGGAAGTTGTGTGAAGCTCCGATTTTGTCCTTACCTGAAGGATCGGAAGACTTTGTGGTATATAGTGACGCTTCCAAGATGGGCCTTGGGTGTGTACTAATGCAAAGGGGGAAAGTAATAGCCTACGCGTCGCGGCAATTAAAGGATCATGAGAAGAACTATCCGACTCATGATTTAGAGTTGGCGGCGGTAGTCTTCGCGCTAAAGTTGTGGCGACACTACTTGTATGGGACTAAGTGTACTCTTTTCACGGATCACAAGAGCCTCAAGTACATCTTCAATCAAAAGGAACTCAACATGCGCCAAAGGAGATGGCTAGAGCTTTTGAAGGATTACGATTGTGATCTACTTTATCATCCCGGTAAGGCCAATGTGGTGGCAGACGCATTGAGCCGAAGGAGTTATGGAGATGGTGTCAAAATGTCCCTTGCAAGGATCGATGTGGTGTCAAGTTTGTTGGAAAGTGTTAAAGCAAGTCAAGAGGAAGCGCTTAAGGAAGAGAACCTTAAAGACGAGGTCATGGTGAAACAAAGGGAACTCTTAACGGAAGACGGTCGTGGACTCAAACTCTTTCAAGGACGGATTTGGGTGCCGAAGTTGGGAGGAAACCGGGAATTGCTACTCGAAGAAGCGCATAAGTCAAAATACTCTATACATCCCGGTAGCACCAAGATGTATAGAGATTTGAAGTTAATGTATTGGTGGCCGGTGATGAAACTAGATGTGGCTAGCTATGTGGAAAGATGTGTCACGTGCCGTCAAGTCAAGGCGGAACATCAAAGACCGTATGGAAGCTTACAACCGTTGTCCATTCCCGAGTGGAAATGGGACAACATCACGATGGACTTCGTGACTAAGTTACCAAAGACCTTGCGTGGCCACGACACCATTTGGGTAATCGTTGACCGGTTGACCAAGAGCGCACATTTCCTTGCAATGCGGGAGACCTTGCCGATGGAGAAATTGGCTAAGATTTATATTGATGAGGTGATATCGAGGCACGGAGTTCCGCAATCTATCGTGTCGGATCGGGACAGTCGATTTACTTCGAACTTTTGGGCTAGTCTGCAGAAGGAGTTGGGCACCCGACTAAAATTGAGCACGGCTTACCATCCCCAAACGGATGGCCAAAGCGAGAGGACAATCCAGACGTTAGAAGACATGCTAAGGTCGTGTGTGATAGACTTCGGGGGAAGTTGGGATTCACATCTACCGTTAGTGGAGTTCGCGTACAACAACAGTTACCATTCTAGTATCGGAATGGCACCGTTCGAGGCTTTGTATGGACGGAAGTGCCGAACCCCGGTTTGTTGGTTAGAAGCGGGCGAAAAGCAATTCGCCGGACCGGAAATAGTTCAAGAGACGGCCGACAAGGTGAAAGAAATCCGGGAAAGACTAAAGGCGGCACAAGATCGACAAAAGAGTTATGCGGACAAAAAGAGAAGACCGGTGGAGTTCCAAGTGGGTGATCGGGTTATGTTGAAGGTGTCTCCGTGGAAGGGGATCATACGTTTCGGGAAGCGTGGGAAGCTTAGTCCTCGTTTCCTTGGACCGTTTATTATTTTGGAAAAGATTGGCTTGCAGGCCTATCGGTTGGAGTTACCGCCGGAAATGGATGGGATACATCCTACATTTCATGTTTGCTATCTTCGGAAATGTCTCGCCGAAGAGGAAAGCGTGATCCCTTTGTCGGAAATTCGAGTGGACAATGGGAATCGTTGTGTGGAAGAACCGGAGTCGATTTTAGAATCGAAAGTGAAGAAGTTAAGGCATAAGGACGTGGTCATGGTTAAAGTCCAATGGAAGCACCATCGGGGTTCCAACATTACTTGGGAATCGGAGGATGATATGAAGAAGCGTTACCCTCACTTGTTTGCTTAGGGTAAGATTTCGGGGACGAAATCTCCGTTAGGTGGGGAGGATTGTAACACCCGTAAATTCTTAAGGTAAGTATTTTGTGGTCTAAAATATATTTAATTCGCTTTTGTGAGAATATGTGTCATTGTGTACGTCTTATTATCATGTTCAATCTAAATGGCATATAATTAAGTTACTTTCGCTGATGGTTCAAACCTTGTGCTCGTTATCGTTTCGATTTAAGTTTTCGGGCTGTGTGGGTGACCGGCGATTGTGCCCGCGATTGTGCCCCTGGCACTATCGCGAAGGGCACTATCGCCAAAGAGGTACCGCGGGCTGGTGAGGGCCGGCGACTGTGCCACGCGATAGTGCCTTGGCACTATCGCAGAAGGCACTATCGCCCAGGTTGTACCGTGAGCGGGGGGAGCCTCGCGATTGTGACCCGCGATAGTGCCCTTGGCACTATCGCCGGGCACTATCGCCCGCGTGGCCAGACTGCTGATTTATAGAAAACAATGCCTCATTTCTCACTGATCACTTTACAAAAACGGGAGCTCTCTCTCTTTAGGCGATTTTTGAAGATTTCAAACACATACTCATTTATTTCTAGGGTTTGGGTTGTTGAGAGCATTAAGTGCTCATCCAAGCTTCTTCCAAGTGTTATCATTGAAGTATCCTTCAAGATTCTCATCTCCTTGCATTCAAGTCCCTCCATCTTCAAAAGCTAGGGTTTCATCTTTTCTAGGTTTTTGGGTTCAAAACCTAGATAGTGAGTTTACTAACCTTCGTTAAAACTAGATACACATCATATGCTTCTATTGTTGTTATTTGTCTCCATATGTTCAAGTACTTGGGGTTTTGATATGAAGGAATGTGAGGAAGATGATTATGTGGAAAATGCCATGATTCACTTTATTGGGTTGAAATGTTTTGGGATATATGTGGTATAGTAGATGATAACCTCTACTTGGAATGCATTTTAATGATTGAATATTTAAACATTGATTATATTGAAATTTGAGTCTCATATTGGATTTATGCATTAGGATGGTAATATCGTACCCATGGTTGGTATCGAAATGTTTTGGTTGGAATATATACCGCAAGACCTCCTATATGATATGTTGGACGAACCAAGTCAGTAGACACTAGGAGGATGTAGTCTTGGGCGCCACTGTGATGGTATGTGCCTAGACCTCCGCCATTCGGGGTAATGCCATGGTTGTAGTCCTCGGGTGTGCCGGGCCTTTCGGGTGTCCCTCGTTATAGGGCATCAAGGTATATCGACTCTTTGGGTGGAACTTGATTGGTGCTATAGGTCTCCCCTATTGACTCCACAATTGTTGAACTATGGTTAACTGCTGATAAGAACTGTAACTGTACATGCATGATTATAATTGTTCAACTCACTAGGCTTTTTGGCCTAACACTTGTTTTGGTGTCGATGTGTATCTCAGGTTCTAGCGGCGCCGGTTCTAAGCAAGTGTAGGTTGCCTTGGGGTGAGAGCTTGGGGATTTTTGCACACTGACGCGTTATGCTTTTGGCTTTAGATTCTTTGGGTTTATAAATGACAACCCTTTTTGTAATCTCTTTTCTAGTTGTAGAAATTAGATTAGTTGGTTGTTGTTTATTGTCCGTTAAATTACAAATTGTGATTAAACAGGTTATTCATTTATGTTCCCCACTTTTGGGAGACTCTTGCTATGGCAATTTTTGGTGTACCTCATGTCCGATTTTCGGACTCTTGTTATCCCTATTTTTGGGGTGTTACACCGTCACCGTAGTCTAACATATTACAACGTTTAATTTAAAAAAAAACGTTACTATAACATAACATACAATGACAATTATTTTTCAAAACCGTCATCGTAGCATAACATATGGTGACATTAAATTACCAAAATCATTGTCGTAAGCTATCTTTTTGACTTTTTGTGACGGCTTTTATCACTAATAACCCCTAAAGAAGCTAGAGCAAGGCCTAATTGAGAATGAATCGAATTATTAATCGTGTCAACGTAATTTCATAATCATTTGGTCTAAATGCTACATGAAGAACGTAAGCCAGATGTATTAATTAAGCATAAAAAAATAATAATAACTCATAATATAAACCAATGAATAACGTTACATATAGGAACATTAAAGTAATAATATACCGTGTATAGTATAATGTATAAGAACATCAATAATAAAAGTACTAAACATCTTGGACTAATTTTTTTCTCATCTAAGTTATACTCCTTGTTTGCTTTGATCTTTTCACCATTCCCATTAATAGTTGTATAATTGCCATTTGGCTTCGTATGGGTTTGCTTCTCGCCATTATGATTAGAAGTTATTAGTAGCACCTGCAATAAGATAAATCCTAATAGATAAGAAAACAACAACCGATGAATACAACAAATCACGGGAAAGTGGCATAGTTTTAACATACAATGATACAATTGAAGAAAATATAAGATAAAACAAGTTATATTTATAAACATTAAAAACCAAATCCTAGATAAGAATGATGACTTTTGTGTAACGAGAAGCGCACTAAATTGGTCCGAAAAGTCAATCACCCATAATTTGATGAAAGACTAAATTATAGAATGAGTCACGGTATATACAACACTGAATATTTACTTTGTAACTGATTTAGTACCCATAGCATACAAATATAGATATTTGCATAAATATATCTACATATATAGCATAAATATTTAATATGTAGAGTAAGAATGTAAGATCTAATCTGAAATCATAAAAACAAAACCGTGTATTACAGATCGTATGAAAACTTAGAACTGTTGAACTCTAAATATCAAAATTTGTTATATATATATATATATACTAGTTGTATACATGTATAATGAAACGAGATGTAAAAAAAATTATAAACCAAAAATTGATTAATTAATGGAACTAAAAGATAAGTGTTAGTTATAAGCTACAATTTTAATCCGGTAATGTGCACTTGTATCTAAAAGATAAGTGTTGGTTATAAACTATAAATTTAATCACTAATACATAACTGCTAAATATCATTTTGCGTGCTTCATTTTTTCCTATCTCTAGAAGGCTAGATATCAATCTTGTTAGGCATATGACAAGTCAACCATGATAGCAATTACCAAGGCTTCAAAACTTGTTACATTACATTTTACAACTCCATCATGTATATCGTGATTGTGTGAAGCTCCTACTTTAATTAAAAACCAAGGAACCTAAAACTGAAGCTACTAAAGTTGGCATTTGTACCCACTTCATATCATTTTCTAACTTTATGTTAATGGATGTTTGTGGCCTTTTATAATGGACAGAGATGAGCGTGTGTAGAGAAGAAACAAAGATGAAATCATACCGTAATATTCTTATCAGTTGCAAATGTCATGATGTCAATATCCTAGTCAAAGAACGTCTTCGTGGTAGATATCCGTATCCCAAACCTGAAATAGAATCGAAAAACAGAACTTTGTGAAAACAAGCGATAAAGATGGCATACGCAGACTGTGGCCGAGTATATTTCAATAATAGTCGGTTTATGTTGCATAGCTTCATTGATTTTAGCAAGAGCCATATTATACTGGGACAATATGTGATACAATGGACAAAAGTGTATCGATCCCACAACTTATTTCCAGCATGTCAATCAAGCTTGCAATTAAAACTGTAACACAAAGATGAAGAGAAAAAATAAATTAATATCAATCTCCAAAAAGAAACATGGTTAAGCCAAAATTGTTGTGTACGCCTCAATTCGAACCCTGAGCAGATGGGATATTCTACCACATCCCCACTAACCAGTACGCCACAACCCTTGTTGTTAAGCCAAAAACATTTGTGTGATTAGTTTTGACAGTCGGAACCTTCTCTGGACTCTGAGTATCATTACTAGTTTGATCATGACATCCCTCTTTACAAATGTATAAATTTAAAACGTTGACTACATGACATTTAAAGCACCATGAAATTTTGACAAGTATTGAGTTAATGAGATGCATAAACAAGCACTCATTCCAGACAAATGAATGTGTATTTTTTCCCTTTAACCTGCTAATCATCATTATTCAATTGAAACTTCTGTGCAGCATTAACTAATTAAAATGCAGACTACGACAGATGCCTTTCCCTTAAACCTTTTACCAAAACAGCTCAAATCTTTCATATGAATCAACTATGAAATGGTAAACATTTTACTCGGTGGGAAATACAGGAAAATCGCTTGGTACTCTGCTCCCAAATTAAAAAATCTCACGTTAAGGAAAACCTATTGTTAACAAAAATCAACTTAAACACCAACTTAATAACAAAAATCCCAGTTGGAAACTTGTAAACACATGTTCTAGGGAGAAGCTGATGTTTGAAAAATGAAAGCAGATCGATGAAAACACCATCAACAAACATTGTAATATAGTAGAGAGAAATCGAACAACATATAGTACCAAACAACAAACACCAAATTAAGAGAGAAATCGAGCAACATAGAACCTGTATAAGCGGAATCGAACCTAGAGAGAGTGTTGGAGAAGTGGCGGCTAAGTTAAGATCGATTCTGGAGGAGAGTTTAGGGTTTAGAAGCCGTATAGGATTTTAGGAGGGAATGTCAAATATTTTGATAATAAAATAAATTTTTAATTGTTTTTAAAGAAATTAAAACTTCTTATTGGATAGGAATCTTCTATTGTTTTTAGAAAGACTATTTTTTATTTAGTTTTTATTAGTTTTTAAACTTTTTATTGTTTTTAAAGAAATTACTTTTTATTAAATATTTAAATTAGTTTTTTTTAATTATTGAACATAATTAACTAATTCTTATAATTGCAATATCGTAAAACAATTGTCTCATATTTATAAAATCTTTTTGAAAATTCAAGTTTACAACTGTATTGGGTCAAAGTTGCTCTTAACGAACTCTACTGGGTTTTGTGAGACTATAATGTCTAGTAAAAATTTATATTGGGCCTTCATGAGTTTCAATGGCTCTTAGAGTGCGTCTGGACATGACATAATAGAATAGGCGAGAAAAGTTGTTCAGTGTTTGGTAAGACAGAACCGGATAGGATACAGATAAAATGACTAATTTACCCCTATTGAGTTGTTTATATATCTTTTATACAAATATTTTTATAACAAAATATATCATTAGAAAGTTTTCCACTATTTTCCTGTCTGTTCCACGTAAAAGTCCTACCAAACATGGGACAATGATTATTGTTTTGTTTTGTATAGTGTTATCCAATGTACTAAACGCACCCGTAATAACTGTTGAGCCTTGTTGGGTTGTACTGGACTCAATAATTGTTAATGATCCCGATTGGGCTTTAGTGGGGTGGTAATGAATTGTATTGGACCGTAATGAGTGTTAGTGGATCTTAATGAGCTTAATCAGGCATTGATGGGATAATTTGATCATGTTAGTGAACTTGATTGAGCCATAATGGGTCGTATTGGACTTAACAGTTGTTGATGAAGTGTATGGAGCCTACATGACTTTCTTAATCGAATACAATTATTAAATTGTATTGGGCGTTGATTGGCTACAAAAGCTAGTAACTACTGTATTATGCCTTGATGGATCGTATGGACTCACAAATGTTAATGAATTGTATTGAGCCTTCATGGGATTTAGTGGCTCTTAATCAACTGTATTGGTCCTTTTACGAGCTTTAGGTGACTTTGAAATAACTTGATTTTTAATGGCTCGTATTGGAATCAATGACTTTTAATGAATTGTAATGGATTTCATGGGCTTCAAACGCTCTTAATGAACTTAATTGGGTCATGATGGGTCGTATTGGACTTAGTATTTGTTAATGAATTGTGTTGGGCCTACATGGATTTCAACAGCTTTTAATAACTTGTCCGGGGGGAACGAACTATATGGGGTCTTAATGGGTCGTAATGGACTTAATAGTTGTTAATGAACTGTGTTAGACCTTATTGAGTTTTAGCTCCTCTTAGTGAACTGTATTGAGCCTTTTATGTGCTTAAGTGACTCTTAAAGAACTTGATTTGGTAAGTAATGGGTTTTGATGGGTCGTAACTGTATTCGGCCTACATGCCTTTCAGTATCTATTAATAAATTGTAATAGGCCTTGATTGTCTATCATGGGTGGTAACGAACTGTGTTGGGCCTTGATGGGTCGTAATTAACTCATTGGTTGTTAATGAATTGTATTAGATCCGTAGCAAAGTTGTGACAAATCTAAATATATTTGTCTAAGATGAAATACAGATTTGATCAAGATTTGTTTTGATTTTTTCAATATCGAATATAATTAGATTCATAGCAATGTCGTGACAAATCTAAATATATTTGTCTCGGTTAGCTACGGATGTTATCAAGATTTGTTTTAGTTTTTTTAATATCGAATATAATGTTATTCGTAGCAAAGTCGTGACAAATATAAATATATTTGTCACGGATTAGCTACAAATTTTATCAAGATTTGTTTTGGTTTTCTTATATCGAATATAATTAGATCCATAACAAAGTTATGACAAATCTAAATATATTTATCTTGGGTTTTATCAATATTTGTTTTTTATTTTTTAAATATGTTTTAGGTCGAAAGTAAGGAAGAAAGTGAAAATTTCTCAAAAATTTAAAGAACTTGGTAAAAGAAGAAGACATAGAATGCTTTTTTCTTCATAGTAAACTATTTTTCAACTTAACACTCAAATTAAATAGATAAAGAAATTTTTTTATATAATTAAATATTTTAATAATATAATTACTGCCGAAAACTTTCAAAATCAAAAATAACATTAATTAATTTTTGAGTGAATTGTGGATTTGGTCCTCGTGTTTTGTTACTTTCTTTGACTACGGTCCCTATAGTATGTTTATTGTGGATTTGGTCCTGTGGTATTCAATTTATCTTGGTCATAGTCCCTCTGACTAACGCATCCGTTAACTCCATTAAATCAAAGATCATTTTAGTCATCTTGCATAACTTGTGTCTTATTATGATAAGAAAAATAAAAATATATTTTTTATTTTTCTTATCATAAAAAGACATAAATTAGGCAAAATGACTAAAATGGTTCTTGATTTAATGGAGTTAACGATGCGTTAGTCAGAGGGACCATGACTAAGATAAATTGAATACCACAGAGACCAAATCTACAATAAACATACAATAGGGACCGTAGTCAAAGAAAGTAACAAAGCACGGGGACCAAATCCACAATTCACTCTTAATTTTTTATAGCAAAATTTCGACTTTTGTTTATCAATTTAAAAAAACACTATGATCAATTTTAGAATAGGAATCAAACAATATCAAAATTAAAGGAACAATCAAAATTTTATTAAAGTTTTCTTTTTAATGTTCCCTCCCTTATTTCTCCTACCATATTTTTCCCTCTATTTTGTTCGTTTCCCCCTTTTAATCGGTAGGTGAGACTTTAGAGTTTAAAAAAAATAAAAGTAAAAATGTTTCTCATTATATACGGTGACGTTTATTTTTGAAAATCGTCACCATACTATGTCATACAGTGATGTTTATTATTAAAAAATCGTCAATTTTAACATTATATATAGTGACATTTATTATTCAAAAAGATCACCATAGCATGACATATGGTGACGTAAATTTCTCAAAACTGTTACCACATCATGACATACGGTGGCGTAAACTTATCAAAACTGTCAATGTAGAATGACATATGGTGACATTTATCAATCAAAATTGTCACTGTAACATTGCGTACCATGGCGTTTATCATTCAACACTGTCACCATGGTATGACATATTGTGACGTTTATTTTTCAAAACCGTCACCATAATATGATATACAATGACGCTTATTATTCAAAAATTTCATTTTAGGATGACATATAGTGACATTTATTATTCATATACATCAGCATAACATGACATATAGTGACATTAATTTCTCAAAATCGTCACTACATCATGACATATGATAACGAAACTTTATTAAAACTGCCACTATAAAATGGCTTACGGTGACATTTATCATTCAAAACTGTCACCGTAACATTACATATCGTGATGTTTATCATTCAACATGGTTACTTTAGCATGACATACGGTGACATTTATATTTCAAAATCGTCGCTATAACATGACATATAGTGACGTTTATTTGTCAAAGCCGTCACCATAGGATGTCATACGGTGATGTTCATTATCCAAAATCATCATCTTACTTAGCATGACCTACACTGACATTTATTATTCGAAAACGTCACTATAGCATGAGATGAGATAGGGTGACTTCTTTTTTTCAAAATTGTCACAGTAGCATAACGTACGATAAGGTTTATTTTTCAAAACCATCATCGTAACATGACGTACGGTGACATTTATTTTTTCTAAGCCGTTACCGTAGCATGACATATGGTGACGTAAATTTTTCGAAACCGAAAAATAAATTTGACATGCGGTGATGCTTATTTTTCAAAACCATCACTATAGCATGAGGTACTTTGACGTTTATTTCTCATAACTATCATCATAACACAACATGTAATTACATTTATTATTCAAAACCGTCACCATAGCATGACGTATGTTGATGTTTGTTATTTAAAATTGTTACCATAACATGACATATGGTCACGTTTATTATGCAAAATCGTCATCATAGCATGATACATATTGGCGTTTATTATTCGAACTGTCACCATAACATGATATATGACGACGTTTATTATACAAAACCGTCACCGTTGTGATATATAATTTTTTTAAACCGTCACCAGAACATGATATACAGTGACATTTATTTTTCAAAACCGTTACCGTAGAATGACTTACGGTAACGTACTCTCGTCACCATAGCATGACATATGGTGACGTAAATTATTCAAAATCGTCAATGTAACTTGAGATATGATGACGTAAATGTTTTAACACCGTTACCAAAGCATGACATTTGGGGACGTAATTTTTTTCAAAACACGTTGCCGTAAACTACGTTTTGGTGACGTAAATTTTGTAAAACCGTTGCCATAGAACTTGGTGACTTTTGGAAACGGTTTTCAGATAAACGTTGCTATATATATTTTAGTTTCAGTAACGGTTTTTTAAAACCGTTACGGCAAAAGCAACGGTTTAGACAAAAAAAAACGTTACTAAAGGGTCCTATATGGCAACGGTTTTTTAAAACGTCCTAAACCGTTACCTTAGGGACCTTTTGTTTACGTTTTTATCTAAAACATTGCTTTATGATTCTAGGTTTTTGGTAATGGTAATGTTTTTTAATAAAAAATGTTACTAAGACAATTATCTAACTTTTTCTGTGACTTTTTGTAACGCTTTTTTATTAAACCGTTACAAACCTATTTTTCAAAACCGTCACAAAAGGTCATTTTTGTACTATCAACTCATACACATTCTCATAATTCATTTGAGATTTCTTTGTTATCTATAATCAATATTAACTTTGGAGCGTTTTCCAATAATGATTCATGGACAAATATAGCTATAATCAGAGACAATCTCATGAGATTTTTTATGTATTGATGATAAATCAATTTGTCAATTACTCTTCTCTTCCTTTAGATGAGTATATATCAAACCATTTAACTTCCCCCCTCTTCCTTTTAGGAGCCACGACCTCAACCACACATCTAATATATGTCATTGCAACAACTTTCCAGCAGCGTTGTGCCCTTATTTGAATACATTTAACCTTGGGAGTATATTTGTAGTTGTCATGTGTTATCTTATCAATTTTGGAATAACATTAACCATATTAGGTATTGAGTCTGATTCTTTTGACTTCAATTATACATTGTGATGTTTGGGATCAAAATGAGATGGAGTGGGAATATTCTACAACACTCCTCGTCTTTCCCTTGGAAAATTCTTTTTTCCATCTCCCCCAAACGACGGGATGTCAATCTAATCAAAGTGACAATCCGCAAATCTAGTGGTAAAGAGATCACTTGTCAATTCTTCTAATCAGAGGAAAACTATTAGGGATTCATGTTTAACATATACTTAATTGTCTTTAAGAACCCATTTTGGTCTGTTGTAGGGGCGTAATTGACACATATACTACACAACCAAACATGCGTAAATGTAAAATACAAATTTAGTCACCAACTCATATACATAACACTGGTTGGCTAGTAGTAGGTCTTAAATGATTAACTAAAGTTTCATGTAATATTGCATAACTCCACATAGATGTAGGTAAATTGGTGCACATACCCAATACAATGGCTACGTTCTATATCCTTTTGATGACAATTTTTTCAAGACCATTTTTATGTATATACATGGGGGCATAGGATGATATATATCGATCCCAATACACATGCAATAACTATTAAATCCTTATGATGTAAATTATTGAGCATTACCAGGTCATATAGACTTGATGAGATAATAAGGAAGGTAAGCCCTTAAAACATAAAATTTGTGCTACGAGTGTTGTGAATTTAGCGTTTTATGTGGACAATTACATGACATGCATTCGTCGTATCGAAACATCAACCATGAAATACTTGAGTGGCCCACATTTTGGATGTATAGGTCCATAAATATCATCTTTTATTCGTTTGTAAGAATGAAATATTTTTGTATTATGTTCTTAACTTAGGATGGTCTCATTTCTGTCTTGGCTAAGGAGTAGAGTTTGCAAAAGTTCTAGGTATTCGAGAGGGCATATTATGATGGTGGTGTTGCTTCTTGTATTACAGAAGTCAACAGTTACAATTTGGATAATTGTTTTATTTTGCCTTTCCTCGAAAGAGAATGTGTCTTTTGTATTAACACACGAATTATTATGTCATGACCAAGGTGTCCCATGTAGTCATGTCAAAACATATATGTATTATTGTCCCCAAATTTTTTTATTGGTGACAAAATATGATTCGATAATTTATATAATCCACTAGTTAGACACATTAATTTCTCTAATATATGTTTTTTTTTTCATATTTATTAGAGGTGATATGCATATACTCATTTTCATTACCATAATGTTATTTACATTTGAAACGAATATTTTAACAAGGTTTGATTAGAATATAGTGTTTTAGTGACTATCAATCTTGTAGCAACAAGTAAGTGACAAGCCATGCTCTAAATATTTGGTTGGAGGGATAATTCAATGAATAGGATAATTCAATAGTAGTTTATTCCATAGATTATGTGAGAGGTCCTACAAAGAAAAAACTCAAGTTCTACTCAATACATTTCAATATAAAACGGAAAATATTGAGAGAGTTTTGTATTTGTTTTAGATGTGTTCCTTTACAACTAGAATAGTTATATATATTCACGTTTATATATCAAAATTAAATTAATTAAATACTTCAAATAAAATTCAAATAAACCTATACTCAACCAATCTTAAATCTGATACAATTCATTTTCAATTTGTTCTTTTTTTATGGGAGCGGTTATTAGTGTACTTCTTTGACCATCCATTATCGTCTGTTGCAACTTTGCTCCAAGGATTGGAAAATCCATCTCAACAGATTTCATGATCACGAACCATTCCACGGTCTCGTTCATGTGGTGCATAAATGTCACAGGTATGAAATTGTCTTTAACTCACGATTCTTCGGAGTTCTTTCCTCGTTTAATACTTGCATTACTTACCTCGAGAATTTCTAACGTCTCAGTATGCCTAGTGTTGTTATTTGAAAGAACCTATTTATGCCTCTCAGCCACTTGTAGTAGGTTGATGAGTTTGTATGAAGGTTATATTTAAGCTTATATTGGTTTATTAGTATCATTGTAGATATATAAAATATGGAAACAATGTTATGAATCATGTCTTATGTGAGTTTCTTGCCACTAATATTGATATGCGTTTTGACACACAACATTTATTTGTTGAAATCATTTAATTTGTTGCAATCGAGTAAGTGAGTTTCATTTTGTTGTACGGTTAGTGTTGGAAATTTTTTGTAAAAATAAGTTTTTTACTAACTTTGCACACATTTAAATACATGTATATGTATTGTATATATCTAAATCTTAGTGGGTTTGTGTTCTCCTATATGAGAGCATCGAAACGATATATTTTGTGTCCAAAACGGAATATGTGTGAATGAGATATCGATGCTCAAAGTTGAGTGTTTGGAATGATTTTAGTAAAAATCAAGTGGGTGTGGGAATGTGTCCCACATAGGAAGAAGGAAAAAACATTCAATGGTTTATAACTATAAATGTGGGAGGGACTTACAAACTCCTTTGATTGGTTTTACTCTAACTCCTACCCGCGCCGGGGGGGGGGGTGCTGATTGAGACTTTCGTAGGCTAAATCGGCGAACTTGTGCGTGGGCGCGACCTGCGGACACGAATGCAACTCCGAAATAGCGTGCAGTGTGGTTTTTGCAACTTTTTTTGTAACCGCGCCAAGCACTGGAATGTAAAATCGAAACAGTGGCCCGCGTGGGTAGTAGCGCTGGATGTGAAAACAAACAATGGCCCGCGCGACACACTGAAATGTTGCTTTTGTAACTTTTATTTGATACTCATTGAATATAAAAAATCAATAGGTTTAATGGTCAGATAATTACATTTAATTACTGATTAACTACATATTAATTCTTCGTTTTCAATCTCGAGTATAAAAGATGGAGTCTGGTTGCATTCCATACACCGATATACCGAACACATCCCACAACTCTCTAAAAGCTACTGCTCTGGCGACTTTTCAGGCACGTGATTATCTCCGACAGTACTACTGCTTCTGCTGTTGTACCCTGGGAACATACGGCGAATCTGTTTAAGGGAATCGTGTTACACGCGAGCCTCAACATCGTTTAAATCATCTTCGGTTTATCCGCTTATTTTTATCCTTAGTTGATTTCTTCTAATTTGTTTGTATTAGAATTATTAATTATCACTCGTTGATTATTGTTGTACGGTTAATTTACATACGTTGTAACATTATATGTATTACTAAAATAGATATAGGATACCAACAATCTTAAACAGATTCTAATCGAGTTTAGTTCGATTCAATTGGTTGTCTGTTTTACAGATTGATATTGTAGTATCATTTTTCTCATTTGTGTAAACATATTAATATTGTGATACTAATTGCTCACGTGAAATTTACTGTTTCAGAATGGTGAACACGTCAGGACCCCAACTCCTGCGAGACCGGTGCAAAACATTGCTACCATACCGGTGCAAACCATGGCGACTACTACCACACTAGCACCAAACAAACACTATGGCTAATCACGCAGAGAAACCGGAAAAAATTTATGGTTTGAATTTCAAGAGATGGCAGCAGAAGATGTTTTTCTATCTGACCACTCTGAACCTGGCTCGGTTCCTCACTAAAACTGCTCCTCAAATTAGTGGAGGAGAGACCGACGCTCAATCTGTGAGCGCGGTTGACGCTTGGAAGCACTCGGAATTCTTGTGCCGCAACTATGTGTGGAATGGGCTAGCCGGTCCACTTTACAATGTATATTGTAAAGTAACCACGACTAAGGAACTCTGGGAGTCCTTGGATAAGAAATATAAGACTGAAGATGCGGGAACAAAGAAGCATGTTGTTGCTCGATTCTTGGATTTCAAAATGATCGACTTATAAACTATAATGAGTCAAGTTCAAGATCTTCAAGTGATAGTGCATGATATACTTGCCGAAGGGATAATTATCAGTGAAACCTTCCAAGTTGCAGCGATGATTGAAAAGTTTCCTCTTGGTTGGATAGACTTCAAAAACTACCTTAAGCATAAGCGAAAGGAGATGTCTGTGGAGGAGCTTGTGATGCGTCTTCGTATTGAAGAAGAATACCGAATAGATTTAAAGGGGTGGTTATAATGTCGGCTCTTAAAAAACTAATGTGGTGGAAGTTGGTCAATCTTCCAAAACCAAGGCCAAAAAGATTGACAAAGGCAAAGGGAAAGCGAAGAATCTTGGTCCTCGAAAAGGAACTTTCAAGAAGAAGTTCAGTTGCTATAATTGTGGCCAACCGGGTTACAAAGCTGTTGATTGCAAGTTGCCTAAGAAGGACAATCCGCGTCAAGCCAACATGGTGAATGGTGACTTTGTGGAAATAATCACGGATTTTTCGCATGGGACTCACTACCATGGTTTCGGAGGTGAATGTGATTGGTTCAAACTCTATGGAATGGTGGGTTGATACTGGAGCTACCCGTCATGTGTGTCTTGACAAAAGCAATTTCATTTTCTATAAAGATGTTGATGATGGGCAAAAGCTCTTCATGGGAAATGTCACCACCACCGATGTCAAGGGTGTTGGAGATGTGATTTTGAAGATGACTTCCGGGAAAGAGCTCAAGCTTATAGACGTTTTGTACGCACCGGAGCTTCAAAAGAAACTCGTGTCGGGGTGGTTGCTTAATAAGTTTGGTTTTAAACTTGTGTTTGAGTCGAACAAGTTTGGTTTGTCCAAAAATGGTGTGTATGTGGGAAAAGGATATGCCTTGAATGGCATGTTCAAGTTGAATGTAATAGTGGTTAACGAAATGAATAAAGCAAGTACTAGTTCTGCTTATATGTTTGAGTTTCCTAATGTTTGACATGGTCGTTTAGGACATGTAAACTTTAATTCCGTTCGACGTTTACTTAAGCTAAACTGCATAAAGATATAGAATCAAATCACAAGTGCCCCACATGTGTAGAAGTCAAACTTACTAGATCATCTTTCCAATCGGTTGAAAGAAAAACCGAACCCCTTGATTTAATTCACACTGATGTGTGTGATTTAAAATCGGTTCCAACTAGAGGTGGGAACAAATATTTTATCACGTTCATCGATGATAGCACGAAATATTGCTATATATATACTTAAGAGTAAAGATGAAGCAATAGATAAGTTTGTCTTGTATAAAAATGAAGTTGAAAATCAACTTAATAAGAAAATCAAGGTTGTTACAAGTGATAGGGTGGTGAGTATGTTTCACCATTTGGTGAGTTTTGTACTAAGAAAATACAAAAAATAATGCCATCTAAAGATGTTATTTGACCCTACGGTTCCTTGCTTTAGCAAAGATTCCACGACCATATGTGGAATCGATTAGCTCAACAAGCAAAGGGAATTGTAATGTCACGAACGATGCAATTGGCAGACATGTTAATGCAGCTATTGGAATCAGGATCCATGGTTTTCCCTCTCCAAACAAAAGATATAATATTGCACTAAAGGCTATTATCATGGATGTAACTGACAAGAATAACATCGCAAGGCCAAGTATTAATCTCTTAGGTAACCTGTAGAGAAAATCCTCCTCTCGATAACGAGCTGTGAGAATAGAGAGAAACAACAACAAGGAAGTGGTGGACGTGAACAATGAAATTGCATCTGATACCGCAAATATGATGAAGCTGGCTCTTGTCGCATAAATTGCTTTCCCGGTGTCGCCGTTGTTTCCCCCAGGTACAGTAATGGCTGCTGCAAAAGCTATTGTTATGATGAGTGCAGTTGTGATTGTGTATGAATCTGCTGTTTTTTTCATCCACTCTTCACCCTCTTTTCTCAACTCTTTGTGTTCTCTTCTAAACACCATCATTGGTGTCTCAGTTTTATCATTCGTTTTTTCTTCATAAGTAGGAAGCACAAATTTCTTCACTTCCTGTAATTCATTCATCGGATGTTAATGCATGTAAATTAAGCATAAAAATCTATGGATATATAGAGAAAAACATGGTCACCTGAAACCACTGTAACTCCCTTTGCATTTGTAGAGCTGCACCAGAAACCAGATTGAGTTTGTGTATGGGTGCCAATTGTCCAGCCAAGTGCAAAAGATTATTATCATTTTGGTCGGTGCTTGTTCTATGTAAATGCTTGTCATCAACTTGGTTTACCAAAAAGTTATAAACCTTTTCACAGCGGTTTGTTATTGCAATTTGAGAAATGCGATAATCACCCCTCGTGACCCAAATTGCTCTTGGGAAACATCCAACAATTGCTTCTACTGCCTCAGGTGTATCATTTTGCACTGCCAGAGTATATGCTTCCCCATAATGTTCTGAAAGACCACTAAAGCTATTTAATTTACCGACTTCTTCACATATACACTTCAGTAGCATAAGAGCCGCATTATGTTTCACTTTGTCTTCGTGGAGGCGCTTGATGTGCGGCACTGCGGTTTATTTGATAGAAAACCACCCACTTAATATTCAGTGTAACATAATCAAGTTCGTAGAATATGTGTAAAGCTTCTCTAATTAATTAATTCCTAATTCTTATGCAAACTGCAACATTTGAGTATGCAGAAACTTAATAAAAACGATTGTCTAAAATCTGTAAAATACCCTTTAATGATGGAAGTTATACCAATGTTATGAATCCAAATAAAGACCTCCAGTATCTTGTAACATTGTAATCATAATATGGCAATACATAACGTTAGCTTGATTTTTTTTCTTTGGAAAAAGGGGACAACATCCCTAGGAAAAACTTTATTCAAGAACAAAAGAAAAAGCTTCAAATTACGAAGGGAATACCCTTTGTAAACAAAATGCCTCCCTAATTTTTTTTGGGAAAATAGATTAACAACGACCTAACTCTAAAACCGACAATCGAGTTAGGGGCCCAAAAATCCAAACAAGATAAACCCTCCACCATAGACTAACAACGGAATAACAAGGCCCAAACAATGATCAAAACAAGAATGAGAAGCATAGGAATTAGCTTGAAAATTCTAATACACAAGATGTGGTATTACTCAATAATATTTAATAATTATCGCAACTTTGATGCAAGGGAGTCCTTTCAGATAGTGTCATACACATATAACATCCTTACATCCCACCATATTTGTGAATGACACTCCAACTTTGGAATGAAATAAGTAATGCATTGAAGAGGATACCAATAGGAACTTTTCCTTACCTTGTAGTAGTGCAAGTTTCCAGAATTTGATATAAATAGTCTGTATGACTATATAAGAATGAAAATCATGAATTAGTAGGCGTGGAGATATAATAATGCAAACTCTATTTAAGGAGGTCGATCAAAAAGTTGTGTGCCTGACTAAATTAAGGTATGGATTAGGTTCCATAAAATGCTAGGGGACATAGCCTCAATAAGCCGAGTTAGCCTATCATGGCACTTGAGTTCATCATGGACACGGATGAAAAATGAGAGCTGATTGTGCTCGAAAGAAAAAACCATGCCAAAACGTTAAGCATTTTGGTAAATGATGCTCTATTGATATGTATGATTGAATTGATTACTTAGACTTTCACAATCACATACCAGGGATGAAGCAGAACCTCCTAGGCATGGTGAAAAACTTGGTTTTATTTGTCGCTTGGTTCTCAATATCCTGGATCTTATCTGCATCGTCTAAGTTGTTTTTCTCTATTGGCACATCTTCAAAACATAAACAATTAATATTTAGATCATAATCAAACAACAAAACAAAACAAAAAGCTAGGGTAAAGGTACATGGATATCAACACAAATATTGATGATTTTGATGACGAGACAAAAATAATTTTAAAAGGAGAAATCGGTTATGGTAAGAAAGACTAATCAATAGTGGATCTTGAACAAGTTGGATCAAGATCCAGTATAATTAATTTGGATGAGTTCGTGTGATCCAGATAATTAATTAGTTAGATGAACTAGACGAGGATCTGTTTCAGCATATGACAAATAGAAACATATCACTAGTTGATCCAACCTAGATTATGATTGAAGTTAAGAGTAGATGAAGAAACGGACGAGAATAAAGAAATCTTTGGTAGAAGTTGTATCGTGTCCCACTAAAATATGCATCCGACTTGTTAGTAATAAAGCTCAATGCATTGTTATTGATCCCATCCCCTTTTCTAGCCATGTCAGGGAACTCCTGGATCAACTTAGATGCAACATCTGCAAAAAGGATTTACAAAAAGGATACTTTAAATTAAAATTGGCTTGACGCTTGATTGTAATATATAGCCAAAGATGGAAATGGATGTAAATCTTGAAGCATATCCAAAATAAATAAGTGGTTTTAAAAACCCACCAAAAAGACCTGCACTGATTACTTCATTGATGAGCAGAACACCATTTTTGCCCTCAAAAGGACTTTGATATCCATCTTGTTGGGAGAACTCAATATACTGTTTGGAGACAACAAGCAAATACTGAAAGGTTCTTTTGTGAGAATTGATAATGGCTCTATGGATAGGTAAGTATTCATCCTCATCAGCCATAAATAGCAAATGTGGGTTTTTCTCCACCACCATCTTTGCAGCAATGGTGTTGCCAACTATTGCAGCACGGTGTAGTGCGTTAAACTGTGCGCTATCCACCAGAGTTGGAAGTGACTCTGGGTTTATCTCCTTCAGAAGATTCTCAACAAGCTGGAAGTTTCTACCTGTACCAACTACAATGTCGAGTGCATGTTCATCGATCTCACTGAGCTTAGCGGTGAATGCATCTTTGTCCTTGTTGAATATTTCTTGGGCTTTCTCCCAGTCGCCAATTAAAAGAGCTCTATGTAGTGGGACATATTCAGCCATGTCTATGTCCATAAGAAAAAATGATGACATGAGTTCATGAGAAGATTAGCAAGAAAAAGAAAAGAATATGAATATTGTTGGGGTCGTACCTTTGTCCCTGGTAGGGCTGCCGGTAGGAGAATCTGGAGTACAGTAAGTAGTATTTAGCTTCTTCCACACATCATGAGCTGTTTGGAGGCCAGCAACATCATCCATCACATCTTCACTTACTGAACCAAAGATCCATCCTTTGACTAGTGTGTCTGACCTTTTCCATTCCCTATACTTTGCCTTATTTTCGGGATCACCATCCTCCTGCGGGGATGTAAATGTGCCATCAATGAAGCCCAGCATATCATGGCCGTCCACAAGGCACATCATCTGTTCCTGCCATACATCATAATTGTTCTCGTCACCCTCACTGGAAAGCTTGATAGAAAGAAAGCTGGCTGGATTTACATGAGAAGGGTATGGGTATTCTTGTGATCCTGCCTCGTTAATTACATCAACATGATAGTATAAGTATGTAATCCAGAAAGTTTTAGATTGATATATAAGTTGAAAAATAGGACCGCATAATCTCAAGACTCATGTGTTGAAAATATTAATAACAAAATAAATATGCTTAAAATAACCAACCAATACAATGGTTAGTAAATTCATTAATTAATGGGACTCATTCAATTAAGTGGAACACCTTCCAAATACAATAATTCAACAATAACAATTTTGGGTTCACGAATTTGGTATGTATCACATGCATTGAATATATATATATATATGGTCAGATTCATTTGTTAACCACATTTTTTGTGTTAACTTTATGAACCATTATAAGCCCTTGATAATGGAAATCAATGGTTGAGAGAATATATTTTAAAAGCCTTAACAAATGTACAATTAATGAAAAATTAGGAGTTAACTATAGTGATAAGTGAATTTTGGAAAAAAATAAAATAAATGAAACCTAATGTCTTTATTCTCTCTTAATTAATGTTCATTTCAAAACAATTGTAACCCCCGGTTCATTAGTGTTCAAGAATATGTATGTATTTGAACATTAATTTTCCAAAAGAATCGTAACCCCCGGTTCATGCATATTCATATGAACAAATATGAACATTATTACTTTTAAATATTATATTAATATGAAGAAATATGAACAATATTAATTTCAAATATCATATTCATATGAAAAAAATATGAACATGAATAAACCACCACCTTACTGTTCATATGACTCGTTAACAAGTTTTTTTTCATATGCCCAATAGTGAAGTAATGAACATTATTTCTTTTAAAAGTTGAAGTTTTGACAAAAACACGGTGCTTTATGATTTTATATTCACATAGTTTCATCTGAGTAGTTCAAAGGGACAATCATACTTGGATTTGCATAAATCATCATCTTTAATCGGTGGTCAAAAGATTTGAATTGAAACAACTAGCCACTAGACTTCATGTGATGTTTATATGATTTTAGCAATTGATTATAGAAAATATTTTGAAATCAAAGAATTAGCAAGGATTGGATCACGTTGTTGGATGACTTTGATAATATTCATATGATTTCAAAATTATGTTGAAAATGGAAAAAATTATGAAATTGTAATCTCCGCTATAATTATGGATGATTTATTTGTGTAACCCCCACGATGATAAATGAAATATTAATTAATTACTAAATGACGTTTCTACCCTTTTGCATTAAATAAATAAACAAATTAAACAAAAAAAAATCTTGCATTTCTATTGGTTGAGCAAGGTTCATAAAGTTAACAAGAATTATGTGATTAACAAATAATCCTTGCTCTCTCTCTCTCTCTCTATATATATATATATATATACATGCATATATACATACACATATATATAGGACAATAAAATTATTAGCTATTTTATGAGATAACATCAAGTCGAATTCAAACAAGAAAAATAACTTTTTAAAGTAATCGTCTCTAGTATACAACTATATATGCTAATACCTAACCTTATTTGGTCACTTATATATGTTAATATGCCTAACGTTATTTTATAGGTATTAGCATATATACTTGACCGAACGAGAATATTAACCTTTTAAAATGATCGGCTCTCAATTGAACTCTACTCGATAAGGTTACCCGTTGGACCAAAAAAGATTAGGCCCAGTCTAAACCCTCAAATGGTCGGCTCTAGTATGCAATTATATATGCATTGATGCATCAATGAATATACATGTTCTCACTGTTTTCTCAATTTTTTTGTGGTTCATTTAAACGAGAATATGGTCAAAATAAAATAACACGAGAATGCCTACAAAACATGTGATTTTAGACTAAAGCAACATGTGCTTCGGGTTCGGTCAACGCTTTTAGGTTGTCGGGCTAGTCATGCACGTCTTTGCGTTTTTTCTGTCAGCATACACCTTGACTAATCTCATGGGCCTGGAGAACAGCAAGAAAAATCCCCAGTAGTCTTGCAGGACTTGAACCGTTGACCTCTGAGGAGAATCCCCAAAGGCCCAAAGTTTATTGCGTTTATCTACTTTCATTATATTTGCGAGGTATATCCTTTCATTAAACTTTTTCCCCTATTTTAGTATTTCTCACTTACATTCATTTTCTACCATTCTTGGTATTTGAACATTATAAATTATTTTTATTTACAAAACTAACATTCCATTAAATTTTTATGTATACCAAACTTTGTAATTGACTCATGAAGGATAAAAGTATGTGTGTGTGAGACTATTGATTACAATCATGAGGTGTATAATGAGGATTGTTTTATGTAAACACATGTTTTTACGGTGCAAGCACGCAATGTTGTTACCTAGTTTAGGTCATATTTTTAAATATCTTATTCAAATTTATAGCTTATCATTGCATGCTTATAGTTTTCTTAAAGCTCCACAATTAAAATCTATAAATTAATTGATATACATGTTCAAATATACAATAAGTGCTAAACACTAATACGACATGATAAGCACAAACAGTACGTACGAATCTTATAATCCCATGATTCTATATATTTCCAAATCAATGGTCAATAAACCATATTAATTTTGAATTCATATGGCGGCATATTCCCAATTTCAAAACCATGGTTTACAACTAGAAGAGTTATATATATTCAGGTTTATATATCAAAATTAAATTAAATTAATACTTCAAATAAAATTCAAATAAGTCTATACTCAACCAATCTTAAATCTGATTACAATTCATTTTCAATTAGTTCCTTTTTTATGGGAGCAGTTATTAGTGTACTTCTTTGACCATCCATTATCGTCTGCCAACAGTTGAACTTTGCTCCAAGGATTGGAAAATCCATCTCAACACATTGCATGATCACGAACCATTCCACGGTCTAGTTCATGTGGTGCATAAATGTCACATGTGTGAAATTGTCTTTAACTGACGATTCTTCAGAGTTCTTTCCTCCTTTAATGCTTGCATTATTTACCTCGAGAATTTCTAACGTCTCAGTATGCCTAGCGTTGTTATTTGGAAGAACCTATTTATGTCTCTCAGCCACTTGTAGTAGGTTGATGAGTTTGTATGAAGGTTATATTTAAGCTTATATTGGTTTATTAGTATCATTGTAGATATATAAAAGATGGAAACAATGTTATGAATCATGTCTTATGTGAGTTTCTTGCCACTGATATTGATATGCGTTTTGACACAAAACATTTATTTGTTGAAATCATTTAATTTGTTGCAATCGAGTAAGTGAGTTTCATTTTGTTGTACGGTTAGTGTTGGAAAAATTTAGTAAAAATATGTTTTTTACTAACTTTGGACACATTTAAAGACATATATATGTATTGTATATATCTAAATCTTAGTGGGTTTGTGTTCTCCTATATTAGAGCTTCGAAAATATATATGATGTGTCCAAAACGAAATATGTGTGAATGAGATATCGATGCTCAAAGTTGAGTGTTTGGAATGATTTTAATAAAAATCAAGTGGGTGTGGGAATGTGTCCCACATAGGAAAAAGGAAATAACATTCAATGGTTTATAACTATGAATGTGGGAGGGGCTTACAAACTCCTTTGATTGGTTTTACTCCAACTCCTACCCGCGCGGGAGGGGGGGTGCCGATTGAGACTTTTGTAGGCTAAATCGGAGAACTTGTGCGTGGGCGCGACCTGCGGACACGAATGCAACTCCGAAATCTTGTGCTCGTGCAGTGTGATTTTTGTAACCGCGCCAAACACTGGAATGTAAAATCGAAACAGTGGCCCGCGTGGGTAGTAGCGCAGAATAACCCGCGCGGCCACTAGCGCAGAGCGCTGGATGTGAAAACAAACAATGGCCCGTGCGACACACTGAAATGTTGCTTTTGTAACTTTTATTTGATACTCATTGAATATAAAAAATCAATATGTTTAATGGTCAGATAATTACATTTAATTACTGATTAATTACATATTAATTCTTCGGTTTCAATCTCGAGTATAAAAGGTGGAGTCCGGTTGCATTCCATACACCGATATACCGAGCACATCCCACAACTCTCTAAATGCTACTGCATACACAGTTTTCCGGCGACTTTTCAGGCAAGTGATCATCTCCGACAGTACTATTGCTTCTGCTATTGTACCCTGGGAACAGACGGCGAATCTATGAAAGGGAATCGTGTTACACGCGAGCCTCAACATCGTTTAAATCATCTTCGGTTTATTCGTTTATTTTAATCCTTAGTTGATTTCTTCTAATTTGTTTGTATTAGAATTATTAAGTATCACTCGTTGATTATTGTTTACGATTAATTTACATATGTTGTAACATTATATGTATTACTAAAATACATATAGGAAACCAACAATCTTAAACAGATTCTAATCGAGTTTAGTTCGATTCAATTGGTTATCTGGTTTACAGATTGATATTGTAGTATCATTTTTCTGTTTTGTGTAAACAGATTAATATTGTGATACTAATTGCTCATGTGAAATTTACTGTTCCAAAATGGTGAACACGTCAGGAACCCCAACTCCTGCGATACTGGTGCAAAATATTGCTACCATACCGGTGCAAACCATGGAGACTACTACCACACCAGCACCAAACACTATGGCTAATCACGCAGAGAAACCGGAAAAATTTTCTAGTTTGAATTTCAAGAGATGGCAGCAGAAGATGTTTTTCTATCTGGACACTCTGAACCTGGCTCGGTTCCTCACTAAAATTGCTCCTCAAATTACTGGAGGAGAGACCGACGCTCAATCTGTGAGCACGGTTGACGCTTGGAAGCACTCGGAATTCTTATGTCGCAACTATGTGTTGAATGGACTAGCCGATCCACTTTACAATGTATATTGTAAAGTAACCACGACTAAGGAACTCTGGGAGTCCTTGGATCAGAAATATAAGACTGAAGATGCGGAAACAAAGAAGCATGTTGTTGCTCGATTCTTGGATTTCAAAATGATTGACTTATAAACTATAATGAGTCAAGTTCAAGATCTTCAAGTGATAGTGCATGATATACTTGCCGAATGGATGATTATCAGTGAAACCTTCCAAGTTGCAGCGATGATTGAAAAGTTTCCTCTTGGTTGGATAGACTTCAAAAACTACCTTAAGCATAAGCGAAAGGAGATGTCTGTGGAGGAGCTTGTGATGCGTCTTCGTATTGAAGAAGACAGCCGAATAGCTTTAAAGGGTGGTTATAATGTCGGCTCTTAAAAAGCTAATGTGGTGGAAGTTGGTCAATCTTCCAAAACCAAGGCCAAAAAGATTGACAAAGGCAAAGGGAAAGCGAAGAATCTTGGTCCTCGAAAAGGAACTTTCAAGAAGAAGTTCAGTTGCTATAATTGTGGCCAACCGGGTCACAAAGCTGTTGATTGCAAGTTGCCTAAGAAGGACAATCCGCGTCAAGCCAACATGGTGAATGGTGACTTTGTGGCAATAATCACGGATTATTCGCATGGGACTCACTACCATGGTTTCGGAGGTGAATGTGATTGGTTCAAACTCTATGGAATGGTGGGTTGATACTGGAGCTACCCGTCATGTGTGTCTTGACAAAAGCAATTTCATTTCCTATAAAGATGTTGATGATGGGCAAAAGCTCTTCATGGGAAATGTCGCCACCACCGATGTCAAGGGTGTTGGAGATGTGATTTTGAAGATGACTTCTGGGAAAGAGCTCAAGCTTAGAGACGTTTTGTACGTACCGGAGCTTCGAAAGAACCTCATGTCGGGGTGGTTGCTTAATAAGTTTGGTTTTAAACTTGTGTTTAAGTCGGACAAGTTTGTTTTGTCCAAAAATGGTGTGTATGTGGGAAAAGGATATGCCTTGAATGGCATGTTCAAGTTGAATGTAATAGTGGTTAACGAAATGAATAAAGCAAGTACTAGTTCTGCTTATATGCTTGAGTTTCCTAATGTTTGGCATGGCCGTTTAGGACATGTAAACTTTAATTTCGTTCGACGTTTACTTAAGCTAAACTGTATACCAAGATATAGACTCAAATCACAAGTGCCCCACATGTGTAGAAGCCAAACTTACTAGATCATCTTTCCAATCGGTTGAAAGAAAAAACGAACCTCTTGATTTAATTCACACTGATGTGTGTGATTTAAAATCGGTTCCAACTAGAGGTGGAAACAAATATTTTATCACGTTCATCAATGATAGCACGAAATATAGCTATATATATTTACTTAAGAGTAAAGATGAAGCAATAGACAAGTTTGTCTTGTATAAAAATGAAGCTGAAAATCAACTTAATAAGAAAATCAAGGTTGTTACAAGTGATAGGGTGGTGAGTATGTTTCACCATTTGTTGAGTTTAGTACTAAGAATGGAATTCGACATGAATTCACAACACCCTACTCACCACAGCAAAATGGTATTGCTGAGAGAAAGAGTCGTACTTTGAAAGAGATGGTGAATGTTATGTTGATTAGTCCTGGTTTAAGTTAGAACATGTGGGGGGAAGCTATTTTGTCGGCTAAATATCTTTTGAATAAGATACCCCGCAAGAAACAAGATGAAACATCGTATGAACTTTGGATGGGTAGGAAACCATCTTACAAGTACTTACGAGTGTAGGGGTGCCTAGATAAGGTGGTTGTACCTCCACCTAAGGTACAAAAGTTAGGACCTAAAAGAGTGGATTATGTATTCGTTGGATACGCACAAAATAGTAGTGCCTATAAGTTTCTTGTGTTTGAATCTAAAAATCCTGAAATACACAAGAATACAATTATGGAGTAAAGAAATGTTTCATTCTTCGAAGACGTATTTCCTTGTTTGAACAAGGAAAAACAAACCTCGTCTTCTACAAATAAAAAAATTGTTCGAGATGATGAACAAGTTCTATGTAAGGAAGAAGAAGTGGAACCTAGAAAAAGTAAATGGGTTAGGGTTGAAAAATCGTTTGGTCCCGATTTTCTCACCTACTTGGTGGAAAGTGAACCCAAAACATATCGTGAGGCGGTTACGTCTTCGGAGGGACCTCAATGGAAAGAATCCATCAAGAGTGAGATAGAATCTATCTTACAAAACCATACATGGGAACTAGTGGACCTATCTCCAGGATGTAAACCACTAGGTTACAGTTGGATCTTTAAAAGAAAGATGAAATCTGATGGTAGTGTTGACAAATACAAGGCGAGATTAGTGATCAAAGGATATAGACAAAAGGAAGGTCTAGATTATTTTGATACTTATTCGTCGGTGACAAGAATAACATTCATTAGATTGGTGTTAGCTATTGCAGCCATTAGAAATTTGCAAATTCACCAAATAGATGTGAAAACTGTTTTTCTAAACGGAGATTTAGAAGAAGAAATCTATATGGATCAACCTGAGAGATTTGTTGCCCCAAGACAAGAAAACAAGGTTTGTAAACTTATTAAGTCCTTGTATGGCCTAAAGCACACTCCAAAGCAATGGCATCAAAAGTTTGATCAAGCCACATTACAAAACGGTTTTAAGATAAATGAGTGTGATAAATGTGTTTATATGAAATACACCACTCATGGTTATGTCATCTTATGTTTATATGTTGATGATATGCTTATCATTGGTAGTGATAAAAAAATGATAAGGTCCACGAAGGATATGTTGAAATCTAAGTTTGACATGAAAGGCATGGGTTTAGCGGATGTGATCCTTGGAGTCAAAATCACAAGAACCCATAATGGTCTGGTGTTAAATCAGACACATTACGTGGACAAAATTCTTGAGAAATTTAATGAAGGAGATACTAATATAGCTAGAACTCCGATTGACACTAGTCAACATCTATCTAAGAATAGAGGGGATAGTGTTGCACAAGTGGAATACTCAAGAATAATTGGCAGTCTGATGTATCTTATGAGTTGTACTAGACCTGACTTAGCATATACAGTGAGCAGGCTAAGTAGATATACTACTAATCCCAGTTTTGAACACTGGAAAAGTATTACTAGAATGTTAAGATATTTGAGATACACACGTGAGTATGGACTGCATTATGGAAGATATCCAGTTGTGGTCGAAGGATACAGCGATGCAAATTGGATATCCGATATAAAGGATTCCAGATCTACAAGTGGATATGTGTTTACACTTGGAGGTGCGGCTATATCTTGGAAATCATCCAAGCAAACTATTATAGCAAGATCCACGATGGAATCTGAATTTATCGCCTTGGATAAATGTGGTGAAGAGGCATAGTGGCTACGTCTGTTCATGGAAGATATTCCAAAATGGCCTAAGTCGGTAACGGCCATATGTATACATTGTGATAGCCAATCGGCAATTGGTAGAGCTCAAAGTACAATGTATAATGGGAAATCTAGACATATTAGACATAGACATAATACGATTCGATAATTACTCTCTACTGGAGTTATCACAATTGACTATGTGAAGTCAAAGGATAACATTGCGGATCCGCGTACGAAAGGCCTAAGTTGAGATTTGGTTTATAAGCCGTCGAAAAAAATGGGACTAAAGCCCTTGAATGAGTAATTCATGCAAAGGAAACCTTACCCAAAAGACTGAAGATCCCAAGATCTGAGTTCAAAAAGACAACCTAGTTGTATGAATAAGGGAGGTCACTGTAGGGGAGTTAATAAACTTCCTAGTCCATTTCTGAAATCAGTGACAGTGAGGTTAAGCATATGGCTTTTAATGATTATTGAAAATCACCTATGTGAGAGAGGAGTGGGGTCGCTTCGAAGGGAATTGTGGGGGGCGTAATTCCTGACAGCTCTCGCTGAACCAGGCTAGTGTTCATGACCATAACGAACACGACTATGAGGATATGACCTTGTTAGGAAGAATCTTGTGTGAAGTGTATTGTCGTCTATATAAATGGTAGTTCAGTTCAAAGACATCGAGTCTACTGACAAGTAGGAGAGTAAGTGTGTTTCACAAGGGAAGGTATAAAGGGTAACACTTACCTATCCTATGCAGGATTCAACCATTTGAAATTTCGTAGGAAATTTTCGTATGCAAAGATCGATCTCCATTCATGTGGGGGATTGTTGGAAAAATTTAGTAAAAATATGTTTTTTACTAACTTTGGACACATTTAAATACATGTATATATATTGTATATATCTAACTCTTAGTGGGTTTGTGTTCTCCTTTATGAGAGCTTCGAAATGATATATTATGTGTCCAAAACGGAATATGTGTGAATGAGATATCGATGCTCAAAGTTGAGTGTTTGGAATGATTTTAGTAAAAATCAAGTAGGTGTGGGAATGTGTCCCACATAGGAAGAAGGAGAAAAATTCAATGGTTTATAATTATGAATGTAGAGGGGCATACAAGATCCTTTGATTGGTTTTACTCCAACTCCTACCCGCGCGCAGGGGTGGTGCCGATTGAGACTTTCGTAGGCTAAATCGACGAACGTGTGTGTGGGCGCGATCTGCGGACACGAATGCAACTCTGAAATCTTGTGCTCACACAGTGTGGTTTTTGCGCGGCCAACCGCGCCAAGCACTGGAATGTAAAATTGAAACAGTGGCCCGCGCGGGTAGTGGCACAGATGAACCCGCGCGACCACTAGCGCAGAGCACTGGATGTGAAAACGAACAGTGGCCCGCGCGGCACACTGAAATGTTGCGTTTGTAACTCCTATTTGATACTCATTGAATATAAAAAATTAATATGCTTAATGGTCAGATAATTACATTTAATTACTGATTAATTACATATTAATTCTTCGGTTTCAATCTCGAGTATAAAAGGTGGAGTCTGGTTGCATTCCATACACCGATATACCGAACACATCACACAACTCTCTAAAAGCTACTGCATACACAGTTTTTCGGCGACTTTTCAGGCAAGTGGTCATCTCCGACAGTACTACCGCTTCTGCTGTTGTACCCTGGGAACAGACGGCGAATCTGTTTAAGAGAATCGTGTTACACACGAGCCTCAACATCGTTTAAATCATCTTCGGTTTATCCGTTTATTTTAATCCTTAGTTGATTTCTTCTAATTTATTTGTATTAGAATTATTAATTATCATTCGTTGATTATTGTTGTACGGTTAATTTACATACGTTGTAACATTATATGTATTAGTAAAATACATATAGGGTACCAACAATTAGTTCGGGAAGTACATATTCATGAATATTCCTACTTTTTTAAGGGGTTTCTACAGTTCATTGGAGGTTTCTAGTAGAAGGTAGGACCAATATGTTGCATCAAAAACTTGACGGTACTTTATTGTACCTTTTCAGGCGTTTGGTTCTTTGGATCCATATGGAGTTGATTGTTTTTAGGTGTTTTCTTGTACCTTTCCGAAGAATATTTGTATACCCATTTAATGGTACTCAAGTTCTTTCGAGTCTAGGACGTCGATTTCGGGATTAAAAGTTTTAAACTTTAATGGTATTCCATAACCTTCGGCAAAAAAACCAAAAACTATAAGGGGGTGTTTGGTTCGTTTTGAGTAATAAGAATGAAAATGAAAATAGGAATGAAGTAGAATGGAAATAGGAATGAGCATTGCATTGATGTTGTTTGGTTAAACCAATATAATCAATAAAATTTACTTTATATAATATTTTTTAATACAAATATGTATTGTCCAACACTAAAATAAAAAATATGTTTCATTCAACATCGAGAGATGAAAGGCGTATGGGAAAAGGTGACTGAGCGGGAATAAAATTTTCACTCCCCCCAATTTGGTTAGGAATGAAAATTAATGGGTATGGGGTAATGAGTCCATTATATTAGGTCAAACCAAACAGCATTTTTCATTATCATTTTCATTCCTTTCCCCTCAATACCTCCAACCAAACACTCCCTAAGAGTTAGGAATTGTAAATTCTAAAAATTATTATAAGATTGAAAAAAATTGGAACTCATAATTAAGACAAACATTAGATATTATGTGAAGAAGGCAATTTCTAAAATAAATTCATAATAAAATTAAATATTTTAATACCAAATTGAAACCATTGACTTCAATAAACAAGTAATAGTTAACTATTTTTACAAATAAAATAATATTAAGATAATTATTTATATTAATAATTAGATATTTATGAATCAATAACAATAAATTAATTAATTAACAATTGTTCATGAACTCGATAAATTATTAAAAACAATTTAATTTCGCAACATACATAAATCATTAAATCATATAAAAACCATGCATTATAATGTTCCCTCATTTTCCGTTTACTTATAATTAATATGTATTAAAAGCAAATTAAATGTTACTTAACTAACTGAATTACTATCTATTATTAAATAGATAAATTCAATAAATTTAAAATGAATGAAATAATATTTATAGATAAAGTTGAGATAAATTATTTTTGGTAAGATAGGAATTATTCCTTGGAAATAAATCAAAAATTAAAAAAATAATAATAAATTACTTTTGTTTACTTAAAAAAAATGCTTTTGTATTTGTAATATAAACTATAAAGGTTAAGCTATAGAAAAATAAAAATAAACTTCAATTATAATTATTTTATATTGTTTAATGTATCATATTCATAAAAATTGACCAAGTCCATGCCATATAGGCATGGACCGGTTTGGTTCAATGTGTGTGGAAAGGATAAAGCGGTCCATGGACCAAAAGTTAGGCACCATTGCAGATTATTTATAAACCTAAAAGTTAGTTGGTGATTTTAGTGTCAATAATTAAAGATGCTTAAAACACCAACTAATTCGTCCAATTCGATTAACTTAACCCGAAAAATCTAGAAAGAAATTAATCTGAGGTAATCCGACATATAATTGATACAAAATTAGGACAACCTAAATCTATTGGGTTGATATTCGGTAAGAATCAAAATAACCCGACCAACCCGATAACCCGATAAACGTTTTAGCGACTTCTTTAAAATTATTTATATTTTTTTAATATGTATAAGTTACCAAAAACAACTCGGTAATAACGAACAATTGAACTCATAAGAGAACATTATTGGAAAGTTATGTAATAACTAAATATTTGATAAACTCGTATATTCTTTTGAATGATTGATCGTATTTCAAAAAAAAATCCTAATTTTTTTGTTTTCAATATTGTTTTTACTTTGTTTAAACACAATTCGGCCAACCCGAACGGGTTAGGTGGAGTTGCACTTTTGTTTGGGTGGAGTTGGGTTGAAAATTCTCAAACCACAAACATTAGGTTGGGTTGTTGAAATGCCTTCAACCCGATCAACCCAACCTGTGAACACCTCTATCAACAACTGGTTTTGGCGTAATTGTGATTCAGTTGAGATCGATAAAGTCGTAAGGCAAACAACGTGAGTAACAAGATAAGAGTACACACTTACTAATGTTGTCTCTATCACTTTAGACAGTGTTTGGAAAACATAAACTATCTTATTTTTTGAGTACACGTTTGGATGGACATAAACTAACTTATTGAAAGTCGAGTTGGAGAAGGTTATAAGAGTTTTTTTACACTTTTTTCCAATTATAACCTCATCAATATTAATTATAAATAAATATTAATAACTATTAATTATTATAATAATATCAATAAATATTGATTATTAATTAATAGTAATTAATATTACTTATGCATTATACATTTAATATTAATTATTTATTATTATTCAATATATTTAGTTATAAAAAGCAAATATAACAATTTTATAAATATTTATATAAGTTATATAAAAATTAAATTTATACTTATTTTATGTCATAGATAATAAAATTGTGCTCAATGATTTTAATAAAATATTTAATTTAATTATTAATTATATTTTTGAAAAATTATTAGTTAATTAGGATATGTGACTTGTTAGCTTGACCAATTTTATTTTTATTCATATTATAAATAATGGTTGTTTAAAATCATAAACTAATTTAGATTTTTTCTAAATTTGTTAAAAACAAATCCAAAATTATAATAAAAAAGGTAAATGTTCCCTCTAAGATGTCCCCGCCACACCTGTCCCATGATCATCATATTTTATATATATATATATATATATATATATAATTTAGATCTATAGTATATATGTATATAATAATCAATTTCAAAGTTAATTAACATATTATGTAATTTAATTTTTCTTCACTATATTGTTTGTATTAATTAACATATTATTTATTAGGGATTTGTTTTAATTATATTACGAAATGTTATAATTCTAATTTTTCAATATGTCTTTTTTAGTCATTTTACATTATCATCTAAGGTTTTTTTGGAAAGGGTATCCTGGGCCTATGGCCTAGACTAATCCCTGACAATTATGGTCTTTGGCCCAGCTGTTAAAGCATGCAGCCCTGAGATTATCCTCAGTGGCCACAAGTGCTGCTAGTGGGGCTCGAACCCGGGTTAAGCGTTATGAACTCCCCAAGCCTTTACCGCCACGCCACAACCCTTGTGGTTCATTATCATCTAAGTTATCAGCTAATTTTTGTCAAACGTGATTTGTTCATCAGTTAGTTCATCAGTTAGTTTATCAGTCATCAACTAACAGCTACCTTATCAACTATTTTACCAAGCATAACCTTAGATAGCCATTAGGTGGGGGTCTGGGGTTGCGCTCCTTTGTAGGGTCCTAGGACAACGTCCTTACGTGTTCTGCAGGAAGGGTCGAGGAGCTGTCCTTGAGGTGTTCGGGGTTCGTCCAAAAATTCTATGGATTTTCTAAAGTAAGCTTAGGAATTTTAAGTGTCGGGATGTTTTGTACGAGTTTTGAAAGGATGGAAACCTTCTTGATACTATGGAGCTTTGAGTCTTCGCTAAAGTTTCCTAAGTGATAGGGTTCAGAGCCTCTTCTGGGCATTTCAGGCCTCTCTGGACCTTCAAAGTCTCTAGTACTTATGCGTCAGAGCTCTGGAATTTTTCTGATGTGTTGCTTCTAACTCAGGGGCTCAAAGTCACTTACAACTGTTTTCTAATATTATCCATAAGTAGTTGTAGCTTCTATGCAGTTACATATCAACCACCAAACTGCCATAACTATATATCGATCTATCTTATAAATACATAATCGTTGATATCGTGAATATAAATACACGAGCTTGTGCCTTAATTAATTCCTGTAAGTAATTTATGGATATCCCATTACTAATTTCGTTTTAGCCATATCTAAAAGGTGAAATATACTATTTCGAAAATGTCTTCCAATACATGATCCAGGAATTTATCCAATTTTATACTAACTATATATAAAACCCAGATTCCCTAACAGAAGTTCCATTAAATATTTCATCATGTACGTCTAAAAAGTGCGATTTTATTGTAGTATATGGGAGATAAAGCAAGAAAAAAAAAGAAAAAGAATTAGAGCAATAGTATTGGTGCCATACCAGCTTTGTTATTGGTAGTGGTGGTAGACACAGCAGCCGGTGTACTGTAAGTAGTGTTTAGCTTCACCCAAACATCATGAGCTGTATGGAGGCCGGCAATAGTAACCATCACATCTTGGCTTAGTGAACCAAAGATCCATCCTTTAACAAGTGAATCTGACCTTTTCCATTCCCTATACTTGGCCTCCATGACAGTCTCATTATTAATTGCCTTATTTTCATAACAATCACGATTCTCACGCGGGCATTCTAATGTGCCATCAATGAAACCGAGCATATCAAAGCCGTACACAAGGCACATCATCTGTTCTTGCCATACATCATAATTGCTCTCACCGGACAACTTGATAGAAAGAAAACCAGCTGGATTTACATGAGAAGGATATGGGTATTCTTGCGATCCTGCTTTGTTACATCATAATCATCATAGTAATATAAGTATGTAATTGATAAAGTTTTAGATTGATATAGAAATGGAAAAGTATGAAAGAAGGGTAAAGTGTTTATGTTTTTTACATAGATTATTGGCAACATACCATAGTTGACTACGGCGCTGCGGCCGGAAGTGCTTGAGGAAGCCATTAGAGTGAGAGGTAAAGGTACGCAATCAGAAATCTAATGAAGAATAGTGTATATATAATTGACAAGCAAGTTAATTGTGCATCTACTTGCATAATTTAACATTTCGTGATGTAGCTAGATAGGTTAATGAATTGACTTTGCTTTTCAACCAATAATTAGTTAGAAACAAAAGGTTGGGTTCACACTGTTAGACACTCACACATGCGAACATGTGGTGTTTTTAAATTGAAACAATGATTTAGATAAGATGAATAAATATAATAAGCAGGTTCACCAATCACTATCTACTTGTTAATTAATGAATCGAGTTTCTTTGATGATGCAAGCCATGTTACGTTTTGCTATGCTCATCAACCAATTAAGGTTGGGTTTTGCATCAATTATATATAAACAATGGGATTAGAATTGAAAACCGGTCCGCACTCTATGCGATTAGGACCGCTTACACAAAAGAACCGTATCCTTTGTCAACGAGAACCGGTAAGCCTTGTGTTCTCCCAAATACTTTTACCCATTTATTAGACCTTGCTAATACTTTTCATGTTTATGATTGGGAGGGTTTTATTTATTTGGGTTATTGGGTTTTTAACTCGATGGTTGGTTATAGAGTTTGGACCTTGTTGATTGTTTTTCCCAAACATTTCGTAGGAAGGCATTTTGTGTCCGAGGGGTATGCCCTTCATAATTTGTAAGTTTTCTTTTTGTCTTGAATAATGTTTGTCCTCTGGTTCCGTCCCCTTTTTCCAATAAAAAAAAAAGAACTGATTATGCCAATGCCCAGTTAATGGCCCTAGTTATGGACTGAATTTGATCCCGATTAATTATAACCTGTATAGTAAGAACCTCGTTAGGACGGCAAGACTGGTCATTGGCTATTTTGGTTCTTAGGATGATCTTAACAAAGCAAATAAAGGCAAAACATGCATTATTGAGAAAATCAAAACAAATATGATCTCATATCATGTACCTCGTGCAACATAAGTTGTATAATAGCTTGCCATTTTGCTACCCATGAAGGGTTGTCGGTTTTCAAAAAACATGACATTTCCTGCATAATAAGCATTAAACAACGGATTAGCTATGGATGGGGTTTGTAGTCTATCCCTCATTAATTCGTCGTCAATTAGCGATGGATTCTGATCGTCACTATATCCATCGCTAACATTCAGTTTTCTAGCAGTGTTTATTCCTTGACTCCATAACAATAATGTTATAAACAATTGTATCACTTGCATTAAATTTTTACCAATGATACATGTGTACCAATGACTTGTACTTTGAGCATAAAAAGTTGTATACAGATATGGATTTTTGCTACATTAAGAACAATAAATAATACGATGACTTTTACAACTTGCATAGAAAATCGTATAAGACGATAATTATGCTTATTTCAATCATGCACTTTCCATATGCCTTAACTTTTCTCAAATTAATATCGAGATAATCCCAAATTGTTGCTATAGTTTAATATTGTTATCCTTTCCATATTTGTTGTAAACTCTTGTATTATATATACTCAATAAATTATCACCCAAAGCATGGTGAATTTTATGAAACCCTACATGGTATCAGCCTAAACCTACGATCCTAACCCCATTGCCTTCGTCTCCCTCCTCCCCTATGGCTGTTGGCGACACCTCTGATTCCCCCTTCCTCTCTCAATCCTTCTTCACATGCTTACCATCAAGCTTTCTTCATCTAACTATCTTCTATGGCGCAACCAGATCCTCCCTCTTCTTTCCTATCAGAAATTGACTAGTTACATTGATGGTTCATTTCCCCACCTCCACCCACCATTACCGCTGATAATAAATCTTCTCCCAACCCTGCGTTTTCTTCATGACAAGGAAACGATCAACACGTTCTCATTCTTCTCCAGTCCTCTCTCTCTGAGGAAGCCATGGCCGAAACTCTCGGTCTACACAACGCCCATGATGTATGGTGTGCCCTTGAGGGTGCCTACAGTCATGATTCTCTATCAGCTCCCAGGCTTCCTCACAGGTCTTGTTCATAAGGGCCCCACAAGCAGCAGTAATATCATTTTTGAACTATGGGTGTAGTCCTCCAAAGAACGTTTGAATAACTACACACCCATGTAAACTGTGATGCGTAAACCTCTTCAACATCGCCTTGTATCTTTCCCAAGCCTCATATAACGACTCTTGGTCCCATTGAGAAAAATGGGGCGATTTCCGCCAAGAGTTGAGTTGTACGGCCCGGAGGAAAGAACCTATTCAAGTTAATTTTCCCCCGTGGCAAATTTTCTTCCCAAGTAGTTGCTCTGTCTCTGAGAGAAGAGTGGTTTATACTGCTAGGTGGTTTATACTGCTAGTGCAAAGTTACTACTGCTTGCCTTATTTATACTGCTAATCAGTGTTACAACTGCTGGTATGTGTTAATACTGCTAGTCTGTGTTAATACTGCTAGTCTGTGTTAATACTGCTAGTCTGTGTTAATACTGCTAGTCCGTGTTAGTACTGCCAGTATGTGTTACTACTGCTAATATGAGTTAATACTGCGAGTTAGTTAATACTGCTAGGGTACTTATTACTGCTTCTAACTGAAATCCTCCACCTATAAATACCCTTTGTGACCGCCAAAATACAAACGGCTCTTTGAACTTCCATTGCTTTTCTCTCTCTCTCTCTCTCTCTCTCTCTCTCTCTCTCTCTCTCTCTCTCTCTCTCTCTCTCGATTTCTTGCTTAACAGTGTCAACCCTAGTCACGATTCGAACGCTAGAATTAACTAGAACGATGGCAGGACGAACATTCTTTGATGAACACAACGAGCTCGCCATGTTGCAGAAACCAAAGCAAGCTGAAGGTTTCCATGCCATAGTGGATTTCCTCAAATCCTCACACATCGCCCACGCTCTAACTGTCAATCCCACAATCTATGTGGAACATCAAAGACAGTTCTGGGCCAATGCTATCATTCACTCTGAATAAGGGACTCAGGTCATTCAAACAAGGGTGTGTGATAAACCCCTGACCATCTCAGAGGAGTGTATCCATCTACGCTTAGATGATGCCTCAGGTATAACCTCTTTACCTAAGGAAGATCTTTTCCAAACTCTTAGTAATATGGGGTATGAAGGTCCCACTGATGTATTCAAATTTTTCAAGAACAGATTTTCACCTTAGTGGAGATTTTTTGTTCATACCCTACAACATTGCATTTCACGAAAAACAACTGGATGGAGTGAGTTTAGCAGTACCTTAGCCTATGCTTTGGTCTGCTTAGCCACCTCTAGAAAGTTTAATTTCTCACAAATGATTTTCAATTATTTTATGTCAAACCTGGATACCAAATCCAAAACCTTTTATATGTATCCTAGGTTTGTACAAGAGATTATACTAAAGGAATTGACGGATCTACCCTCTTTTCAAGATGTGTATGTACCAAAACCTCCCAAAGGGAAGGTATTCTCAAACATGAAAAGGCCCTCCAAGGACTTTTCTGGCCAACACACCCCATTGTTCTCTACAATGATGGGTGTGTCACATTTCCATGGTGAGGCATCAGTGTCAAAGCCCTCATTAGACAACCAAACTGATGACCTACCCACACCACTCATTTCTAGTAATCCTCCTCAGATTCTTATTGTAAAGCCCACATCCCCCATCACCAAAATCTATATAAGGAAAAAGGTAAAGAAGGTTCCTTCCCTTCTTGTACCTTCACCCCCAAAGCCTTCAAGCCCTCTAATGGAGCATTCTCTATTAGAGAATATCCAAAGGGAAACCACATGGGTGTCTCCCAACCCCAAGAAGGTGCTCAATAAGGAGAGGGAAGAGCATATAGGCAGTAAGGCTCACACTACTGACTTTGCACAAAGTGCAGGGCAGGACAGTGTGAACATCTCTAAGACCTTCCCCATGGCAACTTTGGGTGAGCAATCATCCAAAGGTCCTAGGTGCCAAGAAACCAAGGGGGTAGAGGGTGCTTCTGCTAGGCAGAAGACCTCTACTAAAAGATCCAAGGATCCTTCAAGGGTGGTCAACACACCCAAAGGAGGTGAGGACAGATATAACTATGAGGAATTGATGGATACTATGGGCAATATCAATCTTGATGTCCTCAAACAGGGTGCTGATATAGAGGAGATGAAACTGGTGATTCTGTCTCAACAAGTGCAGATTACCAAAATCAAGAAAATGGTTCTAAGGTTGATGCAGAAAAAGAAAAGAAAGCAATATGTATTGAAGAAAAGGGAAGATGCTTTCAATAAGGGGGAGAGACAAGCTGAAGGGAGAAACAAAGTCCTGTTGGAATGGAATCTAAATTTGAGGGGAGTTGGGTACAGAAGCAGAAAATAGCAAAGCAGCAGAAAAAGCAAAAGAAGTAGAAACTTCTCCAGCAGCAGAAACAGAATTATCCAGGGAAGAGATAGAAATTGTTGAAACATTGGTGAAGGCAAAGCTTGACACTCCTAAAGCTACTCCAGAGGTTAAGGGAGTGGTAATCAAAGAAGTTGGATTAGAAAAGAAAAGAAAAGAGATCAGTGTGGAGGATGCAAAGAAGAAAGGCAAAAAGAAGGTAGTTGAATCTGCAAAAACATCAAAGAAACAAAGTCAAATAGCTTTAGATGAAGAATTGGCAAGAAAGATGCAAGCAGAACTGGAAAAGGAGGAAGAGACTCAATCTGCAAAAGACAGAGAGATTGCTTTGGAGATGGCTGCTAAACTTAATGAAGAATACCAAAAGAGTCTGAAGTTTGCAGCTGATGCTAAGAAAGTCACAAAGAAGGCTTCAAGGCAAAGGCTACCACTGAAGACTAGACAAAGGCAACCTTCCAAGACATTCTTAGCAAACCAAGAAAGAAGGAAGATGATAAACTTCCTGAAAGGAGCTATTGGAGTTCCTGAGGGAATGTTTACAAGTATGTCCTTTGGAAAGCTTGAAGAACTTTACCAGAAGGAGATGGCCAAACTGAAAGGGGACTCCACTCAAAGGGAAGAAGCTGAAAGGAAGATGAAAGAGAGGCATGATCTCAATATTCAACAACCCTTCCCTGAAAGTGAAGAAGGAACTCCTATCAAGGAAAAGAAAGAAGAGACATTGGCTCATCAAATTGGAGTAATCAAAAGAAAGAAAACCATTGCCACCAAGCCAAAGGCAAAAAGGGCAAGAATTGAAGAAGAAAGAACAGAAGCATAACCTACAGATAAACCTTTAGCAGAGCCAGAGCATAATCCAGAGCAGTCCAATCAACAATCAAAAGAGCAGTTTGACTTGTACATGACAGTGACAGATGAAGTTCCAGTACAAGCTGATCCTATTTCTATGAAAGCACCATAAATTATCTTTTGGGATAGTCTGAAGGACAACAGGAAAGAATACTTCAGATTCAAAAGAATGGGTGATCAGTTTGAAGTGTATGCAACTTGGGGAAAAATCATCAGAAGTTGTTCCAGGACTGACCTAGAGGAAATGTACAAGGTTGGAACAAAGTTGTATGAGTCTGTGTTGCAAGGGACTGAAATAAGCATACTCAAGATTGCCATGGAATACTTATGCATGATGTTTGAGCCTGAGAAAGTGAAGCATAGGATCAAAGATCTACATTATGAGTATGGCTTTAAAAGGGTTGATCATTGGATGCTATTTGAAAACTGTGGTGTCTATATGATAACAATTGACAAGAGTTATCATGAATACTATCTAGTGGACAAGATTTATGATCACAACAAGGCTAAACTGCAAGCAATGTTGAAATCAAAGTTGGTATGTCCAAAAGACTCAGAAATGGCAAGGGTAGTAGTAAAGAGAACCATCAATCAGAGTCTAGGTCTGAATCCTGATTTAGGAATCTAGCTAAAGTGTTGAAAGCATCATGAAGACTCTATGCTGAAGAACTTAACTTCTCATTTTGAAAAGTTAAGTTAGGGGGAGATTGTTGGGTCTGAATATGCTAAGGATGGATACTACTGCTAGTTGAAAGGTTTTAATACTGCTAGTAGAATTAATATTGCTTGAAAAGTTAGTGCTGTTACTTGAATAGTTAGTACTGCTTGGAGAGTTAGTACTGCTAGTAGTTAGTACTGTTGACGATTACTACTGCAAGCATGGTTAGTACTGCTCAAGCATTAATGTTGCTAAGGATGTTAATGCTGCAAGATGATTAATACTGCTAAAAGAAGGTTAGTGCTGCTTCTAAAGATAAAGAAGACTTGAAGATAAATATGAGCTGGAGATAAGGTTGAAGATAATTATGGTATTGATTCTGAAGATCAATTTTATTTTGATAATTATCTTGTAATCAACTATGTATATATAGTATAGAAGTCTTTGTTAGAATTAACAATCATTCATACGTTTTGCTTAGAGAGAATTAACCTCAAGAATAGTTTAGATCCTTTCTATAAAGAAGTATATAACGTCTGTTGAGTATGTTCAACAAATTGAGGTTTTGTGTATAATCATTAAGTTGAATCAATATAACTTGTGATTTGAGTTCTATATGCTGTTCCATTGGTTTTCTGTTAAAGTGTTTTTCCACAACTTTTTTAACATAAGTTTCTGAGTGTGTTATTTAAGTTCTTTTACAATCATTTTAAATATTTCAGTTCATGAATAAATGTTTATATTATGTATTTATAAAGTGTAATTTGCCTGAATGAGTGAATTAACGTATATAGACACAATGATTGATTAGAAATGAAAACCTGTATGGTTTTATGAACAGAATGATCAATTACAGATTGTTCATTTACTTGATGATTATGTAAAATTATTCATATAGATTATTCATGATTTAGAAACATTAGATTATATTAATCCTCCTAGATTGGCTGAAGACTGCAGTTATGAATTAGCTTAACTTAGGATTGTTAAGCATTTATAAGCTAGCTTATCAGCTACTTTGTCAAACACAACCTTACATAATTATAGATATTGTTAATCATAAACTGTTGAGTTTGGTTTGTTCTATATTTAATAAAGAGAATAAACAACCGGTAATTCATCATCTACGCATGATAAAAACTATAGTAATAACTGTAAAACAAAGTTGTATGAAAATCAACTTATGTGATCTTCTCGTTGACTCGGGATTGCAAATCAGGATTTTGGATTACATTACTAAGATTTATTTTTTCTATTTTATTTGGTGCTCCCTCTCATACAAATTCCTGGCTCCGCCCCTGGTTGGGGGGGGGTGATGGTTAAATTGGATGCAAAAAAATTTGTCTTTTTAAAATCAAATTATAACATTTGCCATGAAATGGAATTCAAATCCTTCACTTAGGTCAAAGAATGATCAAATCCGTCAACCGTGGAATTCGGTGGAATCCAATCAATTCAATTCGTGATCCAAACATGATCAAGGAATTTGATCAAAGGAATTTTTCATTCCAATTTTATCAAATTCCTTCAAATTTTCCCGAACCAAATTGTCCCTAAGAATTTCTGACGGATTTATATAATTAATTAAAAAATTACTTTCTAAAACATATTGATGGATTCTGTCGGAAATCCGTAGAAAAATTCTAAATGGAAATTCGACGGATTTTCGACATACTCTTATAATTAGTTTTTAAAATATATTGATGGATTCCGTCGAAATTTTTTCGTAAGTGAAAGTTGGTTTCTAGTAGTGTTGGTGATTTCAATTCCTTTGCAATTCATGAACTAAGCACCACCTCAGATTACCAACTAATTTCTGAATTAAGTTTATCGAACTTTTGACTTTTCTTTACTTATGTTCGGTAATTGACTTTTGCAACTAGTAGGTAATCTTTCCATTTCTATGAGCAATTGTGTCCTTAGAATAATCGAATTAATTAGTTTCTTAGAAGTAGTTGTATTAAAATAATGTGATATCAAATTCGTAACTTTCATATATGGTTTATGTGTTTGTTAAATCCCTTTAGTTTAGATGATTATACTTTGGGAACACACAAATATCTTTGGTGTTTTAATTAAAACCCTGATTTTAATTATATTTTTTAATAAAGATATCTATTGATCGTATAATTAATCATACTTTGGTAACCATATTTGAACACAATGTTTTAAACCTGTGAACAATCGTCAGTTTCGTTTGTTTATGAGAGAAATTAATGGAGCAAAATAATAATAGAAGAAATGGGGAATATTTTTTTTTTCTAAATTACCCGTAATCACGATAGTTCACACCCCCTTATTACGTCATACCTCATTTAATTACCATTTATAATATATCATATATCAACTATTCATTTTCAAGATCAATAGCTTGAATTGGTTCATAAAATTAATAAAAAAAATGAGTTTAACAAATGAATCGGATCCTTTAAAGAAGTAGTATTAAATTAAAAAGTAAACAAATATATCGAATAACGTTTTACTAATATGATGTTGAAGACAAGCCTAACAGACGACCATGAATCATTTAGGTGTTGTTTGTTTTTTAAGAGATCTAAAGTCTGAAGTCTTAATTTAGTTATGATTAATAAGAGGTGATGTATAAAAATGTCTGAACGATTCAGATTTAAGAGCTATTAAAAGATTTTTTTAAAAAAAAATAAACAACCCCTTAGCTAAGTTTGAATCGATAAAAGAAAACTATTATTATTTAAAATATTAAAAAATATTATATTTTTTAAAAGAGTAGAATAAGTGTTCCTCTTTAAAGGGACAATAATTGAGTACCACGTGGCACGTTTTAGCAATACCACAAATCAAGATAGCATTAAAGCAAAACCTACGACTCATTAATGCTTTTATTTTTATTTAATTTTAGTAAATTATAACAATCCTCCTTGTATTTAACTAAAACTTATGATTTTCATCACTCGATTTTGATAAATACAACAATAATCTTGTAGTTTGCATTCTATTACATTTTTTTGTTTTTGACTGTTAAGTTTATTAAGGGGTTGTTTATCAAATTCTTACGGGATAAACGCTTATCGACAAGAAATTCATCTTCATTTTAATGTACAAGTCTTTAAAACATATGAATAAGAGTAAAGCAAGGAAAAGAGAAGTGAGTAACACCAAGGGAAAGGGCTAGCATCGATAGACGCTTGAAAACCATCAGAGGAAGGGACAAGCCACATTGACAATGAAGAAAAAAGATAACACAAAAATAGAACATGGGATCTTTTTCTCGGTCTTTACTGAAACAGATACACAAGCTTCATCTCATACATGATCTTACCTCTTGATATCTCCTCATCTTGCACCTTTCTTTCTTTTCCTCATGCCATGATCCGTTCCCATGTCTTGGAAGTGCAACAATGCTTCTTCTTTCAATTCTTCATAACGACTATAACCAAGCTGTCAACCAATATACAAAAAAATGAAAAATAAACACGAACATAAACATACATCTTGTTCATCATCATATCATTTTTTTCTCATTTTCTTATTTCTTCCTACCCCTCGTAGGACCACTAGCAACTGCTTTTCTTCATCCCATCTTTGGTAGATGTGTTGATACGGGTTTTCTTCACGAACGAGCTATATACAACTTCATAACCTGAACCAAGTAAATTAATTGCTTGATATATAATGAAACTTTTTAATAAATTGGGAATGAAGAACTTAAAATCAACAGTACCCAATTGGATCAAATCCTCAAAACTCCATAAAATGAAAATATAAATTAACATATGAAAAGCAGATGGATGTTCAGCATCAACTTTAACAACAAATAATCAAAACCTTCAGTCAAATACGAAATATCAAAACCTTAAGTCAGTGTTAAATCATATCACCATGTAATTTACTCTTTATTTTCACTTCTATTATTAAAACAATGGTTAAATAATGTTGTTTTATGAATTTCGAATTATAATTATTAGGTCAAAAAGAAAGATAAAAAATCATGATTATTGTACTTTCAAAATTTATTTGTAAAATAGCGCATTTTATGAGTGGGTATATCAAATCAGAACTGATTTAAAAATATTTTTTACATGATCTTTTTCATCAACAACTAAGATTTAAATTATTGTTTCACATATAAAAGTTTTATAATGTGATAGTTTCACATGTATTTGTTTCACAATGTGAAATATTTTTACGTATATTTTTCGTTTCAATATGTAAACCAAAAAAAAAGTTTAACATGTACTTATTTTACAATGTGAACGCAAACATACGTATAACAATCTCTTAAATCATAGCCTTTAATAAAAAAAAGTATTTTTATATCGAATCTCATGAGTTTGTATTTTTTGTAGTTCTTATTTAATTATTATCTATGATAATATATAATACATTTTATATATAAATATCATATAGAATACATGTTTTAATAAATATCGTTATACATGCTTCAAAAGTATCTTTTATATATTCATGGTTTATTATATATTTTTTCATTATAAAATACTAAAAAAATAACTTAAATTAGAATCATGTTGAAGACTTGGTGGATGTATATTCCCTATAAATTAATTAACCCAATTGGGATGTTTATAGTACAAAAAAAAAAGTATTTCCTTTTTATTAGCTTCATTTGTTATTGTTGGCACATGTAGTTGGAAAGGAGTGAGCAGAACCCGAGATACCTGATTAACCTAACTCCACCTAACCCGAAAAAATAGTTCTAGCCTGATATTCGAAACCTGAAGATACCAAGACCTTGAAACCTGATAATATGTACGGATATGTAGGATCGGATTGGGTAACCATATCATCCCCCCAACTCATCTGAATTCTAATTTCTAAGTTGAAGCTAATCGCACGTCCTCGACCGGTCGCTCTATCGCTCTCCAGCGATCGGCCACCGCCCCATGGCGCCATCTGTCCATCTCACCTCCCTCACGACGTCGACAGTCCGCTGATTTCTCCCATTGATTCTACGGATGTCCGCTGATTTCTCCCATTAATTGTAATTAATTGTGTAAGATGCTAAATCCTAAACCTAATTTTTTAGATTTTTGATTTTTGAAGAAGCGACTCAAGTGCTCAAGTCAAATTGTTAGATTGTTAAATACTTACATTTTTAGTTCATATATGTTATTGTTAAATGTTACTTTGGAGTTTTTGAGTTTGGAGTCTTTGGACAGTAAGTAGAAATGTACTTATGTACACAATTTATCACTTTTGGATCAATGTTTACACTTTACTTGATTGAATAGAATTACTTTGATTATTTGATTTTCTATGTTTGATTGTTGAATACTTGAATTGAATCATCAATAATTGATTACACATTATAGTGATTTTGCCATTTTCGAATGTCTCAAGCTGATAGTAGCTAGTGCACCATCTGGACCAAAGAAGCGTAAAGCTACTGAAACAAGATCTCAAGTGTTGGATCACTTTGAAAAAAGTATTAAACAATGAGGGTTCTTTGATCAAAGGAAAGTGTAAATATTGTGGAAAAACATATGCGGCCGACCCGAAAAAGCATGGCACTTCCTCTTAAAAAAATCACATGGTATAATGCCTTAAAACCCCGCACTCCAAAGAAACTAGACAATCCATGTTGGCATTCCAATGTTCAAAGTCTGAAATAGTGAAAGTGTTTTGACTAGTTAGGCGTTTAATCAAGAGAAAGTTCGGAAAGCATTAGCTAAGATGGTGATTATTAATGAACTACCTTTCAAGTTTATAGAGGTTAGGGGATTCAAACAATTTGTTGAGGAAGTATGTCCTATGTTTAAGATACCGTCTAGATGGACGGTTAATAGAGATGTATTTGGTATCTTTTTTGAAGAACAAACAAGCCTTAAGAAACTTATTAAGGAAAACACGCAACAGGTGAGCTTAACCACCGACACCTGAACATTCGTGCAAGGGATCAATTATATATGCATAATTGCACATTTTATTGATGCTCAATGATAACTGAATAAAAAGATCATATCTTTTGTGCCAATCCAATCACACAAGAAAAATCAATAGCCAAAGCCCTAGAGTTATCTTTGGTTGACTAGGGAATAAAAAAATATTGCTACTATCACAGTAAACAATGAATCTAGTAACGATGTTGCCATTGGGTTCTTGAGAAGCAAACTGCTGTCTTGGGGGTGTTCATCTGTTAGGCTCACTACTTGCATATGCGATGCATTACGCATATTTTGAATTTGGTTGTCAAATATGGATTGAAAATGTAGATTCGGCGGTTAAGAAGCTTAGGGATTGTGTTAGGTGGGTAAGGGGCTCTCCTTCTAGGCTTTCAATGTTCAGAGAACTCGCAAGTTTCCTTGGGGTGGAAAAAAAGCTCTCTATGCCTTGATGTTCCTACTAGATGGAACTCAACTTATATGATCCTCCAGACTTCCATTCCTTATAGAACTGTGTTTGAAACCGATGACGGACATGATGCCTCGTTCAAGTTATATTTGGGTGATTATGTGCTTGCGAGTTTTGATTGTTATTATTTAGAGAGCTTCGTAACACTTCTGAAGACATTTTATGAGATGGCAGTAAGAATCTCATGCTTTCTTTATGTCACTTCTAATTCTTACTTATCTGAGATATCTGATTTAAGTTGCGTTTTTGCGGATATGAGGGCCTCTCTGAATAAAACTGAACAGGTACAACTATTTGCATAATTTGACTTAATTTATTTAAATTACATTATGATTTACATATGTGTAGTTCTTGATTATCTTCTTGTTTTTTCTATAAACAAAATATTGGTAAAACAATGAAGGAAAAGTTTGATAAATATTGGGGTGATCCAGACAAGATGAACTTGGTAATCTTATTTGCCAACATATTGGACCTGAGAGATAAAGTTGAACACATGTCATTCCAATTGAATCAGTAAAGTTGTATGGTGAAGAAAAAGGTGAAGAGTTTTTTTAAGAAGGTAAAGTCTAAACTCACTTCCTTATTGAAGAGTTATGTGTCTCAATATTCTACTTCTGAATCTGAACCTTCCAATGTGATCAATTCTCAATCTCAACCGGAAAAATGTATTCCAATTGGAAGGGTACAGTCTAGGTTAAAAAGTCAATTAAAGAGGCAAAAGATTGAAAGTGGGGTTTTACAAAAAAAAAAGTGATCTTGAAGAATACGTAAGTGAGGCCATTGTACATGATAATGATGATTTTGATGTTCTAAGATGGTGGAAAGTGAATAGTGAAAGGTTTCCCATTCTTTCAGAAGTTGTTAGAGAGGTTCGTTGTGCCCAATTGTTGCATCTGAATATACCTTTAGTACAAGTGGGAGAGTGTTGGATAATTTTTGGAGCTATCTAACTCCTAAAATAGTGGAAGCACTTATATGTACGCGAGATTGGTTAAGGGGCCCTAATCAGCCAATTGCGGTTGAAGAAATTTTAGATGAACTTGAGAAGTTTGAGAAAGGTACGATATTAATTTATTAATTATCATTATGTATTTGAGTTACTATTCTTTTTTTTCTTATACTTTTTAAGTTTCTTTTAAAATTGCAGATATGACAAATTTAAGAATTGGGAGTTATGTCTGTGACGATGATATTACATTTGCTTCAAAAGATTTGGAAGATAATTGATTGTTGATGACTTGATGCCTTCATGTTGCGATCTTGTGATGGTAAGATTTGGAAGATAATTGATTGTTGATTGTTGATTTGTTGTCTTGTAAGTTGTAGGGGCATCCGCAATGGTCAAGTCTTTTAAAGACTTGATCTATTTGTCACGTCACCAAAAAGTCATCTTCAAATTACTACTCCAATGGTCAAGTCTTCCAAAAGCATTTTTTTGCATTTTTAATTCATTTTTAATATATATACATAAACTATCCTCATCTATTTGAAATGTTTTATAAAACTCCTTCCATTATTTGTCGTTATTTAAAGCACAAATACGTTTTTTAAAACAAATATTATACAACAATAACATAAAATTTAATAAAACCAACGAGTTTACAATTCGGATGAATAGTTCTTTATTCATACGAAACCTTCGTCTAAAGATAATATGTAGTGGTTATTTGGATGAATAGTTCTTTATTCATACGAAACCTTCGTCTAAAGATAAAGACAATTCGGATGATTTGTTGTCTTGTAAGTTGTTTGATGCTTCAAAACATTTGTAAGTGGTTATTTGGTTTAGTACTTTAGACTTTAGTACTTTTGTTGGAAACTTGTTGTTAGTACATTTGTTATCTGTACTTGGTTACTTGGTCTAGTTTTCGAAAATTGAAAATGCTCTGAAAAATTGAAATTTGGAATAGAGAAATCCGGAAAAAGCCAGTTTGGGCCAAAATAGAGAACTTTGGAAAAACACAAAAACCAGTTTGGGCCGAATTTCGGGGCCCGAAACCAGACCCGAGACACATGAATATCCGAAAATATCTAAAATCCGCGGGTTTGATAATTTTCCAGAAGATTTCACGGCTCATGAAATTCACCAAATATCCGATCGGTTTTAGGGTTTTGGGCCGCGACCCAACCGATACACAACCATAATAGTTGGATCCCCTTATAAATTGAGAAACTTGGCTAAAATAATCTAAACACAAAGGTAACTTTTTTTTAAATTGGTATATAATATAATCAAATAACTGAACAAAAACTACTAGAAAACAAACTATCACCTACAAGAATCATCGGGAAAAAAAACCCATCAGTGATTTTCGACGGATCTTGAAAAACACAAATTTCACTTCAATGTTCCGATGACATGGTAGATAGTCGGTAAATCGTCGGTGTTAAAATATTACTGACATATTAACGATAACCTTAATGAATCAATATTTTAAAAGAAATGAAAAATGAATTCTTTGAAAATATGTTGTTAATCAACGTTTGACGAATCTCCAACGGTTATCTATGTCGCCAGAAACCCGTCGGTGATATTAGCCGTTAGTAATTCGTCGGTGATATGAGTCGTCAGTAATTTTTCAATGACTAATGAGGACCATCAGTGATGGTGATGTTTGGTGATCCATCGGTGATAACCATTGGTGATATTTTTACCCACGAAAATTTGACCCAAGGACTTTCACCAACGGATTTCACCAATACCTATGGATCACCGAGACACCGACGGATCTGTACATTATTGACTAATTTATTATAGGATTGTTTATTGTCACGTCAACATATTTCAGTTTATATAACATAAATATGTATAACAAATTATGGTCATGAAATTACTTAAGTCATGTAAGGAGAATAGCTAATGGTAATTATTTATGTCACATCACATATTTTTTGTTGATGCAACATAAATTCGTATAAAAATTTGTGAGAATAACTTTTTTAATTAAACAAATAAGTTTAGTAATTGTATCAATGTACCACATCATAATTTTTTGCCGACCCGACAAATATATGTAAAAGAATATAATTGTGCAAATCGATTATTAAAGTAATTATATGTTCCACTTAAAATATAAAGAGTAAATTATAAAAAGAATCCCCGAGGTTTATGAAAACTCTAGTTTTTCATCTGTAACTTTTGGAAATTACAAGAAACGTCGTCCATGTTTCATTTTCGTTGTAGAGACGTTAGAAGGTGTCATTAGGGGCGGACCCAATTCATTAGATATGGTGGCATATACCACTGCCACATTCATCCATGTAAGATAAAAAAAAATTAGGCTCGTGAAAGGTGCAACGATATTGTAACGTTGGGTGTCACCGTATATACTATAAAACTACAATGATAACACAAGTGTATTTTGGTAGAGTTGGTTTGGGTGACTTTTCTCCCATCCTAGGCATGTGTTCGAATCTCGTTTCAATCATTTTCTTAGTTTTTAGCTGTTAAATTCATGTTTATCATGTTTCTGAAAAAAAATGTAATAGAAGACTTGAACACAAGACCTCGCATACAAAAACTAATGAACTAACCAACAGGACAATGATAATTTTTTGAAAAATATCCATAACTTCGTTTTTATAGTTAAATGGTGCCACCACTCGAAAAAAATCCTAGGACCACCTCTAAGTACCCTCACTTACTAAAGGGGCACCTCAAGCATTTTGCATGTTTTTTATTAGAAAATTTAGTGTACAAAGTTTTAAAGCATAGGTACAAGCACATGTACTAAAAAACTAACACCTAAAATCAACGTCCCCACCCAAATGAAAACCATCGCCCTATCACCTCCACAACTCCATCGGACAATCTCTTCTCTGCCATTGATGAAGTTTCAGTCAGGAACTCCAAGATCCATCACCTCTCTTTCATCTCCTACAAGATCCGCAACCACCTCTATCCACCCATCTTCTTCAAGATCCTCCACCATAGTAAAATGATATGGGAAGAGAAAGGAGTTTGTTTCAAGCTTCTCTAGTAAGATGAGATTAGTGCATTTGTTAGTAGAAGGTTTAAGCTTCTCCAATGACGCGCATTAAAAAGAAGGAGAAAGGAGGGTTTTGTTTTATTGTTTTGGCTTTAAGGGTTCTCGTAGTGGAAGAATGAGGTTGATGGACGTTGAGGTTCTTTTGAAACTCCTCAAACAATATGCGTTGAAGTCGCTTTGTAAAAAAGCTGGCTATTTGATAACGAGATGGGACTTGTAGAACCCAGATTTGTCTACATGAGGTGGTGACGTAAGTCAGTTGAAGATATTGCTAGGATGATGTCATCTACGTAGAGAAGAATATATGTCTGTCTTGTCCATTTCGATATATGAAAATAAAATGATCGAAATTTATGTGGATGAAGACGATAATAGAGACAAAATCAGCAAATCGATGATACCAAGCACGAAGAGCCTACTTAAGGCCAAAAGGCGATTTCTTCAAGAGACAAATGTGGTCGGGAGAGGATGGATCTTAGAAAGCCATCGGTTGATACATATAAACCGTTTCTTGAGATGACCGTGCAAAAATGCATTATTGATGTTAGAATATGATGATAATGGAAAGAGACGATGATTATGTTGAAGGCTTGATGACTTCGATATATTGATTGAGAGAAAAGTACAATATGATGAAAGTAAAATAGCGGCTTAACCTAAACTAGAAGATACAAGATAAATATATACACAGACTATATGGGCCCACAGGCTTGAGCCTAATACACATATGTACATTAACATCCCCCCTCAAACTCAATCGGGATAAGAATGAGCCAGATGGAGTTTGGAAACTAGATCACGAAACCGTCCTGGTAGATGAGCTTTAGTGAAAATGTCGGTCAGTTGATCAATAGTTGAAATAGGAAGAAGCTGAATAGTCTGACGAGTCACGTGTTGACGAACAAAGTGACAGTCAATTTCAATATGCTTCGTTCGCTCGTGAAAAACGTCATTGTGAGCAATCTGAAGAGCACTATTTTTGTCGCACCACAAAGGGGTTGGAGAATGTTGAGGTGCCCCCATGTCAGAGAGTAGCCAGCGTAACCACACAAGTTCTTGAGTCGTGTCAGCTAGTGCTCGATACTCAGCTTCAGTACTGGATCGAGCTGTCAGAGATTGTTTCTTGCTCCTCCAAAAGATGAGAGAGTCTCCAAGAAAGAAACAGTAACCAGTAGTAGAGCGACGGTCCATAATGTCACTGTCCCAATCAGCATCAGAAAATCCTCGCAAAGTTAATGAGGATGCGGATGAAAAATGAAGACCGTGAAACATGGTCCCCTTTAAATATCGTAGGATGCGAAGGACAACAGCATAGTGATCTGAACAGGGTGCGGACATGAACTGACTGACTGTATGGACAACATAGGAAATTTCAGGTCGAGTCACTGTCAGGTAGACAAGTGACCCCACTAACTGTCGATACAGAGTAGGATCACGCAGAGGAGGTCCAGCATTCGGAGCCAGATGAAGGTTGTGCTCAAGAGGAGTGGATGCAGTTTTATTGTCAGAAAGCCCAACTTTTGTCAAGAGATCGGAGGTGTATTTGTCTTGACAAAGATAAATTCCCGACGGATCTGAGATCACCTCAAGACCAAGAAAATAGTGTAAAGAACCAAGATCCTTCATCTCAAAACATGAGCTGAGAGATGTCTTGAGATGAGTTATGCCAGTAGAGTCACTTCCAGTAATAATCATATCATCCACATATAACAGAAGTAAGATTGTGCCAGCCTCAGTGGTCCGAGTAAACAGCCCTGAATCGTAGTTGCTGGGTGCGAAACCCAGAGAGATGACGGTGGAACTGAACTTCTCAAACCAAGCTCGCGGAGCTTGCTTGAGTCCATAAAGAGCCTTCCGAAGTCGACAAACATGACCTTGTGGAAGTCGAACGCCCGGAGGAGGTGTCATGTAGACTTCCTCAGATAAGTCACCATTCAAGAAGGCATTCTTAACATCCATCTAAAAAAGAGGCCATTGTTTGTTAGCTGCAATGGCTAGAAGACTGCGAACAGAAGTGACTCGAGCAACAGGTGCAAATATCTCCTCATAATCAATACCATACTCTTGATTGAAGCCCTTGGCCACAAGGCGAGCTTTGTATCGATCAATAGACCCATCGGATTTTGTCTTGATTTTAAACACCCATTTGGAGCCAATGGGTGACTTGCCCGGAGGAAGAGGGACAGATTCCCATGTCTGAGCTTTGTCAAGAGCCTGAAGTTCCTCATCCATAGATTTCTGCCAATCAGGGTTAGAGGAGGCTTCCTTGTAGGAAGTAGGTTCGTGATTTGACAGCAGAGTAACATAAACATGATAATCACGGAGATGAGAAGGAACTTGTCTTACCCGATCTGATCGTCTAACATTCTGAGATTGAGACGTTCCACGAGCCAAAGACTCAACAGGCACCTCAGATGTTGGTTGTGCGGATGGAGCAGATGATTGATGTTGATCAGGAAAACTAGAAGAGGCAGGTTGTGTAGGGGCAGGAGACTCTGAAGGAGAGACAGATTCAGACTGTGGTGGAACAACAGGTGGAGGCAATATGATGTCAGATTGGAGTGAGTCCAATGAGACGGAAGCATCAGTGAAGAACGGAGTGGTGAAAGTGGGAGACTCACGAAACTTGGATATAGAGGAAAAAGGAACATGTTCCCAGAAGGTAACATGTCGCGATATACGAAGACGCTGGGAGATAGGATCCCAGCAGCGATAGCCTTTGTGCTCAATACCATATCTAAGGAAGCAGCAAAGTCTGGAGCGAGGTTCAGGTTTGGTATGTTCATGGGGTTGTAACTGAACAAAACAGGCACTACCCCAAACTTTTAGGAGTTCATAGGTAGGGAGGATGTCATAAAGAGCCTCATAAGGAGACTTATGTTTAAGAAGAGGAGTAGGATGACGATTGATAGTATAAACTGCAGTGAAAGCAGCTTCCCCCCAAAACCTTTCCGGACATTTAGCAGAAATGAGAAGAGTGCGAACTGTATCAAGTATATGACGGTGTTTGCGTTCGGCACGACCATTTTGAGGAGATGTGTCGGGACAGGAGTATTGAGAGAGAGTCCCCTGAGATTGAAGAAAGGAGAGAAGAGAGGACTCTTTGTATTCCATAGCATTATCAGCTCTAAGAATATTTATAGATTTTGAAAATTGAGTGTGAATCAATCGAGCAAACATAATATAAATTTTAGGTAGCTCCGAACGATGTTTCATGAGATATATCCATGTGAAACGTGTATGGTCATCAACAAAAATAACAAAATATCGAGCACCCCCCATTGATGGATGTGGTGCTGGTCCCCATACATCAGAATGAATAAGATCAAAAGCAGAAGTAGAATTAAATTCATTTGTTTCAAAGGATAAAGCATGATGTTTTCCAAGTTTGCATGATAAATAAGAAATACAGTCAGTGGACACACAATTTTCTAACACCCTTGAATTAGCTAATGATTTTATTCTGGCTAGAGATAAGTGACCTAGCCGGGCATGCCACAATTCAAAGGAAGAAGAGCTGGAAATGGAGGCAACAAGATTTGAAGATGGTAACGGCAGAAGAAGATAGACCACTTCAAACATCTGTCCAACCTTACGGCCGAGTCCAAGGATCTGCTTGGTCTTTGGATCCTGTACAATACAACCAGAAGAATGAAATAAAATGATCAGGTTAGATTCAGAGATAGTTTCGGAACATTGAGAACACCCGGTAATTGAATATGAGTAGTGGAGACATTTTCACTAAAGGATACCGGTAGGCCAGTGTTGTCAGCAGTTCGTACTGACGTAAAATGCTGAGGTGGTTTCTTAGAAACAAAACCATCAGTGCAGGGTGTCATATGATTGCAACACCCATAGTCAAAAAGCCATGAATTAACTGATGCAGTTAAGTGTTGAGAATTCATACCCATAACACCAGACATGATCTGCTCCATGAGTTCCTGATTGCGATGCATCAGTTCCATGAGGTCAGGTGAGGAGCCTGAAGTGGTGTTATCAGTAACAATAGATCCAGCAACAGTGTGAGTCCGGTTCTGAGGACCAGTGTTCTTTGAGTTCTTAGGGCAATCAGACTCATAATGGCGAGGATGAGTGATGCCACACCGACGGCACTTGCGAATAGGACAATCAAGAAGAAGATGAGCAGTAGAATGGCAAAAAGCACACTCAGATGTGTTCGTCTTTCCCACATATTTGGGATGATTTTTGTTGGTCCATTTGCCCTTGGACTTGGGGTGGGAAGTGTAGAGGACACTATCAGTAGTGAGATTGGTAGCTATGGTGTGCGACCGGTAGGATGCGATCGGTATGGACCGATATATGTGACCGGTATATGCAACCGGTATGAAGACCGGTATATCCGACCGGTATATGGACCGACCGGTATGAACCGGTATGGGGTGCGACTGGTAGAGTGGTGATTGACCGGTAGGATGCGACCGGTATGGATCGGTATGGGGCGACCGGTATGCGACCGGTGTTGCGACCGGTATGGACCGGTAAGGTGAGTGACCGGTATGGACCGGTAGGGGTGATCGACCGGTATGAACCGGTAGGGGTGAGCGACCGGTATACGGCTAGGGTTTTCGGCGATGGCGACTGTCGACTAAAAATTTGAAGGCGGCGACAAAATCGTGGTTTGAAGGCGGCGACGGCAACTGTTGACTAAAAAAATAGTAAATCGATGAACAGTAACCGATGAATAGTAAATCGATGAACAGTGCCGATGAACAGTAACGATGAATAGTGAAATCGATGAATAAACCTATAGCTCTGATACCATGTTAGAATATGATGATAATTGAAACAAACGATGATTATGCTGAAGGCTTGATGACTTCGATATATTGATTGAGAGAAAAGTACAATATGATGAAAGTAAAATAGCGGCTTAACCTAAACTAGAAGATACAAGATAAATATATACACAGACTATATGGGTCCACAGGCTTGGGCCTAATACACATATGTACATTAACAATTGACATCTAACTGATGAATAGACCAAGATTTGGCCAAAGCAATTGTGAGAAATGTCGGAATCATGGCCAATTTGATGACCAAACTATAAGTTTCATCATAATCGACGTCAATCTGTTGAGACCTGTCATCACAAACAAGGTGAGCCTTGTTTCGCTCAAAAGACCGTCATAATTCTTTTTATGTTTAAAGATCTACATAAAACAAATGATATTAATGTCAGAGATGAGGTACTAAAACCCACATCTCATTTTTAATAAGGGCATTAAATGCATCTAACATTTCAACTTTCGATTGGGGATCTGACAAGACTAACTTTGGATTGCGAGGAATGGGATATGAAGATGTTGATGAAGAGAGGTTGAATAGATTTTTTGGTCAAGACATGTTCTTCATGCTAAAAGTGGTCATGGTTCAATTGGAGGGGGAAGGGTGTTTCAGCCGGGGGGGGGGGGGGAGAGGGTCTCGGTCGAGTGTGGTATGGGTTCAGAACTCGGAGTGGGTAACGTAGTGGATTTGGATCGTAGAGAGGAACCATGGGCTCGATGTTGGTTAGATACGCCTAATAGATGAAGTAGTGGGAAAGAGTGGATGTGCATTAGGTTGGATGGTTTGGTGTAGCAGTGAGCTTACCAAGTCATCTAAGGAGTATGAGTAGTTCGGTTGGGTATGGAGGTTGGCAAAAAGAAAATTAAAATTTGCTAAGAAGACATGGCAAAAGATAATGATCTTGTGATTGGATAGATCATAGCATTTATACCCCCGATATTTGGAGAATAGCCTAAGAAGGAGCGTTAACATGCAACGAACAAGAAAACTCTTTTATAGCCGGGTACCAACCAATCCTTTTGCTCCTAGTATTCTTTCTTATGCAATTATGTTGCTTTATTTATCCTATGGGAAGTTTGGAAATACCGCAATTCTATTATTCATGACAATGTAAAGTTCAATATAGCGAAAACAAGACAAAAATTTTGGAAGTGGTACTTGACACTGTGGTTCTTTTCCATCCGACTTGGCTTCCTGGTTTAATGGTGCCAAATCAAAATCACAGTGTGGCTTTCTTAGGATCATGCTAGTGAGTTGTGCTTGCTGGGAAAGGACATTTTTCTTTATCGAAGTTCTCTCATGTCTTTGGGAGGAGGAGAGAAAGAACACATGCATGGATATTATGTCTGTCGGAGGTTCGAGAATCAATGAAAGGACATCTAAAGCTAAGGTTACGAAGTAAAGGATGTCTGCGAGAAGTGGTGATCTCATTTTTCTTGATATAGTTACTAATACTAATTAGTTAAGCGACGTGCGCGTCAAAAAGAAGATGAAAGCATTGGAGATCTCGTTAGTCCTAGATACAAGATCATGAAGACTGAAGGTCAAAGTCAAGCCAAGTCAAAGCTCAAAGTCAACTCTCAAGCAAGAAAGTCAAAGTCAAATGTAATAATGTCAAAAGTCAAAGTTTTTGTATTTTGTTCTTAGCGTGTGTCCTTGTAATATACATATGACTAGTTAGTTGTGTTAGGCGTAGTAACAGTTGGAAGTTGGAAGTTAGAAGTTGTAAGTTAACTGAGTTTGTAGAGAGAGAAAGTGGTCTGAAAGCTTATATACAAAATCTTCAATTGGTTGAATTGAAACAGGTTGTGTATTTGTTTGTGATAATCTTGTTTGTATTTGATTAGCAATTAGAACTTGATAAATTGGGAATTAACAACTGGTATAAGAGCAAATCCGAGTTGAAATCGATCAAGAAAATGGTTTTTGGCACTGTTCATTGAGTCATAGATCAAATTTCGAATTTTTGTGTGAATTTGCGAGTTTTATTGATTAGATTGGGTTCGAATTATGTTTTAGATCAATCTTGTATTGGTTTGTTAGTAGTTTGCACTGTAATTGATCATCAATTTTGAAATTTCACGAGTTTTGAGTTCACGAGTTCTTTGCACTTTATTGGATCGAATTTGTAAGTTTGAGTGTATTCTGTTGTAATTCTTTGGTCAAATTTGATTCTAGATGTATTAGTGGTCTAATTATCGAGATTTCGGATTGAAAATTGAAGGTTTGATAGGATTTTGAGTGAATCAGAAGGTATTTTGGCCGAAGATCTGAAGAATTCGCAGAATACTCAAGAACTCGCATATCTCGAAGAACTCGCATAGAATTCCAAGATTTCGCATCTAGAATTCGCAGATCTATTGTTTTCGCATAATATATGATTCTGAAAATATTCAAGTGTAAAATTCGCATATGTGTGACGTGCGAATTGTGTAGACTTCGTATGTGTGTGATTTGAGAATTGCCTAGAATTCGCATGTTTGTTTCATGCGAATTGTCAGAATTCGCATAAGTCATTTGTGCGAAAAGCTTTTGTGAAAATTCTTCCAAGTGTAGAATTCGTATAAAGGTAGGATACGAATTCTTAAGAATTCGCATCTAACTATATACGAATTCCTCTGAATTCGCATAAGTGTGAGATACGAATTCTTGCTTTTTCAAATAATTTTTTAACTCTAGAATTCGCATTAGTGTGTTGTGCGAAAAGTTTTTATGCGAAAAGTGTGTATGCGAAAAGTTTGTTTTTCAAAATTTTCTAAGTCTAGAACTCGCATAGAGTTGTATGCGAATTCTTAGAACTCGCATAACACTTCATGAGAATTCTGGTTGTATGCGAATTCTGATTTCTTTTAGTGTGCGAATTCTGAAGTTTAAGTGAGTAGTGTGTGAATTATGTGTTGTTTTATCTTATATGTGAATTTTGTGTGCGAATTCCTTGTACTTCACTATATCTTGTGAATTCCATACTTTGTGATTTTTGGAAATTTCATTTCTGAAAATTTCTTTCCAATATTTTCTGTATTTTGATTTCTCTTGGACTAATGATCATTTTTCAAGTTCTTATTGTATATATTTATAAACAGGATGAATTCCAATGACGCACTTTCTATTGGTACTGATGTGAAACCCCCAGTTCTATTCAAAGGGGAATATGAGCAGTGGAAGGATCGGTTCCTTGACTACGTTGACCGACATGCAAACGGAGAGAACATTCTCTTATCTATCATGGAAGGTCCAATGGTTCCCCCTACTATGGAAATACCTGATGAAGAATCATCGGACAGTATAGATGGAAATGTTGATAGAGCTCAGAAGACAAAGACTGTTCCGAAAGACATTTCTCAGTATACAGAAGATGTAACACCCCGATTTTTCGAAAGGTATCATTTCATGTTAATACAGAAACCAATATATTAAGGAAAAATAAGATATTTGATTTTGGGCTTGAATCCTTGGTTTTATAGTCTTGATGGATAAATGATTCAATTACGAGACCAACGGTTCTTTCCGGAGCGAAAACGGAGCAATAACGAAGAAGTTATGGCCAAAACAGTTTCAGTACGCGCTAGGCTATAGTGTCCGGCGATTGTGACAGTGTCACAATCGCCTGTCAAGGTCGCCGGAGCCCGAGAACTCTCGGTACAATCTCAGCGATTGTGCCCGACGATTGTGACATGGTCACTATAGCCTGGCACCATCGCCCGGGTGTTTCAGGGTGTTAAAATCGTGATTTTCAGCCCCAAACTTCATTTCTTCATATCTTTCTCATCGTAGCTCCGATTTGGGTGATTCAAGTTGCTACGGTTTCTTTTTTGAGAGATTTTCAAGATTATGGAAAGATATTGGAAGTCTATTGAAGTATACTATAGTATTTTGTGGTGGTAAGCTTCTCATCTCTCCCTATTCATCTTCTTCACCAAAGTTTTCTAGGGTTTCATCCACCCTTTGTTCTCCCTTTCATAGATTGAAGGTTTGTAATCATGTTGGTGAACTAGAGGTGTTTTGATTGGTGGATTCAAGTTTGGGTTAAGGTAATATTCTATTCTCTTCGGTTATGGAAGTTAGGGTTTCGGTATTAGTTGAGGTATTCATGTATATGGTTTGGGAAATGATTCTTTGTGTTTGATTATATATATTTATGGTTGGAACCTTGTGGATCTAGGTTTTGGAAGATTTGGTTTGAAAAACCAAGTTTCTTCAAGGAAATCTCTAAGTGGGTAAAATCTAGATTTATTCTAAATCTAGCAAGGTGAGTTTACTAAACTTTTGTTAAAACTGGATACACATCATAATTGTTTATTTGTTGTTATTATCACATATTTTCTCAAAATGTTCATCTTTACGGGTTTAAGTATTTGATGGTGTTTTCATGAGACTATATGAGAAATATGTTTTAACAAGTATCATCCCATGATTTACTTTATTTTGTGAAAGTATTTGGGGTCTTCATTATGTACACCAACAATGGGTATTTTGGGCTATCTTTTATGAGTATTTACCATGATTTGCTCTATTGGTCGGATATTTGGGACTTGTTCCATGAATGTACATTGTTGGCATTTTGGCATGATATGGATTATATGTGGTATAGCAGATGATAAATTCTACTTGGAATGCTTTCTTGGCGATTTAATTATTGAACATTGAATATGTTGGAATTTGAGTCTCACATTGGACTTATGTGAGGATGGTAGCATAGTACCCATGGTTGGTATCGAAATGCATTGGTAGATATATACCTAAAGACCTCCTATATATATTATGTTGGACGAACCAAGTCGGTAGACACTAGGAGGATGTAGTCTTGGGCGCCACCATGTGGGTATGTGCCTAGACCTACGCCATTCGGGGTAATGCCATGGTTGTAGTCCTCGGGTGTGTCGGGCCTTTGGGTGTCACTCTTAGTAGTTGGCACTAAGGTACATTATCTCTTTGGGTGGAACTGATTGGTGCTATGGGTCTCCCCTATTGACTCCACATTGTTGAACTCTGGTTAACTGCTGATAAGAATTGTAACTGCTCATGCATGCTTATTATTGTTCAACTCACTAGGCTTTTTGGCCTAACACTTTCTTGGTGTCGATATGTATCTCAGGTTATAGTGGCGCTGGTTCTAAGATGGCATAGATGCTTGGGTGAGAGATTGAGGGATATTGCATTTGGACTTACTTTTGGTAGGAGAACCTTTGGGTTTATAAATGACACCCTTATTTGTAATCTCTTTTCTAGTTATGGAAATTAGATTAGTTGGTTGTTATTTATCGTCCGTTTAATTACAACTGTATTTAAACAGGTTGTGTATTTTTCTCCATTTAAGGAGGCTCTTGCTTTGGCAATTTTTAGTATACCACATGTCCGTTGTTTTTCGGATTTTTGTTATCCCTATTTTTAGGGTGTTACAAGTTGGTATCAAAGCTCTAGTTTAAGTGAACTAGGCATGAATGTAAGATGTCTAGACTTAGACTGAGTATGTTAGACAATGATTGTGAGATGGGTAGAATTTCTAAGATGGGTTAGTCTTAGAGTCGACGGAAACTATGGTTATCAAGCGTTGTGGCGATGGTAACGAGAACCTTTATGTATTATATGTTCATAATTTCACCTAGCTAATGTTATTATGAGGATATTTATACGTGATGGTGCTCGAAGTGCCGTTACTGTGACAATTGGTAAGGTAGTAGTACATTATGTTGTGCTTGGTTTACTAATGTTATGATATTTAGTAGACGTGGTAGTACGTTTTCTTCGTGTTCAATTTTGTTAATCTCTTTCTTATTCATTCTCGTGCTTGTATGAACGGCCTTGGTATGTCGACCGTTGGGGTGGTAAGAAAGTTTCTGAATGGGTAACCATTAGAAAAAGTTAATGTTTTATTATTCGTTACTTGGAGTGACGGTAAGTATGGTGATTGCATTAAGTGGACAGTTTCGAGTGGGATTGATTGGTTGGATTAGAACCATTGACTTTTGAATCGATGTATTCGAGGAGAAATTGTAAGGTGAACCTATGAAGTCCGTGGCTTTGCCTTAAGATGTTGAGCATCTGGATGACGATAGTGTAACTATAGAAATCGAGGAGCGTGAGTTCAAGTGGATTTGTTAAAACGGTGTACATGTCAAAATGGTTATTTTAAAGTGTTGTACATGAAATGGTTAACTACTGATAAGTTTTGAGTATTTTGAAGTAAAAATGTATTTTACTTGGTATTTGTCAAAGTGTGAGTATTTTAATGAGTTTTCATATTTGATATACTTGGCTTATTTTAGTTCCATAAAATACTCATATTTGGAATTTGGACATCTTGATAAATAATAGCATGATTATAGCATTTTGGATTTTGTACAAATATAGTCCATTTCATGACTTAAGCATCTTGGTAATCTTGGTACACATGAAGTCTATTACATGTTGTATGCATTTTTGTGTATTTGCATTCATAAACCCTTTTGAAACTCTTTGGTCCCAATACGTGTTGAGTTTTGGGTTAATCACGTCTTTGAGGCATGTGTCTTTATAAACGTCGCTTAAAGACATTTCATTATTTGGGGGACCGATAATTATTGGTCAAATGGATTTTGAGCATTTTAGCTCGGTGTTGGCTTAAAAGAGTCTTGTGGACATTTGTCCGGTTTTAATGGCTCGATATGGAATCCAATTTATGACGTACATCTTAATGCATTTCATTGCATATGCATAATCATTACACGCTCGAGTGCTTTTGTCATTCATGTGTAGTCGCGTATTTTTTTGGCTGTGTTGCATTGGATCCATAGGCACGTGAGTCAGTCTTATTGGATGGTCAATTGGGTAGTACGGAGTTGGACCCCGGGACTCATGCTTTATGACCAAAACTTGACAAGTAGGCACTAGGATGAGGTAGTCTTGGGCGACACTGTGTGGGTGTGCGCCTAGATCTCCGCCGTAGGGGAATTTCCTCAGTTGTAGTCCTCGGACGTGCCGGGCCTTTCGGGTGTCCTTTGTGGCATCAAGGTATCTCGTCTCTTGGGTGGAACTTGTCAAGGATTCGTAGGGACACTTGGGCTTTCATGTCGTTAGGTGTCATACGATGAACGTTGTAGGAGTAGCATACTTCGTGCTCTTCCGCTCTCAACGGATACGGGTATCCCCGTTATTGGTCGTTGTATTTTGTTATTTAATTGTCCATTTGGTGCATACGATTTTATAAACCGTTGGAAAATTCATGTCATTGAACTAGGAGTCGTTTTGGAAACATGAAGAGAAATAGTTCATTTGGAAAACATTTTGTTGCAATCAATGAGAAGTTTTGTTTATTTTGAAATGTTTAGTTTTATGAACATGTCGAGTCATCCATTTTGGAATCTTTGGGTATTTTGGTAAATAAATCATGTTGAGATGTTTCCTCGATGATTTTACATATATAATTGGAGTTCAATTGACGTAAGTGTCATTTTGTGTATTTGATCTTATAAACCTTTTTCAGAAAATACATATTATTGTGTTATGAGGCATTTTAAAAACATAAGAATATGAGTTCCTTTGAAAAAATGGTTCGTCTCAACTAGCAATGAGATTTTAGTTAATTATACTTTGGGTCATGTATGCATATCTTATTGGAAATTTCCGTCATGGTATTTTAGCCAATGTTTTAGAACGATGAGAGCATGTTTATATTTGGCTTTGAACTCGAAAATGACATAAATTATTTTATGTTTTAACCGGGTGCATACGCATGTCAATCTACTAGCTTTGTGAAATAAACGGTCGCATGCAAGTTTTGTTGTGAAATCTTATTTCGTGCCGCATTGTGACTAAAAGAGAGAAAACTTTAAGAGTTTGGAATTAAACTAAATTACTCTTACAATTGCTCAAATCGCATGCATATGTCTTTACTAAATTTTGGGGAATAAACCGATGTATGCGAGTCACAATGGGAAGTTTTATTTAACGATATTTCATGGTTCATTTGCAGAAATTTTGGGGTTCGATTTCGTGAATTTCCTTTCTGTAGTTTTGTATGAAAGTCTTGTCATATACTGTTTTAGTACATGAAACTATTTATCGTTCTTTACATAAATTATACTGGTTGTGTGAGTAATCATATAAAAGATTTATGTTATTTCGGATTGAACTTTTGCCCATCATATAAATTATACTTTTGACCGACATGCAAACGGAGAGAACATTCTCTTATCTATCATGGAAGGTCCAATGGTTCCCCCTACTATGGAAATACCTGATGAAGAATCATCGGACAGTATATATGGAAATGTTGATAGAGCTCAGAAGACAAAGACTGTTCCGAAAGACATTTCTCAGTATACAGAAGATGTAACACCCCGATTTTTCGAAAGGTATCATTTCATGTTAATACAGAAACCAATATATTAAGGAAAAATAAGATATTTGATTTTGGGCTTGAATCCTTGGTTTTATAGTCTTGATGGATAAATGATTCAATTACGAGACCAACGGTTCTTTCCGGAGCGAAAACGGAGCAATAACGAAGAAGTTATGGCCAAAACAGTTTCAGTACGCGCTAGGCTATAGTGTCCGGCGATTGTGACAGTGTCACAATCGCCTGTCAAGGTCGCCGGAGCCCGAGAACTCTCGGTACAATCTCAGCGATTGTGCCCGGCGATTGTGACATGGTCACTATAGCCTGGCACAATCGCCCGGGTGTTTCAGGGTGTTAAAATCGCGATTTTCAGCCCCAAACTTCATTTCTTCATATCTTTCTCATCGTAGCTCCGATTTGGGTGATTCAAGTTGCTACGGTTTCTTTTTTGAGAGATTTTCAAGGTTATGGAAAGATATTGGAAGTCTATTGAAGTATACTAGAGTATTTTATGGTGGTAAGCTTCTCATCTCTCCCTATTCATCTTCTTCACCAAAGTTTTCTAGGGTTTCATCCACCCTTTGTTCTCCCTTTCATAGATTGAAGGTTTGTAATCATGTTGGTGAACTAGAGGTGTTTTGATTGGTGGATTCAAGTTTGGGTTAAGGTAATATTCTATTCTCTTCGGTTATGGAAGTTAGGGTTTCGGTATTAGTTGAGGTATTCATGTATATGGTTTGAGAAATGATTCTTTGTGTTTGATTATGTATATTTATGGTTGGAACCTTGTGGATCTAGGTTTTGGAAGATTTGGTTTGAAAAACCAAGTTTCTTCAAGGAAATCTCTAAGTGGGTAAAATCTAGATTTAGTCTAAATCTAGCAAGGTGAGTTTACTAAACTTTTGTTAAAACTGGATACACATCATAATTGTTTATTTGTTGTTATTATCACATATTTTCTCAAAATGTTCATCTTTACGGGTTTAAGTATTTGATGGTGTTTTCATGAGACTATATGAGAAATATGTTTTAACAAGTATCATCCCATGATTTACTTTATTTTGTGAAAGTATTTGGGGTCTTCATTATGTACACCAACAATGGGTATTTTGGGCTATCTTTTATGAGTATTTACCATGATTTGCTCTATTGGTCGGATATTTGGGACTTGTTCCATGAATGTACATTGTTGGCATTTTGGCATGATATGGATTATATGTGGTATAGCAGATGATAAATTCTACTTGGAATGCTTTCTTGGCGATTTAATTATTGAACATTGAATATGTTGGAATTTGAGTCTCACATTGGACTTATGTGAGGATGGTAGCATAGTACCCATGGTTGGTATCGAAATGCATTGGTAGATATATACCTAAAGACCTCCTATATATATTATGTTGGACGAACCAAGTCGGTAGACACTAGGAGGATGTAGTCTTGGGCGCCACCATGTGGGTATGTGCCTAGACCTCCGCCATTCGGGGTAATACCATGGTTGTAGTCCTCAGGTGTGTCGGGCCTTTGGGTGTCACTCTTAGTAGTTGGCACTAAGGTACATTGTCTCTTTGGGTGGAACTGATTGGTGCTATGGGTCTCCCCTATTGACTCCACATTGTTGAACTCTGGTTAACTGCTGATAAGAATTGTAACTGCTCATGCATGCTTATTATTGTTCAACTCACTAGGCTTTTTGGCCTAACACTTTCTTGGTGTCGATATGTATCTCAGGTTATAGCGGCGCTGGTTCTAAGATGGCATAGATGCTTGGGTGAGAGATTGAGGGATATTGCATTTGGACTTACTTTTGGTAGGAGAACCTTTGGGTTTATAAATGACACCCTTATTTGTAATCTCTTTTATAGTTATGGAAATTAGATTAGTTGGTTGTTATTTATCGTCCGTTTAATTACAACTGTATTTAAACAGGTTGTGTATTTTTCTCCATTTAAGGAGGCTCTTGTTTTGGCAATTTTTAGTATACCACATGTCCGTTGTTTTTCGGATTTTTGTTATCCCTATTTTTAGGGTGTTACAGAAGAGCAGAAAAGCAAACACAAGGCCGATAAGCAAGCCAGATCTCTACTCTTACAGAGCATTCCAAATGAGATCTACATCAAGATCGACAGCTACAAAGCCAATGCAAAGAAGATGTGGGATCAACTCCAGAAGATGATGATGGGTTCGAAGATCGGAAACCAAATGAAAGTAGCAAATTGCATTAACAGCTACGAAGAGTTTAAGGCAAAAGAGAATGAGAGTCTTGAGGATACATATGAGAGATTTTTTCTTCTTCTGAATGAGTTGTCAAAGAATAAAGTTAAAAAGAAGCAAATCGAAAACAACGACAAATTTCTCAGCATTCTCCAACCTGAATGGAAGAAACACACAAGGAGAATGAAGTAGATGAAAGACCTCAGTGACATTCCATTGCATGAAGTCTATGAGACATTAAGGCAGAATGAAGACTGAAGAGGACGTTGAAGAGAAAATAAGTGAGAAGAAGAAGACTGAGAAAACTATTGACCCGATAGCTTTGGTGGCTGGTCAGAAAGAGAAGGAGAAGAAAGAAAAGAAGAATAAGAAGAAAATTGTGCTTCCAAGTTCTGAAGAGTCTGATTGTGATTCTGACAGTGACGACGGAGAGAATCTCAAGCAAGCCATGTTGCTATTGACCCAAGCATTTCAAAAGAAATTTTACAAGAAGTCGGGTTCAAACAGTCAGAGATACTCCTCTGGATCGAAGAATCATGAGCACAGAGAATGGGTGGAAGGAAGAAGGTACGAGGAGAAGAGGTTTGGAGATGGAAAACCTGAGGAGAAGAAAAGGTATGTCAATGATTATGGTATTGAGAAGAAGACTGAGGATATGGTTAAGTGCTACAATTGTGGAAAGTTGGGTCACTATGCCAAGGACTGTCGGAAGCCTACAGTCAGAAATTCATACTACTACAAGCAAAAGATGCTACTGGCCAAACAAAAAGAAGCCGAAAAAGCTTTAATGGCTGAGGACGAGTTATGGCTGGACCATTCCGACGAGGATGAAAAAGAAGAAACAGCACACATGTGCTTGATGGGCAAAGAGGTGAAGTTTGACGAATTAGATGAAGAAACATCCGATAAGGTACTAAACTATTCTGAAAATGATTTTATAATCAAAATGGAAGCCATGATGTTCGAGCTTCAAGATCTTCAATCTAAGTTGAAAAAGGAAAAGAGCAGAGTTGCAAAGAAACATCAAAAGATTTTTGAACTCAACAAGGAACTTGTTGGGAACAAAAGTCTAATTGACTCTCTGAACAAATCTGCTTCTGATTTTAAAATACAAAAAGATTGTTTTGAAAATAAGATTTCTGAAATTATTTCTAAACTTTCAAAGTCTGATCTTGAAAAGCAAGAATGTGTTCTAAAAGCTCATAATTGCAGGTTGAAAAGAGCTTAGAGAAAAAGGTAAATGGTTCGGAAGCCAAGTTATATGCTAGAGGACAAACAGATCAAACCATTTTCTTAAACACACCTAATGAGGAAGTTGATGTTAAAGAGAAGTGGGGACTCGGTTACGATAACCCACATTATCTAAAGAAAGCCATCAGAAAATAGCCAGCTTTATATAACTTTGATTTTCTATTTGCGACTGGTAAATATCCTCATTTGAAACCCAAATTCGTTACCAAATCACCTGATGAGGTAGAGACCAAAGAAGATGAAAATAGAAAGAACATAAAGAAAATGCAACTATCATTCTGCTATCAAAAGCTGAATGATAGTTATCTTTCAGAAAAACCAAAGTTTCTTTCAAATGATTATTTTGCTAGTTATTCTACTACAGAGTTGGAGGCAACACCGATTAAAGCTAAGATTTACATTCCTCCACCCGTATTAGAAAGCAAAATAATGGATCTTGAAAATGTTTTATCTGATGAAATAATTTTGGTTGACATTGAACAAAGTGTATTTTCTACTGTAATGAAGAACACCGTTTTTAAAACTGAATCCAATGAGTGTTCAAAATCTTCTAAGGCACTTCAAACTTCGGAAGATGATTTTGATGACTTATTTGCGTCTGCAAATGATTTTCTAAATTCTGATGATGGGTGTGTTGATGAAAGTGTTGGTATGTTTGACTTTAACGCTAAACTTCCAGATCATTCTGCTTTTATCATTAACTCTGAAGCTTTACCAAGTGTTTATGAAGTAGGTGAATCATCGACTAAGGTTGGTGAATCAGTTTCTGTAAGTACTGATTACTATGAAAAAGGTAAGAAGCAAAAGAAACGACTCTCACAGAAACGGAACAATACTGGTAAGCTTAAGAAAAGACAAACTCAGAAATCTGTTTTTCCTAACAAATCTAAATCTTTTGTTTCAGATTTGAATAAGAAAAGGTCAAAAGGACGAACTGAGTGGCGACCAAAACGGAAGATTGATGAGAGTTCAGAATCGTGTCTTGATAGTGCTTGTAATAGATCGACTGATAGTAGTTCTGATGTAGTTGGTACAGTTGCTTCTAATAAACAAAAACTTGTAATTCCATACAAGAAATATACAATAAAGCAATTACTCCAATTATCTCGGTCTGCTACTAAGTCATCTAAATCTAGACGGAATGATTTTGTTTCTCGCCAATATTCTGATGATTGGTTTGGTACTTATCATGTTTATAATTCTAAAGCTTCTCATGTTTTTCAAAACAAAAGAGAACCCAAATTTATATGGGTGCCAAAATCTTGCGCTAATCTGAAAGGACCCACATTTAAATGGGTACATAAAGTCATTGTTCGCTGATTTCTCCTGTGCCGACCCGTCATATGTGGTACTTGGATTCTGGTTGTTCTAAGCATATGACTGGGCAGAAAGATATTTTGTCTAATTATACAGAGAAATACTGAGGGAATGTGCGATTCGGGAACGACCAGTTTTCACCAATCTTGGGATATGGTGACGTGATTCAAGACAACGTGATGATTACGAAGGTGAGCTACGTGGAAGGATTAGGACATAACCTGTTCAGCATTGAACAGTTCTGTGACAAAGACCTAGAGGTAAATTTCAAGGCCAAGAGATGTTCTGTGCATACTGAAGATGGTAAGGAACTCTTGGTCGGCACGAGAAAGTCTAACCTCTACACGATTAATCTATCAAAAGTCCAGACTGACAATGACGTTTGTCTATTTTCAAAAGCCTCGCTGCAATAAAGTTGGTTATGGCATCAAAGGCTTTCTCACCTGAATTTTCGTTACATCAACAAACTGATCATGGGAAAATTAGTCAAAGGACTTCCTGAGCTTAAATACGAGAAAAAACATCTGTGCGCAGCGTGTGAGAAAGGCAAAATGAAGAGAGCCGCTAATAAGCCGAAGCCTGAGCCTAGTACAAGTTCTCCACTTGAGTTGTTGCATATGGATCTCTGCGGTCCTATGCGTACGCAAAGCATAAACGGCAAGAAATACGTATTAGTGATTGTGGACGATTATTCGCGGTACACATGGGTCAAATTTCTGAGATCAAAGGATGAGACGCCCGAAGTCATCATCGATTTCTTAAAGACTACCCAAGTGAATCTGCAAAAGCCAGTCCAGCTTCTACGAACTGACAACGACATAGAATTCAAGAATAGCACTGTTGAAGATTATCTCGAATCGGTCGGTATAACACATCAATATTCTGCTGCCATAATGCCAGAACATAATGGATTCATAGAAAGACGAAACCGAACGCTAGTCGAGGCCGCTCGAACTATGCTGAATCAATCGGATCTACCTCTGTTTCTATGGACCGAAGTTATATCGACTGCTTTCTACACGCAGAATCGTTCCATAATACACTGTCGGTTTGGTAAAACACCATATGCTTTAATAAATAATCGTACACCTAGCATTAAACATTTTCATATTTTTGGATGCAGGTGCTTCGTGTTGAATGATAAAGAGAACTTGAACAAGTTCAGTCCCAAGGCTGACAAAGGCATCTTCATTGGCTACTCTCAAACATCTGCAGCATATAGAGTTTATTTGAAGAAGTCAAGAACTGTCATAGAGAGTGTAAATGTCACATTCGATGAAGAGTTGGCTTCTCAACAAAACAGTTCAGAACCCATACTTACAGGAGTGCTAGCTTCTGGAGAAATCACTCCAGAACCTGTGGTTAAAGACACTAATTCTGATAAAGCATCTACTTCTACATCTCACTTATCAGAATTAGATTTATTGTTTGAATTCTTTTATGATGAGTTTCTTGGATCTAAATTGCCTAAATCTGTTGTGATTGACAGACCTGAAGAGTCAAGTGGTCATCATCCAGTCACTTCAGATGTATCTATTGAATTCGTTCCCCCGATTCAGTAAGAAACTCCAGTTCAAGCAACTACTCCTTCAGTTGAAGTTGTACATGACAATGTCGAGACAGAAGTTGCTGACTCAGTTGGCTGTACTTAGAGTTGTTCATGGGCGGTACGGCCCGCTAGACGATGCCCCTCCAGCCCGTTAGAAGAGCGGACTTGGATAACCATTTTAGAAAATATGGGCGGGCTTGGACGGGACCGTTCAAGTTAACGGGCGGGCTCGGGCAATGAAAAAGAAAATTTGGACAGGCCCACCCGGCCCGTTATATAATTATAACCAATTAAAAAAATTATATAATTAATATTGTATTAAAAAAGTTTATAAGTGGTTTTGGGTTAGACTCCCTCTACTAAGTACAACTACCTCCTAAATATATATGTTATATGTGATATGTCATATAGTACATTTAGGATCTCGATCTTGAAATATTAGGTGGTTAAATATTTTGTTGTTTAGGAATCCGAACTTCGAAGGTGATAATCTTTGTAGAGAAAAAATTTGTACTCCATATTTTGTGAAAAATATTGTTTTTCTTATGTTGTATACATTAATATATTTATGTTTGTTTAGTTGAAAAAAAATTATGTATTTTAAATAATTTTACACAACTTACCATTTTATATAAGTTTTTTTAAATGTAAATTTTCAGGCCCGTTAGCCCGTTGGCAAGCCCGGCCCGTTTATAGGGCGGGTATGGACAAGTTTTCAAGCCTGTAAAAACGGGCTTGGGTTTACTATATTAGGCCCGTTGGACAAGAAAATATGTTAGGCCCGGCCCGTGGCCCGTCGAAGCCCGTAAATGATCACCTCTAGTCAACAGCTAGATACTGCTAGATATTGTTGTACCAACTGATACTTCTGCACCAAATACTTCAACTGAACTCCTCTCTGATCAAGAAGAAACTGAAAGTGGATACTTAGATGAAAATCATGATCAATCTACATCAAATCCACTCCCTCATGAACATAAGTGGATCAAAGAGCACCCGATAAGCCAAATCATTAGAGATCCATCCAAACCTGTGCAAACTAGGTCTGCTACATTAAACATGTGTATGCATGACTCATTTCTGAGCAAGGTAGAGCCAACTCAAGTATCTGAAGATCTAGCCGACTCAGATTGGGTAACTGCGATGCAAGAAGAGTTGAATCAGTTTGAAGCATTAAAAGTCTGGAGAATTGTGCCTAAGCCTGAAGGAAAGACTATAATCGACACAAAATGGGTATTCAAGAACAAAAAGAACGAAGATGGTATCGTGATCAGAAATAAAGCAAGACTAGTGGCTAAAGGGTATAGGCAAGAGGAAGGTATTGACTATGACTAGACTTATGCTCCAGTGGCGCGCATTGAGGCTATCTGCATGTTTCTTGCATATGTCGCTCACAAGAACTTCACCGTCTACCAGATGGACGTGAAGACTGCCTTTTTAAACGGTATTATCAAGGAGGAAGTCTACGTTTCTCAGCCTGAAGGCTTTATCAATCCAGAAAAACTGAATCATGTCTATATTCTGGACAAAGCTCTTTACGGTCTGAAGCAAGCTCCTCGAGCCTGGTATGAAGTCTTATCTAAATTCCTAGTTAAGTCTGGCTTCTCGAAAGGTAAGATCAATACTACTTCGTTTATCAAAAATGAAAAATTTGATATCATTCTAATTCAGATTTATGTGGATGACATCATATTTAGCTCAACAAATCCAAAATACTGTAAGAATTTTTCAAACCTCATGGTGTCAAGATTTCAGATGAGTATGATGGGAGAGATGAATTTCTTTATCGGATTACAAGTCAAACAATTTTCAACGGGGATCTTTATTAATCAATCAAACTACATTTTCGATATTCTTAGAAAGTTCAAAATGGAAAATTGTACACCTATTGGAACCCCGATGGCACCAGGAACTAAGATTGGCACTGATCCTTCGAGAAAAGTTGTCGATGTTAGAACCTATCGAGGGATGATTGGTTCTTTGATGTATTTAACTTCTAGTAGGCCAGATATAATGTTCTACATGTCTATGTGCTCGATATCAGGCTAATCCAAAAGAATCCCATTTGTTTGCAATTAAAAGAATTTTTAGATATCTGAAGGGCACTGCAGATCTTCGTCTGTGGTATCCTAAGGATACATGTTTTGAACTAACAGCATATTCAGATGCAGACCATGCAGGTTGTATGCTTGACAGGAAAAGTACGTCAGGTCACATACAATTTCTTGGATATAAACTCGTGAGTTGGGCTTCAAAGAAACAACTATGTGTATCTACATCAACAGTCGAGGCAGAGTACGTCGCTGCGGCGAGCTGCTGTTCTCAAGTGTTGTGGATGAGAACACAACTCCGAGATTATGGCTTTCAATACAAAAAGATCCCGATATATTGTGATTCGAAAAGCGCCATTGCTATATCTGCGAATCCTATTCAACATACAAAGACCAAACACATCGACGTACGATATCATTTTATCAAAGATAATGAAGAAAAAGGTACAATCGAACTTTATTTTGTAAACATTGATTACCAACTTGCTGATTTATTTACTAATCCTCTCGATGAAAAGAGAATTAATTTTCTCGTTTCAAAACTTGGTATGCTAAATCTCAAGACATAATCTGTGATTACCTACTAAAGTTTTTGTAATTGTTATTTTTCTTCATTTCTTTATTTTTAATCTGCAAGATATCTGCACTTAAGATTTGTTCATGATCTCAGGGGGAGTGTGAGGAGAAATTTAAGATGATCTACATACATTTGAGGGGGAGTTCATATTTTTGCATATGTTTATCACTGATAAATTTTTCTGATGCATAATCGCAAGGGGAGTAAAAGATAAGGAGTATGGTATATGATTTCTGATTACATCTGATCAGAACTCGTACATTAAAAGTTTTACTGCTTTATGTCATTTACTTTTCAATAAATTTAGTAAATAAATCTTTGTACTTTGACGATTTGTGATTTTTGCAGAATTGAGAAAGAGCTTAAATGATCATATATCATTTATGACTTAGGGGCTGTTTGTTTACCTCTTAATGGTTCCATTAAGAGGCAACCTCTGAATCACTAAGAGGTAAATCTTGTTTGGCAAAAAAAAAAAGGTTGCCTCTTAATGGTTCAAAATCCTCTTAATGATTTTGTATCCTGAACTTCCCTTAACCATTAAGAGCCCTGATTTCACTATGAACAATTAGCAAACAACCATATTTCATTTTACACTATATCATAAAAACCTCTTAATCATTCAGACCACTTAATCATTCTGCACTAAATCATTCAACAACTTCCAAACAACCCCTTAGAGCTGACTTGATGAGATTTAAGACTGAACGAAAAGGATTATTTCTAATCTTAATCTCATACGTATCTGAAAGAAGGACAACTTTCATATATGAAAACATGTTCTTAAATGTTCAAACCACTTCTGATTCTTAAAATGATTTCCTAAATATAGAAGTGTGATTTTAAATGTTTTCATGTTATATGTGCTTCAATGATATACAAACCGTGTGTTTCCAAAGATTAATACTTGCGTATTATCTTTTCCATATACTGTCAAGTATTCACACACACCGGTTTAAATTTTTGTTGAATATGTTATCACCATGTCTCAAATTTAACAAATTTTTTGATGGTGATACACCCCGCTTGATATTCAAAGTTTGAACGTGATTTCATTTCGAAACATTTCTTTCAAGAATGTCTATATTTTAATTCGTATAAACAATATTCAATTTTTGCTTACCTAAGCCTTAATCGATAAATCATTTCGATTTTTGATCTTTTTCATACGATGTCAGATTTTCAAACAAGTTTCTTTTATTCGTTTCATTTATTCAATATACTTTTTTTGAAATATCTTCAATGCTTAAAATGCTCAAATCTTCATGATTATCTCATTGAGCATACTGACATCTGACTTGTATCTTGTTGTGCTTTAACTGCAAAGTTAAACAATTTTGAGCAACATGTTCTTTTAGGATTACATGGGTTCATTGTGTGTGGACTTAACTGAAATTTCTATGGATTCACGTTAACCAGTGTTTCCTACCCAAGAAGTTAATCCTTGAGTGACCGAAGAGTGAGGAGTCAAAATAACTGAGTGTGGGTTGTGTGATGAGGTAAAATGAAAAAGAGAGTTTGGTTAGAAGCGAGCTTAAAGATTAAAAAGAAAGAGGGTGTGATAACAGAGTAAAAGAATATCAAACTCTGCACCAACTTTTTCTGAGTCGGGCAGCCACATTGCTGATGTTTCATAATTCTTCGTGAACATCATTGAAACAGACAACTAGCTCATGCCAACTCTTGATAAAAACCCCACCAGCTACTCATTTTCTTCTCAAAAAGATGTTTCATATTTCAAGGGGACGCAACACATAATCTATCTGGTTTTCATTTGGAAAATCTGGATATTGAAAAAAAATGAAGTCTGCCCCACCTTCGCACTTCGATCATGCACAATTGAGTCTGTGTTTAACTGTTGTCTCAATGGTTTACACAATTTTGAGCCTATAAAAGCAATCATTTGTGCTTAATTCTTTCAAACACAAGCACATACACACATAAAATTTGTTTTTCTGTCAAAACG